>OZ024693.1:12172723-12664501 GCA_964016905.1 Perithous albicinctus | reverse complement strand
TCCGCGATTCAATGTCCATTATATTTTCAACTCGTGAGTACTCCCGTCGCGAAATTCCATTAGACCAAAAGTAGCGAGCATAACAATAATTTTTCGCGATTGAATAAGGTAAAAAAAGGAAAACACCAAAGGTTCGTGAGTTTTTTCTTCCCTTCACTTGAAACGACAATAGGTGGACCAGGCTCGACGACTCTCGAGAAAAACGATATAAAAGCGAGGGTGCGATGAATCGCGACGAGGGTCTTGTATCGCGGGGGTAGACACAGTCAATGCCCCGGATACTCAATATTCTCTGGATACCTCTTGGTCCTTCGATTTGACCGCCTAAAAGCCCTTCGGAGGCCTTCCACGTCTCTCCATCCGATCTAAACCCTTCATCCGAGACTACAGTCACTTCAGACCACACGCTTGAACCCTCTTACACTGGCTGCAACATCTATCCTGATATTCAGAGGAAAAAATAGATACATTCAATAAAACGACTGTAACGAGAAATCGGGATTGTCGGTTAATAAAGTTTATTGCGCACTGTTTATTTTATCCATTCACAACAAAAACAAACAAAAACGTTGGAGAAAAAGAAATTAGATAGATGTTTTGTCGGCTACTGCGAGTCCTTTTCAACAAGATTTATTTGTTGTAAAAATGTAAAAGTTACAAAATAAATTTTGGCCAGTTTGTTGTTTTTAGTACATAAAGAAAGTTTTATATAATTCATAGTCTCGTGGATACAGTATCGACTATTAATATTATTTGTGAGATAGTGAGATAAATTGATTCTGTATTTTTCATCTTTGATTTTGGTCACCGGACTCTCTGGCCCATGTATTCTGCTATTTGTAGGTTACCTAGATTTTCAATTTTCGGATATTGCCAGTTTCGTTTGTGATAAAAACGTGTGTTTTTTTTAAATGTATGTTGACTCTTAGACTCGACAGTGTTGTTTTTCTTTTATTTTAACAGTATATTCATTATTTGTTGTTGATTATGTTGTTTTTGGTAGCATTACATTTTTGATATTTGGAACCAGAGAGTCCAGCAAACAGAATGTCAGGTGTATTATGTTGTGTTTGTGTGTGTGTATGCCGCCTATTTTAAACTTATATTTTAGCCATTGGTTTGAGTTGTCCATTTCCATTAAATATCTTCAATTTCTAAGGTCAGTGTATTTTGTCTGTTTTTATATTAAGTAATTTGCGCAGTCCTGTATATCTTTTTCTTTAATTTAATAGAGTTGCAAATGTTGATTAATTTAGCTATGTGATTTCTAATAATAATGGAGTTTTTGTCTTTTTTATGTGAATCATCTTTATCAAGAGTTTTTATTTATAATTATGTTCTATTTTTTAAATTTTGATGTTGTCAAAGTCGAATGTGTGGTATGTTCGTGATGAGTGTTCTGTTAATTCTGTGTGGTTACAGTCTGGATGGTTTTGACTATTGCTATGATGTTGTGTTCTTGTTTTTAAGTACCTTTTCGTTTGTCCGATACAAACAAAATATTATTGCAGTTTTTGTATGGAATGTGACTAATTTGGATTTGTGTAAGTCTGGTATTTGGTCTTTAGTGGAGCCAGTGATTTTGTGCATATTGTGTGTGTTGTTATTTACCTTGTTAATATCATGTGTTTTTAGAAATTGGTACATTGGAATTATGAATAATCGACACTCGTATTCACAAAACTACGAATTACATGAAACTTTATTTATGTAATTTTTTGTACTAAAACAACAAATTAGCCACCATTTATATTATAATTCTTTTTGTAGTAACAAACAAATCTTATTGAAAAGGACCTAGACAAGGATCGAAACATTTAAGAAAAAATAAAGGTTTTCCTTTAACCTGGCCGACAGTAGCCGTCAAATCATCTATCCAATTTCATATTCCGGCCACAGCAACAAATACCAACAGTTGGAGAAAAAGTATGGACCTAGTCGATCCTAAACTATGCATTATTTTTATTTGTCCAATGATTAAGTCGTATTGATTGGTCTTTCGGTGTTATAGCCACTGTAATGGAATTCTGTGGTACATTGTTAAAAACTCGTCGTTAAAAAAAACTCTGTATGACCAATGAGAGATTCGCCGTCCAATGTGATTTATGTTCGTTGTCATAAAAAAGGCTTATGGAAAAAGTTCGGTCTGTAAAAAAATGTTGCACTAGTATCGCGTGAATTTTTTTTTGTAAAAACGTGTGGTTTTTGTCAATTTTTAAATGCGTTTACTGCGAGTATTGTTTAACATTGTGCTAAAATTAGGATAACATAAAAAAGCATGTGCAGGAAAATGACTGTGCAGTATTACATCTCACATAATCTGCCACGACTTTATCGAATATATGACTTCAATTTAAAAACTAAATATTTCTCTAGGCAATGTTACGGTAAGCCCTATCATGGAAAACCTGATTTCCACAAGCCTGAAAACGGCCACATTAGGCTTTCCCTATGACTGCCTTGGTTTCGACTTTCGTGACATATTCAGAGAGAATTCTATAAAATTGTTCCACTATTATGCTTATCGGTGATTTTCCGAAAGATCTTATAAAGACGTACTTAGAATCGTTATAAAAACCGGCCTTTGTCAGTACAAACACTTTGACATTAATACGAAGTTCTTAAACTCGCTTAAAGTAAAATAATAAAATTACTTGAAATTAAATAATAGAATACCATGGGTTAAAGAACATTTATTTAACATTGGTGGAGTGCCTTGCAACTAACAACTTATTGTTTTTAGAAAGGTGAAATGTTCTTATGGTTTTAAGGCATCTAGAAATTACATATGTCTTAGACTTAAGAACGTAGATCCAGAATCAGCGACATCGAAAACCCCTGAGTACAGAGTTTGATCGAAATCATGTCACTTCTTGCATTCTGGTTTGCCATATTGGGTCTGCCATTTCGAATTTTTTAATTGCAAGTTCAGATTTAATTTCAAGCCCGCCATATTGGATTCATTTTGAATTGCAGATTTTTGAGTTTGGATCCGTAATCAGCGAACTCAAAAATGCCCGAAGACCGAGTTTCATTTAAATCGGTCAAATGTCCCTGTGACTATAATAGCACCTCGCCGGTTCTATTATATAGTCAAGTGGATCAACTTCAAAGTCAAAGAAATTCATATAGTTCGTTTGGTCTAGTGAATAGCGTCGTTGATTAGTTAGTAGGTAGGTAGTTCGGTAAATCTCAGGTTCAAATCCAACAAAAATAACTTCTCCGAGAGCGTAACGAAAAAAAAATTGTATCTGTATTAATCATGTAATTTCATAACGTTCCGTTCTTAAAGTTATTTTATGATGTTAATCGATAATTTTGATATTGATTATAGTGACGTATAATACAAGTGGTCAGACATTCCCAGGGCAACCTAAAAATGACCCGGTCAGGTAATCTTGTCAGGCCCATATGTGCAACAACGTTATTCGATTCTATTTGATTCAGGACGGTATTAGGTTGTCCTAAAGTGCCCTAACACGCCAGACAGACAAGCTGATAGCGCCTCGAACAGAGCCCTTCCAGAATTTCTACTCAGATTTTCCCAGAGATAGCGCGATGCACTGTAAGAAGGAGACCGTTCCTACTCTACAAGTGTTCACCCAAACCTGCGCATGCGACGTCAGGGAGGCATTGAAAGGGTTCTCACCAACACTACACACTCTTTTAAACTCTTATTGGTAATACTTATACCATAACCGGTGGTGAATTACAGTAGTGTCAGTCTGACAATTTCATGTCTTGTTTTTCCCCGAAATGGAAACTAGGACGAGACGAAACTAGGTCTTAATAAAATACAGTAGTCCAGTAAGACTTTTGTGTCATCTGTACCGATGACAAGTTCAATGAAGCAATATAATCTATAGTGTGAGTAAAAGACTCTGGCTCAAACATTTATTTCTGCCTCTAACGCTTGCTCCATGACACGTTGAGGCACAAGTGCCCATTCCGCAATACCACATCCTCGACGGTCTACGGCGATGTCTACGTCCCTAAAGTAAAGGGTCAACAACTTGTGTCGAAAGAGAGACCGTTGTTACGTATCCAATAGTACCATCTCTCAGTGAGTTAGTCTGGACGTGACAGCAAAGCTAGCTTCGTATTGAAAGCAATGTGTAGGACCTTAACTCTTTTTAGGGCATAATTTCCGGGGCAATCTAATGAAACTTAGGCTACTTTCTGGCGATTGAGTTGGCAACATTCTTTCTTTTTCATTAAAAAAAAATTGTATCGAATGGTTGCATTATGGTCAAAGGGAATGTCACTTCCTTAAGGTTTATTTGAGGAGCTTATTATAAAAATTTTGTCCAAAAAATGATGGTAATAATGGAAGAGAGTGTTACGTCCAGACAAACTCACTGAGAGTTCGTACTTTTGGCAACGTGGCGGCAATCTCACTGTTGAGTCAAGGCGTTGGCCCTTTACTCGAGGACGGAGACCTCAGCAAGTACTGCCGTAGATAGGATGTGTGGTTGATAGGGAATTGGTGATCCAGAGTGTCGCAACGCAAGAATTACATGCAGAAATAATTGAAGTCTGTCTTTTACTCACACTTTGTACTTCGATTCGATGAATGCTCGTTGGTACAGTCACTGATTACAAAAGTCTTACTAGACTAACTTATTTGTTTAAGTCTCAGCCGGGCAGAGGGCTATTGGAGAGACTTTCGATGCAGAGCCTTGCTCGCTCTGGTGAAGACGCAGTGTAGCAGCGTGACAATGTTCGGAGAGTGTAACTCCCTGATTACAGAAAATGCTCGCCCTTATATACTAAATCCACGGTATAATTACGTGGTGGGGATGTCGTACCCCAGGAAGTATATTGTAAACATTTCTTGAGATGGTACATACGGTGTACGCATGAAAACCCTTACGATAGTGCAGGGGATTAAAAAGAGTATTAAAAGAGAGTGTTATATAATGCCTACGTGACACTGTGTCGAGGCAAGTTTACATTAAATGTCAGACTGAATAGATATTGTACATATGGTTCTATAGTTTTACACAGGTCGACAGAATCTTATCGACGGTGTGGTGCTTAAAAGAAGGGCTACAGATATGTTCGGGCACACTTCTAACGCTACACAGTGGTATTACATGTCGGACTAAGATAATTTATTACTTATGCTAGACGTATGGGTACGCGCCTCCTTAAGGGTTAGGCGGCTAGAGCAGGCGATGAGTGAGGGTGCTAGTTACGTGGGACACGTGCACCGTAAACATCCCTCGATATACATTTGATGCGCAGTAGGCGAATAACAGAATCCTTAGAGTACGCGTGTTACATGGGTTTGAGTATAACGTACAGGAGCAATATTATTTTAGCAATGTTTTATATTAATTTTAGTTTAGCTAGAGGTAATAGGTTATGTGCGGACGTAACAGATGTATAAAGTAGTAACCTGTACGGCAAAAGCATAAGATGGAAGTTCTCGACGACTGGTTACTTTCGCACCAGTCGAACACAAGTGTGATATTTCATACGTGTCAAAAGTTTCCTTTGCTCAAGTCCTACATCCTATTTTCTGGAGAAATTGTTGCTAAAATTTCGACTTTTGATGCCTCTGGTTTAATTTCAAAAGGATACGGATTAAAAAGTCCGTGAAAAGTCGATGTATACATTCGTCAAGACATTTTACGTACACCTGCTACAAAAAGTGTCTTTCCGGTTAGATCGTAGGCAGAAAAAGTCGAGTTTCTGACGCAGCTAGTACAGAAAAGTAGTTTTTGACACGTTAACGTACAATGGGAATATATATTCCCTCCTAGCTATTATTTTATACGCCATACTCTCTAGGAACTAGATAAATAAGAGCTGCCCACTCGTTCGTGCTCTATTTATGTCCCGAGACGACGTTTTCACCCAGAACTGACAGAAAAATATTTCTTGGCTGAAAGATGGGGTGGGAAGACTTATTTCCAGAAACCTAAAAAGGGATAATGCGCAGAATATTAGAGATGTGGTGGAAATTGAGAGTCGACATTCGAAATGTTCAGGAAAAAGACTGTCACATCATATCTGTAGAGAAACAAGTGTGGTGGATCGATATGTGAGGGAAAAAGGGGCTGTTAGATGATCCAGCGTGCAGCCACCAATATTATTATTCAATAACTTTTGTTCATTTCCGTCGTAAAAAGTCACACACGGTATCGGTACCCACCCAAACAGCTGATATAAATGACTACTGATATTTCATTAGCAGAACCAGTTGATAAAAGATCTACGTTATGACAAAAGTCGTCGCGTGGGATGCACCACTCGAGGTAATACTCTTCAGGCGTATTCAACTGCTTCTGAAAGCTTTGACTATTTCATCGAACTATCGGACCAAATTACTTTTCCTTAAAAAGTTCGAACGCTCTTTTTTTATTTCCAACAAGGTTCGCCACAAGTCGTGCTGTCGATTCTACGATATTCCTGGCGGTGTTTGCATGTAGTATGTATAAGCGCGCGGGTTTCCTCGTGAATGGAGGGTAATATAGGGGGCAATATATCGCATTCCACAGCGACCTGGTATGCGCTCTAGTATGTTACGGTCTGAATGCAAACTGCGTCGAGTGAAGGGATGTTCCGTAGCCGGTTCGAGGTTTCTTTCCAGCTACTATTTTTCTACCCACGTTTTACACATCGCCGATTTTCTCAGGTGAAATAACTCTGCAGTTCGTAGCAGAATAAAGAAAAAAACTCGCTAGATTGCTGAAAGCAGCTTCAGTGAATTATTAAATTCGACGTAGGAAAATGTTAAGTATCGTATTTTGCTTTATATTATAATCCACTGGTTTTTCTTTTGTCTCTCTTCCGTATCTTCGTCAGTTATTTCATTACCAGAAAACTGTAAAATACTACTGCGGAAAGTGTAGCAAGCACAGACCAAGATAGCAGATATTTTATATCTTTCAAAAAAGGGAAGGAAACCATATAAAATATCCCGAGGCGTCTTAGGATGAGAAGTAAAGGGCCGTATTATCTTGTTTTGTTTGCTTCGCTCATTTGTGCTGGTGGCCGAATTAGAGCGTCTTGAGTGTTTTTCATTCCATTCTGTTATTCCTATCTGAATTACTCTTCTATGTAATTATCACTATATAGAATATCTATAGTTTCTTAATTAATTTTAACATTGTTTTAACTTTACCTATCGGTCGAAGACCAATAAAAGCCATCGAGAATAACGGTGTTTAAATTACGCAAGTAATTTTTAATATTTTGCTGTGATAAAATGATTAAATTATGCTTAATCTGTCCGTCCTTTGTATTTGCATGGGATTTCTCTAAATTTTCTATGGAAAAAGTAGCGACTAGTAGGTGCCTGCATTCCTATGTTGGTATTATACTAGCGAATGAAGGCCATTATTAAAAAAATATTGATTAATATTTATACACTTCATCAATGCAAATGATAACATATTTTTATTTTTTATTAAATTCCAAGATGCTGGCAATTGATCATATAGCGCTAAAATTTTATCTGATTCTGATAGCTGTAGTCATAAAATAGAAAGTGAGTTCTTTAAATCTAAGCCAGGTTATACAAATTTTGCAAAGTACAACCTTGCAAATTGCTTCCTCATTATTTTGTATCTTGGACAAAGTCATCTCTATGAGGAAGCGTATTCATCAATGCACAGGTTTTTCATTTAGCGCTAAAATAGTGGCTTCCTTACAGAGGAAGCTTTGTCAAAGATACAAAATAATGGGGAAGCAATTTGCAAGGTTCTACTATGCAGCCTTGTTTATATACTGCGTACATCAGCTGCACTTAAAACGCCAAAAAAATTTAAAAATGTGTTTAATTATTATTTTCGAACATTTTGAATTAAATACTGTGTATGAACGCTTTGTTGAATTCTAACAAAATTCAGTATCAAACAACGACACATCTATTCAAGTTGTATGCAAAATTTTGGATTAGTTACTTGAACCGTTCCCGAATTACAGCGGTTTCAAAAAAATTACGAAAATCTCAAATTTCTATAAAATCGTAACTAGTTTATCGATTTCGCCGAAATTCAGTACCAGGCATTAACATCCTCTATTTAAGTTTGGTGAAAAAATTTAGATCAGTTGCTGGAACCATTCTCGACCTATACCATTTTTTTTTAAATTACAAAAATGTATTAAACATTGATACACTCTATTTAATTATTATGGAAAGTTTGGGATCAGTTAGTCAAAGCGCCCTCGAGTTATAGCATTAAAAAAATACTTTCAAAACTCTATAAAATCCGAGCCGCTTTACCGATCTTATCGAACTTCAATACCAAATAACATTGAACATATCTGTTGTTATAAAGAACTATTTAGCTAATCAATGAACTTTTATGAAAGTTAGAGCGACCACGCACTTTTTCAAAAAAGTAAAAATTATATAAAAACTGAATGACTATATACATTTTGTTAAAAATCTCAACATTTAAAGAGGGACTACTACACCACTTGCGTACCAAATTTGAGTCCGAACGCTGAAACGGTTACTCAATAATAGGCGATCGAACTTTCCGAGCCCTGTACACTCACGCACACAAACGGACATTTTTTCCAATTCTATATTAGCATAAAAATGTAAAAAAAAAAAAAATTTATGAAAACAAAGCTTTCTCTATGAGGAAGTAAAAAGGCACGATACAATACATATCTCAGTCTCGACAATTTTTAAAAATGAAACGCGAGAGACAAAGATATGTTCAGTTCATTTGCCACGCTCGTTTGCGCTGGCGTCGAAACTGGAGCGCCACGAGAGTCTTTTGCCCTTTTCATTAGGTTCCTTCTTCTACTTCTTCTTCTTCTTCTGATTATTTGCATCTATATTTTACTCATCATCTCCATGTTTATCGTACACCAGTGAGACTCGAGTTTGCGGACGGAGTTTGTATTATGGTCTCCGGAGGAACGTGATCATTTGGCCGTCGGGGAGTGAAGTTCCCTCCTAATTAGACAGCTCTGGGATTCCCCGCCTCCCTTATGTTCTCTTTTCGTGTTTTCATCTCTACAGCGTTGCTACAGCTTCACCTGAAAGCACGAGCTTTCCACTCATCACCCTGGCCTACCACTGCAGCGCTCATAGTCTCGTTAAAAAGAATACGAGAACGAAGAGAATCGCCTCAAAAGATTGTGTGAATAGATTCTGGTGTCACTTTTGCAATACCCAGTCTTGAATGAACCAGCACTGCAAAGCAGAAATTTGTAAAAAAAGCCTATGGCTTAATGATCCATCGTGACGAGTTCCGGCATTGATGTAGATTTTTCTACAAAGTTTTACAATTTTCTTCGGTACTCTCGTTAAATTTAGAGGATAGAGATGATATTTTCATTTGGATATTTAATGGCAATAAAAATATGATTGAATTGAAAATCTGTTAATTCAGTCTTGCTTCCTTATAATGAAAGTCTTGTGATAGTCAACATTTATTTATTTAAAAAAAATTTTAATATGTCCGGACATATTTGTCAGTATATGAAAAATAGCCTAGTAAAATTTAAAGTCTGACGTAACTCGAGGACGATTTTAAAGCTAAATGCATTTTTTAAATTCTTTATATCACTCAAATTTCGTTCAAATGTAGATTCCCCTTTTTTCGTAATGAAGGATGCATAGTAGGCTCGTACATATAGCATTCTAATTATTTCCCATTTTCCTACAGGTTTTACTAAGAGAAAGCTAAAATTGCTCAATTTCCTAATGGTAGTGGCTTTATGAAAAAAGGCAAATGACGAAGCCATGTGTTCTGCTTTACATCCTCTATCTGTTTAATTCTAGTAATTAAAAAATAACGACATTATTTTACGTTTGCTGACGACACTAGTGCCAAGAGCAGTTAAACTCTAAACCCTGAACGCCACTGGCGTCAGGCGAGCTAACTACTGCAGCGGTGAGGACACACTGGCTCACCACCCAAACAACCCCGCTTTGTGGCCGGTTCCAGAGTGGGAGAGAGCTGCAGACGCCTATCAGACGAATATGAATCAGCTACAATCTAGGGGAAACTATCATTTTCCTAATGATATTTTTTCAAATTTTAGCCAGAATAATCAAAATTCAATGCTATGGTAGCATAAAGTATGTAAGAGTTACTTTTTTGTTGTTGTTTGAAAAAAAGTACTCATTAATTTCTATATAATTAGGCGTAGTTAATAAGAAAACGCCAAATGATTTTTATTGTACTAAAAAAACATGTACAATTTTCATGAACCTTTTTCAAGCGACTAGCTCAGTTCATGCGAGAGTATCACGTCTAGTACGAAAGCTCTGTGAGAGTCTGATACTTTAGAACAATTTATGTTGCAGTCCAAGACTACGAAATTTTGGTCGAATTAAATTTTAAAAAGGCTGCGAATGCCAGCAGTGAAAACGCCAAATGGGAGACTGAAAATTGGTTCTATTTGGTTATCCTTCCATAAGAATTCCTACTCTCCAACCTTTGTTTGAGTTATTGTATTTTCTTCATCTTTCCGAATGCCGGCAGTGTACTACTCAGTAGGGTCGCTAGTGATCGTTTCTGCATCACTTGTATTTCTCTTAAATCATGGTCATAGAACCAATTAATCTTCTACAATAACTATTAATAAAATAAAGAAAAATATAAAATTAAATCGTATAATCACTCGTGGAAATCGTCTCACTACAAGATATTTTACAATCTTATATACATTCACCCCGAGTGAACCAGTTAACCTGTTGGATACGAATTAAATAAATTATACCACGCATTCTAAAAATATTACAGCACCTCAAAGAAAAATTGTTTGAAACACCAAAGTAGTATAAAAATACCAAACTAATCGTTGTGGACGAAAATAAAATATTACACACAATATTATATACATAATTCAAATAGTAGAACTTATTTCGTACATCAACACCTGCCCAATCGAGCTCACGGTGTTGACGTATGAAATGACAAACAAGGATTTCGGTCTAAGTTAAATTACGTAACTTTACATAATTTATGCCCATGATAATCCTTTACACTAATAAAGTATCTTGTATAATACGATATAACAGATGTTACTTGTGATACAGTAATATTTTCAATATCAAACTGTCATCTCCATGCTTTTGGGATTACAAAATTAATGGTATGGCTTTGAGAAAGTTGCAGCGAGTGCGGTCAGTGCTTAACGACACTTTGGAATATTGTTGGTGTGGTTGTACTACGTGAGTGACGACTAGATCCTGTTAAAGTTATACAGCAAAGTTTTGGCTCGGTACCATCGACATTCCTCTCACTTTCTCGCGAATTCACCGAGAACAAGCAAACGCATCGTGTCCTTCTCTGGGTAGGATGGGTAAAGCACCGTTGAGCAAGTTCAACGAGAGCAGCATGCTGATGAATTTCGAAAGTCCGTATAGCATCCCTTGCTTACCGCAGGTACCAAATGTTCCACTCTCTCCCCCCTCTCCCCCGCCCCCTCTCTCACTCTCTTACTCACTCCCTCTCTCTCTCGGTGAACAAGCATCAATGTCGTATTATTGTACATTAATGCGTATACATCTGTACTTACATTTAACAGAGTGTATAAGCTTGCATCTATGGAATATACACAGTGTATTCTCTTGGTACATACTGTAATGTAATGGGACATTGGAGTGCATTATACAGATAGGTATATGTGTGTACGATACATATATGCTATAATAATAATAATAACAGTATGTATGGGACCAGACGTTGCAGTACCACACTTGCCACGGGAATGGCGAGAATGGAGGGAGAACCGCGTGAGCCCGCATTCTGTTCGGTTCAAAGGCGAAAGGAAGGGAGACAGCGCTCTTTGACGTTGTCGAGTTCCTCTTCTCTGACGTTTCTGAACTGCTGATTAAATTATGTACGTCGATTATCGTCAGTCTATCCGCTGATGTATTCTTTTTATCCCCTCATGGGTGCTTCCCTCGCGATGCTATCAACCGGCACTTAAGCCTACGATCTCTTTCCACCATACGCTTCAACCCCACTGGATAGATATATGAGGCATTCCATATCAGTTCAGCCACTAAAAAAAAAATCCCAAAAAATTTGTAGAAATCAAATGGTATAATTTGTACAGGGACACCAAATTTTTTTTATCGAATCTTTTTTTTAATGGACTTTTGAATTACTTATTACTTTTCACTAAAACATTTATATCTCGAAAGCGGTTTACACTATCTATAATTTAAAAAAACTGGAAAAGTGCGTTTTTTGTAGCCTATAAGAAGAACATTTGTTCATTATTAATTATGTAATTTTGAACGAAATATATGGCAAAATAAGCAAAGAATTCATGTGTTTAAGGTGAAAAACATCGGATATTGGTACCGACTTATTTTATTTTAATTATGTTAGACAAAAATAAATTTTTTGTCGAAATTTTTTCGCAGGTTTCGAATTTTATAAAAAGGGAAAGCGATTTTTATTATTTTCTTAAAAAATAAAACTGCTGTTCTTTTTGATCAAATTTGAATCTCACGAAATAGTTTCGACAATACATTTGTTTTTGTCTAAGATAAGTTAAATAAACTAAATCGATGCCAATAACTGATGTTTTTCACATTAAACACGTGAATTTTTTGTTTATCTTACCATAAATTTTGTTGAAAATTAGACAAATAAATTTGAACAAATGTTTTTTTTATAGACCATAAAAAACGCATTTTTTCATTTTTTTTAAATTGTAGATAGCGCAAACCGTTTTCAAGACATAAATGTTTTAGTCAAAAGTTACAAATAATTCAAAACTCCATCTAAATTTTTTTTTTATTTTGAAATTTGATGTCTCTCGGAATTATATCATTTGAATTTTAGATATATTTTGTGAATCTTTTTTGAGTGGCTGAACTGATATGGAATGCCCCATATATACACTCTTCTTTTGAGTCGTACACCAGGGACCTTAACATTTTTATTCTGCTTTTTCATGGTGAAGTAAGACAAAAGGATAATAAAAACAATAATAACGATAATTTGTTGGGTGTTCAATCATTCATTTAGAGTGCTATCACTGCCAATTAAGTTTACGGGCTTCTTTAACGATAGCAAGGGCAATTAGGGCAAGGGGCGGTGCTAATTTTATGCTTTGTTGTAATGAAAAATACATTTTTCATGTGTTATGAGTTACATTTTTTACAAAATTAACTGTGTTCACAGACGCGAGTTTTTTTAGGTGTTTCGCTAAATGATGTAGCATATTACTTTACAATTGAAGTTACATGCCAAAATGTTTGGTATTCAATTTGATTGTTTTATAAAATATACCTTATCAAATCGATAAGGGAGGCGTACTGAATCAACTGGGTCACCCTTAGATTTGAAACAATTTATTTACTCCTCCAAATATGTTTTGCCCACTCCGCCAATTATTCTGTGGGTTATGTAAATAATACTGTAGGTTACATAAAATACAGAGCAAAATAATAAGTGTCAGAAGTAGTAAAAAGTAAAAGATATAATTAGAAAAGGGTGTCCCGGTTCATAAAGAACGCTTCAAGGGAGGTTTGGATTTTATAGGAATTTTCATTTTTCTTGTAAACTTCGATCACACTTGAATTTGTTGTAGATATTGAATTAGAAAAAATCGGCAGAAGCGTTCGATGTTGATGGCAATTTGAATTTTACAATGCGTTACTGTACAATTCATGGCACGATTAAAATGTGACAGTTAACTGAACAGGGGGGTACCTATCATAAAATCGACAATGAAAGTACCGACAGATAAAATGTCGATTAAAATATCAATGATTCCACAAAACTTTCACTATGAAGCAGACAATATTGATAGACACACTTTTTCCTAGAGATGGCTTCGTGACAGGAAAATAATGAGAAAAGGGTGGTCCAAGTTTTTACTTTACTTATAATTTGCATTATTGTCACAGAATTATCTTGAATTGAATTCCTAAGTTATTTCATAAAATAAGACTATCGTGACTTACCTGAACCCCACCGACACCAACGATGAAGAGCAGCTGAACCATGAAGAGGGCAGCCAAGAGATTCATGAGAGTCGTTCCGGCCAGGCTCCTCAGGTCTGAGAAAAGGCTGTAAAGAGAATTAAAAGAATTAATACGGCACTTGAGAAAGAAAAAGCCGGGTACCCAAAATCTCGAGTTATTCCTGTACATATGCATGCGGATAAGCTTCGCGATTATTGACCGCGAAGTCTTCCGTTATTTTGCGCATGGAAACACCCACACAAATGTTAACAAATTGAAGGTAAATAAATGCGATACATATATAAAAGAAATGTTATGGAGAAAATGCCGATGCTGCATGGTTTATAAAATTCACGATAAAACGCGAGAGGAAGAAAAACGCGCGATGCCGGCGAGAGACTTTCGCGAAATACCTGCATTTCGTGCAGAGTATAGCGCGCCGGTTTCACATTTCATCGTGAACAGAGCTGAGCGTGATGAAAAATTCTTTGCTTCGCGAGATATCGTGGTGTTGGGGGATCTCCGATGCCAATGGAATTTCAATTGTACCTTTTGAATCGATAGAGCCAACCAGGTATTACAGAAGTACTTACATCGGGAAGAGAATCGTTTTTATTTCTCCTCCAAATATTACAACGTGGCTTTGTATAATTCATATTTGGCGAAAATGAAAAAAAAACGATATACATTGCATACCCTCAAAAAACCTTGCCATTGGTTGACACATGGTTAAAATTAAATCCGGAATGATGATTTGGATGCAACTATTGGTTTCCTATGGTGCAAATGATAAACCAATAACCGTCCCAATTAATGACCAATCGACTTCTAAACATTGGTGAATGGTAATAATTTCGAGTATTACCATTGATCAATTGTAATTATTTGGAGTGTCACTTTTGCTGAATGGTAACAATTTGGAGCATTACCATTGATCAATTTGAAGTACCATCATTGCTGAACGGTAACAATTCGGAGTATAAGCAGTCACCATTTGTACCTATTTGGAGCATTACCATCTATGAATACTGTGTATGATCAATATTGTGATACACATTAAATTGTACTCAATGCTTTTCATGACCGGCAGAATGAAACTGCGAGTGATATATGACATTTTACTCTTAAAGTTTTATACCGTTATCTATTTTTTTAGGACTGTTACATACCCAAAAAAAAAACCCAATTTAAAAAATTTGAGCCAAGTATATTTACATCAGGCATCATATGTTTGCAAAAAGTTATTGAACAAACTGAAAACACTGGTAGCATGTGTATTCAGGCACATATTGTTAATTTATGCATATGGGGACGATCTTTTACAAACCCGAAGAAAGAATTCTTCCCTTTGAAAGTAAAAAAAATGTATTGGTAAATAGAAACAAATAGAACTGGAAATATTTTAGTAATCTTATTGCAAAAAAATGAGACCTTAGTACTTGGCGAGTTTGCGTAACATAATCAATTGTTTCATTATTTAATGCTTATGGCACCATATATAAGCTCGCCAAGTACTAAGTTTATATATATATGTTTTGTGCAATAAAATTACTAAATTATTTTCCATTTTATTTGTTTCTATTTTTCAATAAAATTTTTACTACGTCCCATTGCAAGAATTTTTTCTTCGGGTTTGTAAATTCAAGAATTTATTGTGATGATTTTGTTTTAAATCAACGACATAGTTTTTTTTATTAGTAAATAACATTTTTAATGATATATCAAATGTGCACTATACGCGCTTCTCTACAGCATGTTACGTGTACATTTAATGCAAAATATTACTAAATTTATTTGCTTTTGCCTCCGCCACCATGCCTCCACCTCTTTGTCTGCCTCTTCCTCAGCATCTACGTCCATTATTTAAAAAACTGCATGAAATGTAATGTACTTATACTGGAGGTTTATCTGCATAGAATTTTATATTGAATTTTATACACAACTGTGATGTATAATTAATTTACGTTACATTTAAAACCTTAAATGTACTTTAATTTTAACATTTTAATTTGATTTTGCTGTAAAAGTACATAAGTTTTACATATCATCATCATCCCCTTTTAAAAAGCTGGTGGCAGTCAGCTATGTTCATGTGAAGCCGTTTTATTCGTGTTATGATTGGTCGTAGTCAGACACTGGGACCGTGACCAAGTTCATACATTGAATCTTTTTGTTTTTGTCAAATGTCAAAACTGACAGAATGTCCGTTTAGCTAAAAGTGCGCTGCAGCGCCCATAGAAAAATGGAGACGCGCGGCAGCGCGTCCGATCTGGCTAGTATATTAAATTTCATATGCCAGTTTATACATAAAAACTTGCAGTCATGAACATTAACTTACATATTTTGTTACCAGCGTTTCTGCCATTGCCTCACTGCCTCTGCCATTCTGCCATGTTCCTTCTTTGACTTTGTCTAACCTCAAAATAACGTCGAACAACCTTCAAACCTCGCGTGATCGAGAACTGTGAAAATAACACGACTAAAGCTATTCGACGATTATTAGCACGAGTTTCAGGCAAGCCGATAGCCAATCAGAGAACGAATAAACCGACAGCAATACTTAAATCGAAAAGTCGAGATATTTTACCCTGTGATTTTTAACGAAGAGAAGAATAAGAAAAAAATCTAAAGATTTGTGTGGGATGTTTCATTTTTATACCGAACAATATATACTAAAAGTGAAGAAAATATTAAATAATACGAAGTTGACGTCCATATCGATTTGTCCTGGAATTCCTTTAGAGAATGGGAGACCCGAGGACTCCCTTTCTATAAAGATCATTATTAAATTGTATGTCCTTTGGTCCCTTTTTATTGCGATAAAAATATTGTACATTCATCTAAGTTTCCATTCTTTGAAGGTAAAAAAAAACGACTAAATACAAGTCGGCATTTCTTGATTGTCGAGGGTCTCCAGAGGAATCTTGGAAGTCAACGGGCGTTTTCTCTGGTTTCTCTGCTTTTTGGGCTCAAATAATCCCGAAGGCCATGAAGGAGAGTTAAGCTTCGGGTGCGCGATAAGCTCCAGAGGAGCAATGAACAATTTATCAACGTGAGGGCTGACAGTCGATAGAAGGATGGAAGCTGTAGAGTGGTGGACCGAGCTTCGGTCCCTGGTGTGCTGTGGGAGTGAAAATTCCTTTTCTTCCATGGTGAAAACCCTTAACGTTTGAGGCGAGATGAACGATACGTTTTTCCATGCCGCGTGAATATCGTCGTCTCTGCTGTGAAATGGATGGCAGACCGAACAAAAAATTGTGGTGATACGGAAGAATATCTTATAAATTCGCTGTAATTCTTGGCGGAAAACTACCGCATTTAGGATTGATGCATGTATCGATTAGAGTATTTCACACTTTTTTGTAAATTTAACAAAAAATGTCATTAACCCCTTCAGCGGCAAGAAAAATTTCGCTGTGTGTCCCCAAAACGCGAGGAAAATGATTATTCCGATTTCAATGAAACATGGCACCTCAGGGTTTTTTGTTCACAGATTTACGAAACTGTCCACAAAATTCATAAATTCAGAATGACTGATCCAATATGCCGGGTTAATATCTAGTATTGATTTAATTCAAATAAAAATCGACGCTCGGGGGTTTATGCGGTTGGTGATTATAAATTTGGCTTTAAAATTCGGAAATGCAAAATATCGGATCGAAAATGGCGGACCAAAATGCAAAAATCTACTTGATTCACATGAAATTTGGCATTCGAGGGCTTTCGAGGTCCCTGATTACAAGTTTCTACTCAAATTTTGAAAATTCAAATTGTTAGATAAAATATGACGAATTAAAATCAGAAACTTATTAAATTTGTAAAACTGATAAGGGCGGTAAACACCTATAAGTTATTCTATTTTTTTAATGAGGATAGCTGAAGAAACGACACGTAAATCTTCGGAAAACATTGCCTAAATTTTGTTGCTAGTCGTCGTGCAGATTCCTATTACCGTTTGTGGGGTACACATTCAATTCAATTTGTTATTCAAATACATGAGTAGTCCATTTTTGCATTAGAAATTCTTCGTTTTGAAAAAATTACGTGGAGCCTCGATTCGTTGTTAAAATATTGCAACGGGTCAAACGATATCTACACGAAATAGAGAATTATTCTACCTATCCCGAAAAACATTGTAAATAATTCTACAAATGCGTATACTTGATGCTTGATGCAGAACACTATTGCCCCCATCTAACGTTACTGTTCTACAATAAGGTAAGTGGATGAGTATTCAGGGGTCCACCATTTTGAATTTAGGAATGTTGAGCTCGGATTCGTGATCAGCGATCCCGAAAACCACTGTGTAACAAGTTTCATGTCAATCAAGCATATTAAAAATTTTTAATCCGGCATATTGGTACCGCCATTTTGAATTTATGAGTTTTGAACTCAGATTCGTAATCGAAAATCGATCGGGCCGATCGCAAAATAATCGATGGGCGCACTATTGCATCAATGCCGCTTCGGGCACCACAAAAATGTGCGTACTATTGCACCGATGCCACTGAAGAGGTTAAAAACAAGAAAGGTTTGCAAAGTAGAACCTTGCAGGCTTCTTCAAATAGTCCACACACTAGTTCATCAATACGTTATTTGTGCAAATCACCCGATCAATAGTATAAAAAATCACGAAACTTGGGATGATTTATAAAGCTTCCTCTGTGAGGAAACCATATTGGATCCACATACTTCCTCATAGAGACAAAATAATGAGGCAATTTGCAAAGTTCTACTTTGCAGGATTTTTTTTACTTGTTAAGGAAATTTTTTGTTGAATTTTCAAAAATTTGTGAAACACGCTAATCCTTCTGTTCGATTGAATTCGTAATTCAATCGAGGAATAAAATTATATGTAACACGTATAAGTATATTCATGTCATCGACGCGACCCCAGCGCCAATAAAGTGAACTATAAATCTACATTACCGACAAATGCGTCCAGCATTAGGTACTTAGCTAAAGCGCAATCTATGTGCAGCTTACCGCACTAAGAGTGGTAAGAGCTTTCGACAATTATTACAGAATACGATTCCTGCCTCGCAAATCATTGTGCCTCTTATAATTTTTAATCTAATTTTTATTTATATGCATAGGTGGGTTCCGTCTTATTTAAAAATTAGTATGATTTGGAAGAAGATGGCGGCGCCACCTGTGCCTTATTTAGTAAACTATATTCATGTTCTACTATACCGGTTTCCACCACTTGTCACAAGCAAACAGACTATGTGAATTTAGTTTGGATTTTACGTCAATTCGTTTTGTGTATTTGACTCTTCGACGCTCTTGGAATATTCAGAGAACGCTAAGGTATGGATGTACATTCCTCTTTGACGTATGTGAGCTCCAGAATCTTTTATATCTTATCAAACAGGTGATGCTGTTAAAGCCTGGCGACGATTTTGGTTTCGAGAGGTTTAGTAATATACGATTTTCTTAATTTATTATAGGGTTTCAAGCAATATTCGAATATACGTTGCGTTTGCGTTTACGTTGATATTACAATTACGTTGATAGTACAATTTGAAGCATGTATGTAGCGTATTAACGATGAATAATCAAAACTTCGAAATGGCCTTGTTTTAACCGACCAATGTCGGTAATAAAAATTACTCTCGCATCTCCTTAAGGATACGGGGCAGAATATTTATGGTGGCCACAACGAAATGCAAGCGTCAGGAAATTAACTTAGATCTGTTAAAAGGACAATTTTTTGGCCCTGCTTATTAATTTGGCTTAACCAATTAGTTCATTAACGCAGAAAATGCGCTGACATATATATAAGCAATTGTCTACATTTTGGACCTAAAGTATCATTCCGTATCCAAATCTTTTCCGCAGGTCAGAATTTAAATAATAATAGAGTAAGTATATAATCTATTTTCTCATGATTTTTTAAATACTGAATTGAAATCTCATTTTCTGCTTAACTATGATATATAAAATTCATTGTGAAAATAATGTTTCCAATAAACATATTGCGGAATCGATGGAAATTCAAAAAAGTAATAAAAATTACAATGAAGCACTAAAAAAAGCACAAAAAAAAACTAATTCATTTCTATGTGCATGCGTATGCACATGGTTTCTATGTACCTGATAATTGATTGCAAAAATGACATATTAATGTTTAATAACACAAATCAAGATATTTATCGAATCAAGAGCTTTCTTGAATATTAATTAAAAGGTAGTTCTAGCATGAGTCTAGTCATGCGAAGCACTATTCTGATATCACGATTGAAAGGAATTGCATTAATATACATTAATATTGAAAATATTCGTATATTATCCGGTAATAAATTTAGGGTCCCAATGTAGTACGTATTTCCTTTTTATAGATTTTATTTTTATTTTCGGTCTCGAATTTGACTGACTGTGTGAAGATCACCGTTGTAAACTTGGCAACGTCGCATCGTGTGCGCCGGTAATACAATAGTTTGACGTATCCTAACCGTTGTTACGTCCTGACGTAACTTTATAAAAAAAAAAAGGAAGCAAAAATTTTATCCTTTTTTTCTGTTCCGCGGTGCGATAGCACCCATCAGAAAATTATACGACCCACAGGTATAATGATGCTACTTCTAGGGATTAAATAAAACACCTGGCGGCACACTGTCTGCAGTGTGTATCGAGGTTCAGCGGACCCTCAGGCGGTCAGCTTAACAACCACGCGCAGGTGTGTAGCACGATGATGCAACACATCTGTGACGACTTCCTCGATACCGCTTGCTCTAAGACAGTAGTAGCAATGTAGCATAATTAACCTGGTCTTGATTGTTGAAAAAAATATATAATTCGGTATCCGAATATGTTCGATACCCTAACGGAGATGTTAAAAAAAAAACATAAATACTCTTCTTTCGTTCCCTTCCCCCAAGGAAACAGAAAGAGTGGAAATAATTGATAAAAAAAAAGGAAATTATTAAACTTAGGAAAACAAAATAATAATGTGACGATATTATTAATTATTATCTTTTAATTAATCAAAATACGAACTAAACCCTAACACAATTCAAAACCAAATTTATATATATATTAAAAGAAAATCCAATATAACTTAGGGAATAAAAATATTAATAAATAGATACCCTGTCAGGTAATCGTCCTAGGGTACATACACGTATTTGTAAAGCTGGAAACATGGAAATGTATTACAATAAAATAAAATAAAATAAAAAATAGACTCCAATTGATCACGCATTTCCATGTCTCTCGCTGTGCATGTACCACGTGCATGAACTATAATCCCTTAGAAACAGGTCATCCACGCGCGGATGACGAAAAAAAAGAGATAGGGACTTTAGTATATAAGACAGCGTCCGTTACGCTAATAGATCATTACGGCAATTACGTTTTCGTCCATCAGAAAGTTAGATGACAGGTAGTTGTCGCTAACCCGCTGTGAAGACCAGCGAATTCCTCTCCGGAAAAATTTAAGTATTGGTTTTTGTGTTGGAATCTTGTCTTTTCATTTGGATTGAATTAGAATTATTAATTGATAAAATTTTATTATTTTACATTGAAGTAATTGGTTTTCTTTTCCGGAGTGAGTAGTTCGGTTCTTCGCGGCAAATTAATTTTTTTTTGTTGTAACATTTGGTTCTATTTTTTTTCTTAATAAAGAAGCATAAGCAAAGTTAAAAATTTAACTGGTGAGATTTCATAAATATTTAACTTTTTAATCCTCGCCCGAAACAAACATCGATTCCTGAGACACAAAACAAGTAAGTACTTTTCTTCTTCTGTCTATCTTTTTTGCCTTTTTTAAAATATACATCCTCATAATTATCTTTTCTTTTCGACAAATTACTGTTTTAAATTATCAATAGCATTCTCAACCCTGTCCCGAGCAATTTTCCGAAAGGTTAGGCTCAAAAGGGGGTTTACGTGTTTTATATCTGTCATTCAGTTGTATTTAAGAGAAATTTATTTCTCTTCATCAACGTCTCGACAGATTTAACCGCACTAATATGTGTAAAATCAAGGTTGAGAAATCGACCACGATTTTGACATAACACCGTCATAACCGGTAAAAAGTGTTTTCCATTCCGACGCATGGTTTCCAATAATGGAGAGGCATAATATTCATGCCACTCATGGCAAACGAAAAGGAAAGTTCGTGTTGGCAACGACGATGCGTCTTCAATTTCGGCTGTACAGAGAGAATCGATGCATCGAATCGAAAAATAGTCAGATGTAAACCACGCTACCAAATCTTTTAAGAATACCTGCATCTCCCGAAAAAAGTGATAGAGTATCTCTCTCATTACTTTGCGTGCGCTGTAAAAAAAATAGAGGCGATGTCACCGCAGTTGAATCGGCGTTACTAAACGTTGTATCCCATGCGTATGGAGAGCACGCCTGCTGTGGTGGCTGGTGCCGGGCAGATGCCACGAACGAGGAATACGTTTACAAGGGTCTGCCCAACGAAAAGCCACATTCTGATCCAGAATTACGCGTCGATTTAGCCACGATTCTTGCTCGCTTTGCAAAAAATGCTTCAAAACTAGCACCGTGCGGTTCGACTCAAAGCAATGAAGCATTCAACAACGTTGCTACACGAAACATCCTAAGAACCGGCATTATGGACGAACCGAATCTTTCTGCTATCGAATCGCCACAGCTGTTTGTCAAGTAAATGTGGGGACAAACTACGTATCGGACGTAAATAACCGACTAGAAAACTCCCCTGGAAAATTTACGCAAAAGTACCGAGAGCTGAGAGATAGACGAAAAAAAAGAAGACAGCAGAGTAAAAAAAGCCCGAAATCAAACGAAGGCGACTCTTTACTAAAAAGAATTGGTCGAATCAAAATGCTACGACTCAGCGACGTGAAGGCATTACCTATCAATCCGATTGTGGTTTGATGAATGTATCTGGGCTTATAAGTGACTTGAAAATTCCCGGTATGTCCAATGTAGATCGGGTAAATAATTCGTTTCAATTTTCTTATAATGTTTTTCTTACAGATGAAATTGTGAATTACAGCAATGCAAAATTCGTCATTCGTCTCGAAACGAATTCTCTGGGAAAATCTGCAGAAATATGCCAGGTTCATTGAAATTTGTTATCGACATATGTATAAATGGTATGTACTCTTACGATGCTAAACATTTCGCACATGTTTACATTTTTCTAGATCGCTGCTCTCCACGATGGACAAATATTCAACGCGTATATTGTACCTTCGAAAGGGACGTCAGCGAGTGCCAGCGATTACGGGATTACAAGTCGCGGGTGGTGCAATGCTCTTAGACGAAGTTCGACTCGATACCATCCCTATTAAAACGGCTCTTGTGCGACTATCGACGTAGTCTCGACTATCTGCGTAATCTTGGGTGTATGACCATTTTAATTGCACACAACGGCTTTCGGTTAGTAATATTATGACGTGTATACTTAGTTTGTAAACATAAACAGTGCATACGTTTATGTTATTCCACAGCTTTGATGCCCGGATAATTCTTCGACACATGCACAAGTTTGGCGTTCTCGACGAATTTCGATCGCTTGTGCTAGGATTTGCAGATACTCTCGAGATATTTCGAGCCACACTTCCCGATCGAAAGAAAGCCAAAAAGGAATTCTCGCAAGCCGCACTGATCGAAGATTTTTTTGGCCCAAATGATTCGTCAGGCGCTCATAATGCCATTCATGACGTGAACGCTCTAAAGCGTCTCATCCACGCAATTGGCGTTACTAGCAATGTCATAAAAAGTATGACGAAAAGTAAATTACAATTGTTGCGACAGGAGAGTGAGGATGAAACGTGTGCGAAAAATAAAGTCTCCCTGGAAGAGTTGAAAGATAGCACTTCGGCGTCCATGAAGACAAAAATTGCAAAATCTGGAATAACGATGCAAATGTTGGAAAAGGCATACTCTGGTGCAGTTGAGGGAGGCGTAACAATGCTTCTCGGTGAAGACATCGGCGGACGACCACGCGTCACGAAAAATTCGAAAGTGATAAAAAAAATTGTCGAGCGATTGGAACAAACATATTATTTACAAACCCGTTTGTAAATAATATGTTTATTTATTAACCGATTTATTATGTGTCTAGTACAACAGCACCGCTCTTCGGCCTATCTACTGAATGAAGTGGTCACGTGTCTCCCGAGCGCGGTGTTGCCAAGTCGCAGATGCGTCGACCATGTTGAAGCAACCAGACGATTTATATAATTTCGCTTCCAATAATTCAAGAAATCTTTTTCTGACATTCGTTTACCATACATTTTTCACTTATCATCTGAAAGCCTGCAATCTGGTGAAAAAAATGACCGTTTAATTGTTTATTTAAGTACTATTTCCATAATGTATTATCGAACAATACTGACATAAACACGGTACTCCCTATACCAGCTATGTTAAAATGTGATTCTTTAACATACTATTTCTCGAAAAAACGGTCGTTAACATACGTTGAAACTTTAGAGATGCCATAAATAGGGCTTCCGGAACAACATATTAAAAAATCATGCATTTATCTACTAAGTACCTTAGCGCTAGAACGACCGTATCGGCAACATGCTTATTAGAAATCTGGAACTTTTTCACATAAGATTTTGTTTTTTTTTACAATTCGTTTGCGTAATACAAACATTTAAAGAAAGTTATATATAGGGTATGACTAAAAATGTATCAGGTGTCTTAAAAAAAAGTGTTAGCATTGGAAAAAAATGCACAAGACTTGGGGCATTACACATTAATATATCCTGGAGTTACAATCCGATTAGTGACTACAACGTCCATAAGAGTGCTGCTTAATCAAAGAATGATCCTATATTACTATTGTTCTATTACTCATTATGCATTATTCTAATTCTGTTATTAAACGAACCCATGAGGCAAAAATAATTCATATTTGTTGTTGTTTTTAATAAAGCGATTAAGCATTGTCTTACCAATACTTAAAGATATATAAAAAAACAATTAATATCATATAGAATTTTTTAAAAATCTGTCGTTCGTGCACGTCCAGCAACTGCAAGAATAGTTAAATATTTATCTTTCCATATTTGGACTCTGTCCAAAATTGATACCAGTCTGTATGTCCCTTCATTACGCTTTTGGTTGTTGGCAATTCTTGTCACGTGCGAGCAGTCGACTGTACGTGAAAGGATCGCGTCATTTGCTAAACAAATCGACTTGGTACGCGTTCAGCGTTAGGACCGCAGAAAAGACGAGAGGGAATAGCCGAGAGCTCGGACTGCTCTAGAGAGAGATGATGTTCTCAAGCTAGGGAATAGGATCGTTTCGTGTGAAACGATCTCCCATAAAACCGTTTCGCGGAATTATTTATTAAAGATTCTGGGTGTAAGCTGCGCGGGTGCAGCCCCGAGGGTTTTCTCGAGGCAGCTGCAGCGGTTCGGTGCATCAGTGTCTTTCGAATCTGTTTCTTCTCCTTTTTTCCAACCCCTTAAAGAAGACTACGATGGACGTATAAAACTCCAGAGCTCGATGTTCCACTTCCGGAGTTGGGGTTGGGTTGAATGGGATCAGAAAAGTAACCGTGGAAGTTCGATAATAGGTAAAAGTAGATTTTCCGGTACTCATAGCTGTGGGGTATCACGCTAAGAGACCTCAATGCCCAGGGAAGTAGAGTCTATACTATGTATTCTCTAATAGTGGCAATCTTGTTCGCCCACTGGTACTCAATTTCACTCTGTCTATCCAGCGTAATAGCACCCTCAGTTCGTTACACATCTTGACGCCGTTTGGGAATGACCGAACTTAAGGACACGTTGAAGTAAGATAAACTTTTCAATTTCGTCGACGTTTTATGGGCAGGTCAATGCTCAAATTAATCAAAAAAATTCATGATAAACGTTAAGCTATAATTTTCAAAAAATTATCAACTTCATCACTTGACAGTGACTCACAGAATAATTAAGGGAGTCAAGTCAGGTCAGAAAATTATATTTGAACATTTCTATACCAAATATTTTATTAAGCAGTGCATTAGTTCTGCTTTAAATTTTTCACAAACTTTCGAAGGCATAGTTTATCCGTATTTTCAATGACCTTAATCAGTATGAACTATTAGGAAATTCAGCGATTAAAACGGCTTTGATACTATTTCGCTTCCTCATAGAGGAAGTTTTGTTTTCGTGAAAAAAAAAATTTCGGAGATTTTTATGTCAGGACACTCAGAACGGTCCAAAACATCGAAAAAAGTGGTTCACAAAAAATGTCCAATGTGTGTGTGTGCAAAATTCAAACCTTCATATCTCAAGAACCGCTTTAACAATCGAGCTAAAATTTGATACGTATATGGGGCAGGTGGACTACTTTGTTTGTGAGAAGTCTTAAAAAAATTCAAACATCTGTTCAAATTTTATTCAAATTTTCATTTTTCGAAAAATGTCTGTTCGCGCTCAAGTTGCCGCAAATGTTTAGCTATCGAGTCAAATAATTTTTTATAAATAAAGCTACGTCAAAGGATGACTGGTATTAAATTTGGGATAAATCGGCAAATAGGTTCGGTTTTTATGGAAATTTGAATTTTTCAAAAAAATTTCATTTTGCTCTAACTCACGTCAAATTTCACCAAATTTACTGACATTTTCTACAGACGAAAAATAACACTCTGCACTGCTATGTACAAAATTTGGAGTTTGTCGGCAAAGTTCGGATTTTATGGTATTATGAACTAAAAAAAAATTAACGTTTTCCTCTAACTCAGGTCAACAGACACTAAATCAATTGAAATGTGAAAAGAGAGCAAAAGATATGATATATGAACAGTATCAAACAAGGGTGCAAAGTAGAACTTTGCACATTGCTTCGTCATAATTTTTTAATGTTTACAAAGATTTCTCTATGAGGAGGGCAAAATGGATAAACTTACTTCGTCATTGAGGTAGCTTTATAAACATTCAAAGATCATGAGGAAGCAATGCGCAAAGCTCTACTTTGCACCCTTTTTTTTACTGAAATTTGATAAGAATTGAAATCATCGTAAAATCTTAATCTTTCTACCGATATAAACCAAATTGAATATGTAGCAATGCTGTGGACATTATAAACCTTAAGGGGTGCCCCAATTAAATAAACGTACAAGTGTCTTTATTTGAATGAGGCATCCCGTAAAGTTAGTCGTTAGAGCCTTTTATTTGTAAAAAGTACTAGTTAATTACTGATAATTACACTTGGGAATGGGAGACAACATTTTATTTTTTATTCGTTTTTAACAGCATTTTTTGTTGAATTGTCATAAACTTGTGAATCACGCTAATCTATATATGCATGATAAATTTCAGCTCGGTAGCTCCAAGCCATTCTCAAGTTATTACGATTTGAAAAAGTAGAAAATAGAGGGACTGATATTCAAAAGTACTCTTGAGAGCGAATATTTTCAAAAATATCCTTTCGGAATCGATTTGATGTTGGTATTCATTGACTCCGAGTCCGGTTCAATCGAAAAACACCTAAAACAACACAAATGCGAACAAAAAAATCACGCCCTTTATAATATATAATAATTGCTATTATAAACCAATAATAATTACAATAATAACAATTATTATTATTATTTTAACTGTTGTACCTGCGTGTCAAATTTCATTTTCAGCCGTTAGTGAGACAGGGTTTTGAATTTTGCATCCCGGTCAAAATTTCGTACAGCTTCAAAAGTCACTGTGAAAAAATAAGGAAAACATAATAACAAATCACTATATCAACAATGTCGCATCCAATTTTGTCATAAATTATCACACAAATGTCAGAACTGTCACATAATTTTCAACTAGAGTGCTCGGCTTTATCATTTCCATTATTCTCCATAAGAGTTGAATGTTTTTCTCCAACATAAATATTGATTCTCCAACAAATTGACAAGCCCTTCCATTTCCTTATTCCTCACTAAAAATCAGCGCAGATGTCGAACATCAAATTATGTCATCTTTTATTGCTGTAAAGCAAGAAACATTTTTGAAGATAGGTATAGCAGAATCAAATAGAAACTGTTTAAGCCAGGTTTTTCTAATTCTCCTGCTTGGATCGATTTCATTGACACCACTACATCTCAATTAATTCTCCATCATCGTTAACTTCAGTTCATCACTGTCCTACACATGATATCACTATATTATCCCAGTAAACTTGAAATCATCAGTAGTGGGAAGAGTCGTTGGGAAGACGAGTAGCCGAAAGTCAAGCCATTAGAGTCGAATTTGAGGTCGATGTAGTCGTTGGGTTACTCCACGACATTCAGTGCTGAGAGACGAGAATGCTTGGAAACCGTTCGTCGTATTCTCAACTTCCGGCAACCAATAGTCCACTACATAGATACAGTGCGGTACGGACATCGAAACCAGAAGCAGAAATAGCAACCACTACTGCATATAACGCTGTGGGGATAATGTCTATATATTAACCCTAAAAGCACGAGTTTCAGAAGTGTTCGGTATAGAGCTGTCGAACTATATCAATAGAGAATGCGACCCGTTGAATATCGATGGTGATTTCGAGCGACAGCGTATCCTGGTTCGGTGTGTGATAAGCTTGTGGTACTTCGTAACGAGATATCGAGTCTACGGGAGGTGAGGGAACGGGAGAGTATATATCGGAGAGGGTGCGGATCGCGAGATACTGCTGCGTTGCGAATATTGGACAGAGAATAGAATGAGGAAGAGAAGATTCGGCAATAAAGCCCTGTTACAATGGGCATTAATTGTCGTGTCTGATGGGTTCGTGTCCTATGCGTAGAACGATAGAAGGGTAGAAGTCGAGAAAGGGACATGACGTAATTATATTGTGTCCGCAGTGCTATGGAATTATGTCCGACGACATTACCTTCTTTTTCGGTTACATTGATACATGCTTGCCTCTCTTTCGTTTTATCGTAATTGCAGCTCCGTACATCAGCGACGATTCAAATGACCGATGCTGTCATCCAATGGTGTTACGCAGTACTCGAGGGACAGAGTTCAAGTTCGAAATTCAGTCCATAACGCAATTAACGATAGATATATACATTGGCCAGAGAGTTAGTCCCTGTTTGCTGCATGCTACGATATAATGGGACGAAAATTAGCCGATCGGAGTTACCTCTCGTACATACCACGGTTGCTAAAGTTTCAAGCAAATGTATTGGAATTTATGTAGCGAATTAGCGAACGATGCAGATTATACAAGTGTGCTGATATATGTTTCCATACACACACATTCCGTCATCATGTATCCTACAATTGTCACCATTTGGACGGACTGCGATATCCGTTTATTACTGCAATCATTACCGTCGTTGTTGATGATCTAATTAGTAGCATATTATCAATGAGGTACAAGATTCTATTCTGTCCGTTTACACTTGAAAACCTAAGGGCAATTCCATATCAATATTCTCAATCTTCCCCAGACCCTGATGCCTTTATCTTTGTATTTATATTGACACGTAATATTTTGTAATATTACATTTGAGAAATTATATTCTTTCAATGCATTTTTTTTATTTCACCAAACTCATATCCTCGGAATTG
Source organism: Perithous albicinctus (assembly GCA_964016905.1). Lineage (NCBI taxonomy): Eukaryota > Metazoa > Arthropoda > Insecta > Hymenoptera > Ichneumonidae > Perithous > Perithous albicinctus. Next base: position 12,635,110 of record OZ024693.1, on the reverse strand, counting down.
GTAGTCATAGGTTATCTTTTTATACAATAATTGTTATTCTTAATTAACTGGAGGAAAAAAGTATTAGTCATTAAAATAGAAAATATCTAAGGAAGCTTACATTTACGTTAATTCTATTTTGCTCTATTCCGAAAGGAGTAGCTTTGAAAAACGATTTTGTTCGACCAAGTTTTTTGTAGACCATATCTTCTTAGTAGTAAATTGGTAGATATTAAGAGAAAGTTATGAAAAAAATTGTTCATTGACTCTTCATGAAAATCAGTGGTTGTGCCTTGGTATAATGAAAGTTTCTACGCATATGTATTTCGATCGCTCGAAGTGCTAATTATCTCATAAACAATTATAACTCCATGTTGTGCTCAGGGCAATTGGTGTGAAATATGTCTGTGAAAAGCATTGGCTAGAGAATGAAAATAGCGTAAACAAAAGGTTTAACTTTTATGCTTGTTACTTCACCATGATTTATTTCTATTTTCATAATATTCCAGATTCGTAATTACCAGAAAAAAATGATTTAACATACTCGAAAGAAAACGTTTTATTTTAGTATGAAATGATGGCTCCGATTTTTTGGAAAACATATAATTTTTGTTGTTGTTTTATTTTCAAACAACTATGAAGACTGCTTTTATAGAATTGTTTGAATCTTGTTATGAGTAATATTGAACCTGTCTTCAAAAAAAGCATATAAAAATCCACGACCGTCAACCATTTTTACAAAAAAAAAACACTTGAATCAGACGATGCATTACGCATTCACAAAATGAAATTTTACTTTCGAATCTGTTGAACATTATTTATTTTGCCAAATTATCAAAAACTTGTTGAAATTACTATTATTCTAAATCAGTGTTTCGGTATCATCAATGACTTTGATTTTTGTATATTTTTTTCGATAGAGTTCTTATCTCTAATCTAGTTCTAGAATTCTAATATAATAAAACTTTTGCTTCGGAATGTATACGTTAAAGAGAAAAAAATGTATACGGAATGTACACGATCAATGAACGAGAATATGTCATACCTCAAAGACAATAAAATTAGTTGTGTAATACTATTTGCTTTTCTTGCGCACTTTCTATGATTGGATGATTGAAAATCTTTCAAGTGTCAATAATTGCATGGTTTACTATGGCTCTACAATGGTTGAGATGAATAAGGGTTTTTGGGATTTGGAAACTGCTGGTACATTGAAAGAGCCGGAAAATGAAGCGGACGCGTGACCCACTATAGCGATAGATGAAACGAGAGATACGCTGAGCTTTCCACTCTCTTTATCCTTCCGTATATCTCACTGTAGGTAGCGCAGTGGACCTGTCCTGCGTCATACGGAAATCGATTACCGCGTGTTTCTGGAACCAATGGATTACCCCCGTTCCCTCTCTGTAGCCTATAATACATCTGACAATATAACTGATGAACAAAAATGCCACAGGACTCTATAATATTGTATTGTATCTGCCTTATTGTTATATCGACATACACGGGAGTATTTGTGTTTCATTATCCTATACATTATTGGATAATGCCCAAACACGTAGGTTATTCCATACGTTTCCACATGATTGAATTATGTACGGATTATACTTGTTATCGGATTGTTATTTCAGATAAATTATCGGAGTCAATAATTGGTTTCGTGATGGATTTAGTCTGATCTAAAAAGCTATATCGTAATCAAACTGATTACTCTGCAAGCTGTTCAAATCGATTAGATCTCAAACTACCAGAGTATTAAAGAGCAACGGTTTTGCAATAAAGCAGTGGCTGTACTGTCATGTTTTCATACTAATAATACGTATAAGTTATATGTGTAAAATATCATTCCAGTACTGATTGGCTCATTGAGAATTCTTCGAGACGATTCTTCTCTTAATAAATATGAATTAAGATATCTACGTTGAATCGTAAGCATTGCACTGAGAAGATAATCAAATACAAGTATGTCCAGGAATTTAAAAAAAATTAAAAACGTAATTCACTTAAACAAATCCTAATTCTGAATGTATTTGTACAAAACTTTATTCATCACATGTAGATCCAACTTGAACTGGATGAAATTTTATTCACGCCATTCTTCGAGTAGAGTTTCATCTGAATAATTTTCAGCATTCAATACTAGCGCCTTTAAAAGACAAATTGAACCAAGAATATATCTCTGGCCCACTCATATTTTTATTATTCAAGTAATTTGCAATTGAGATATGTCGACGATGGTAGGGCTCGTGAAGCATCATTGGCGAAGTTTGCAAAAGCAGGACGTGGACGAGAGTGAAGGATAGAACGAGGGTTTTGGATCTGATGTACTCTCTGCCAGTCACAGAATCTGCTAAGAGATGAGTAAGAGAGACAGGGAGCGAAGAGCCGACGTAGCTCAATTTCAAACTTGTTCTCGAGGTTTCGATGACGATCTTCCTAGATATAGGAGAAACTTCACCGTCTCTTCCACTACGTCTCCATCAACACATATTCTCTTTCTATATGCTACCCACTATCTTCACACTCTCACGTTTCAAGATAATTGGCTCGGTTCTCCTCCGAGACCTTCGACAGTTTCTACCGAGGTTTACCCTTTAACTGCATGACCAGCCGCGCAATGCCAAGACCTCCAGTACGGATTTAAACCACGCCTGCGGCGTTGTTCTATCCCGGTCCTTTCTTCACGAATGTTGATGAAGGAGATCTCTCAATTGAGATATGGACATATAGTAAACTTACATTTCCGTATCTCTTTAAAAATGTGTTTTCTAATTACTAAGTGCTTGGCGTCGAAACTCTATCGCGTTTCTTGAAATTATAGATATTCTCGCGGAGTAAGATAACATGAAAATATCCTTGGTTTGGTTTAAGAATTCGGACAGAGTATCTAAGGAACAGCGCTTACCGGAGTTAAAAAGCCGGCGCGAGATAGGGCGCCAAAGCAAGGTAGATTCGGCATTATTTTTGAAAATCACCTATTAGGTGTTTTTGGTTTTCTGATTCCGAATCTGAAGAACAATAATAGAAAATTCAATACGGCAGACCGAACATCATTCTGATGATGAAGACTGTAAGAAAGTGGAATTAACGAATTTCATCTCAATCAAGTTAGTTTTTGCATTTTGTCCCGTCAATTTGAATTTCTAAATATTGAGTTCAGATCCGTCATGGGAGCCTTAAAGACTCCCAGAGTCATTCAAATCAGGTTGCTTCTGAATTTTGTCCATTTCTTGAGTTTTACAACTGCCACATTGACGAGAACGACATAAGTGCCGCCATTGGCAGCCTGCCAAACATCTTGTGCTCTCAAATAGCAACCAGCGGTACACATTGGATCTTTATCTTCGAGGAAATCGAAGAGGGAACGCAGTCATTCCCCACTCCCGTAGAGAAGATGTGGAATCCAGGATGACGTCTGGGCAATCCAGGATAGAGTTTGAGCAGACCAGGACGGAGTCCAAGATGGACAATGGAATCGGATCAAATCCCATTCTCCACCCTGGTCTACCTAGACTCATCCTGGACTCATAATTTTTATGGGGGGCATCCAAGCTACGACACCATGTGGCCGTCTGAGAGTGGGGAGTACCCCGGAAGTCCGCCAGAAAGCACCATTTGTCTATAGTAAACTCTGAAAGGCAGTTTCCTTATTGGAGTTTTTATTTAGTCTTAGACTGCGAAACTTTATCAAATTTAAAGTTAACAAGTTGAATGTGCATCATTCGTGCCACAATACTCGTATGAAGAGATATTTGTAGAGCTTTATTAGATTAATCTCTATATGTTATGAAGATCTTCTTCTAAAAAGTTGGTGGTAACCAGCTGTGCTCATGTGAAGCTGTTTTATTCGTGCTGTAATTGGCCGTCACTGTTGTCAGACACCGGAACCGTGACCAAGTTCATGCATTAAATATTTTTGTTTATGTTAAATGTCAAAACTGATAAAAAGCGTTTTCAATGGGCACTACAGCGCCCATTGAAAAATGGTAACGCGCAGCAGCGCGTCCGGTCTGGGTAGTCTTGCTTCTAAAAAGTTGATGGAACTTTTTGTATATATCAAATGTCAAAACTGACAGAAGGACTGTCAGTTTTGACATTGCCTAACCCTGCCTAACCCTAGTAAGATTGTAAAAAGGATACACAATTTTAGGCTACATGTAATCCATATTATAGCCCATGACGTGGGCCAAACTTGAGCATAGCTAATTAAATGTCAATAAAACATTTTACTTACTCAATCCATATAAATCCATACTTCCCAACTTTTACTGACGTAATTGTTGAAATCCTGTCCAACAATTACATTAGGCAACTGTGCGATGACCATTTGCTGGTCGATTGTTTACGCCCTCAAACTATTGTCAAAATCAAGGGTTTTGATCAGCAATCCCAATTTCATTGTGATTGCTCGTTCTCTCTTTGTTGACAAAACGTATTTGCTCGACTGATGTGCTTGAATATAGGCAGCACATAAGTATCGCTGCACTGCATTGCTGGTGTCGATCTGTTGATAGTGCGGAATGGGTGCTTCGCTCTAGTGAGAATGATGGAACGGCCGAATGCACGGTGGGAGTGCATATGGGTTAGTTTGTCGAATACCTGCTCGAACACATCGTATTTCCTTATCGCAGTAGAATAACTTACAGATGGTCGACTTTCCTCCCCGGCGATTTCCATACCTATCTACGTTTGGATACATGCCAGTCGCTTGTTTGCACTTGCATTATCGACTCCGCTACACCTCGCCCTTTTTTTCTGACACACCTTCGTCAGTATTTCCCGGTTGCTATCAAAATCCAACACAATCACGCGACAATTCTTTTCCTTACCCACAAGAGAAAGTTTAAAAGTCAAGTCGAAAATGTTGTCGATACATATCTAGGTCTATTTCACCCGATGTGCTCTGAAGTTATAGATGAATAAATACATTCTCAATGAGACTTAAATAAATAAATCTAGGACGAAAGTGTAACGCAGTAGTATAAATCGAAATTTTTATCCTGCTTCTTGGAAATCATGTTCTTTGCGGAGAATCGATGTTCCCTAAGCTTGGCAGGCTCTTCTTTAGCTCCAGGTCGTTCATGTATAAGTATAGAAAGGAAACCTTTCGTCTCTTCGATATACGTGAATACGTTTCGACCCCGAGCTTGCGATAGGCGTGAGAGGCAAAGCGAAAGATAAAGAAATGGATCTACGTGTTCGGTACCAAATACATATTAAGGTGGTCGCAGAATGATGAGAATTGGAATAAAGGACCACAATGTTGTATCCTTTATCAAGTAAATGGCCAACAAAAAAAGATAATGATTGGGGAAAAGGCATGTGTGTGTGTAGAGGACACCGAGGCTAGTTGGGTTAGTGGCATGTACAGTCAAATTTCGTTTAAGAATCGATTGTTCCTTTAGGCGTCTTCGCACAAAAAACATTAAAAACTTCACTTAGCTAGGCAATACATTTTTATATGATAAATTAAGAATGAAGCCAATTAATGAATTTGTTTTTAGCTTGAGTACTCAACTACATTTTTTGAGAACATTCAATAATCAAATTTGACCCATCAAGCCCCGTTCTCCTCTATGTATGAAAAGCAGTGACTGGAAGTAAGGCTGTTGGTAAAGTGACACGGCAGGCGCAGATAGAAGCATGCTATGTCGGTTTCCCGGTGTTCCTGCAGAGATAAAGAGTGAAATAAAAAAAGGAAAAGATGTGAAGGAGGAAAGGGCTAAAGGAGGAATTGGCAAGGAAGCGGATGGGCGATGTGGGCCGTGTTGGCCTGGCCGGAATTTCAAAAGCTCGTTCTCCTATATCCAACGGGCTATACGTGATCCATGTTTTATGGAGCGACACGCATTCGGTCCTGTATCCACACAGGTCTTGTACTGAGCCGACATAACGTATGCTATTCACGCGAAGAACGAGCGCAGAAAATATATAATGACAATAATAATATTAATAATAATAATAATAATGATACTGTGGAAAATGTACCATATTTACGCAGTTTTATCCATGACAGTAGATTATTAGAAAATTGACTTTACGGTAATCGATCGATATATTTCGAGAATTTCTTGAAAATATAATTCTGAAAAGTCGAAACTATACTTTGTAGTCCATCGCTTTCTAATCTTACTCAATGTTTCTAGATGACTTGAAATTTCGACACAATGGTAATAACACAATTATCTTCAGTTAAGAATAAGATTTTTTTAATTGGTAAATTAGTTTCTGAAGAACACTTTAAAATATAACTTTTTATTAAGTTTTCAACATTGTGTTTAAAAACGCGCCATTCTGTTAAAAATGAAAGCGAATTTATAAAGAAAATTTATTTTGTAAGTTAAATTCCTTATTGGGAAAGTCCTGTGGATTGAAACTGTGTTCTTGCATGGAACCATTTACAATAATTTTTTTTTTCGAAAAATGTTGCCTATTTTATGTCATATTTTAAGTCTAAACTGTGAAGCTAATGGGTCTTTGATAAATGATTTTTATCGCACCAGAATTCTGTCTGAACTTATTGTGTTAATTTTTTGTATAAGATTACAGTTTAAAAAATATCTAAAGCAATTAAATAACCTTCGCTTTTTTCGGGGACGAATGACATGAACATGGAACACAATGGCTTTATAGAGAATATGGTTAGACGGATCCGCGCGCTGCAGCATCCAGGTCTTCTTTTGTCAGTTTTGACATTTGATATAAACAAAAAGTTTTAATATCTGAACTTGGCCTCGATCCAAGTGTGTCTAACGACAACGACGGCCAATCACAGCACGAATAAAACAGTGAAAATACCTGCGATCTTTTGTTCCATCAACTTTTTAGAAGGAAATGTTTAGAAGGATGATATCGCAATGGCCGCGAAACAAAATAAGCTGTCACTCATAAAAACTCCATTCACTTTACATACACTGCGGATTGGACAGAATCCTTGAAATATATGAATGAATATTTTCACACTGACAAAAGCAAACATACTGAGACATTGACATGAAATTGGAAAATAAAAAAAGTCTTTATTGTTATCCTGTATAAGGAACTTATTCGTCTTTTTAAATGATTACGTAAATAAGTTTCTACAATGAATCACGCTTTTAATAAAACTGCATACTGAGTGGATCTCCTTTACTGAACAAAAAGGAACATACGAAACATTGTCACCGTCAAAATTTCTGTCTTTACGTCAACATATTATATTAAAATGTGCTCGTGACGAGCGCTTTCTGGGCGCCATGACTTGGTTATCGCGTCTATTTTTTACAAGTCGCGAGAAGGTGCGGAAAAAAATGTCACCGGATAAACGGATCGAGGATGGAATTTCACGCTGTGAAAACTCATAAGACGAAACGAGTGAGCAAAGCTGCGAAAAATAGAGCTGAAGGAATGGCGAATGGATATTTTATTCGCCGGAGAAGTGCGGCGCAAGTGCTGGTATTCTCGATGGAGGTCGTACACAAAGTCAGAATAGACAGTATGGTGCCGAGAAAAGTTTGATGCTTGTGGTTATGTAAAAAGAGAAAATCTGGATCTGCATGAGATGTTACGAAGAAGCATGAATGTTATGAGGATTCCAATGATAAAATATTGACGCAAGAAAAAGATAGCTTCAAAAAAGGGGAAGATCGGAACTGTAGATACTGTGATATGAGGAAAACTATTGTAGTTTGAGTCAACTGAATTCAATTGTCTCAATGTGAATTTAGATTATTAATTCAAGGACTCATTTTGAAATTATGTTCGTTTTTCCTCATAGAGGAAGCTTTATTTGCTGAATTCTTTTTTCAGAAATTTTCATATCAGTATATTTAAAATTGTCTGGAACATCGAGAAAGTGGTTTTGAAAAAATCTCGAGATGTGTGTGTGTATGTATGTGTGCGCGTGTGCATCCAGCCCGAAAAATTTAAACCGCTGGAACTCGAAAACACTTAGAGGTATAAAGCCGTTCAGATATTATGTTGTTTTGAATTTTGTTGAAAATGTCTGTTCACATGATAGATCTTACAATTTATGAACTATCAGGTTAAATTGTTCTTCAAAAGTAGACTAATGTCGACCGGTGATTGGTATTGAATTTGGCGATATATAATCACCCGAACCGTTTAAATTTTATATGATTTCGAATTTTATTATAAATAACCATAAATTTTTAGATCGACTATATTTTGATCTATCAAGCTGTAAGTTTGTCTGAATATTTAACAAAGTCAAATGAATTCTGGAATGGAATTTGATTAAAATCTGTGTGTGCGTAAAAATGTTGTAAAATTAGGTATTTTCGAAAAATGAATACAATAAAGATCTTCAGTCTAGTAAATCTTTAGCTGCCGATCTGAAAGTTTGTACAAATGTTGACGAGAGTATAATCAATATAACATTAGAATATTGAATAAAACATTCAATCTCACGGGTCGATAATTGGTTTTAAAACTTATGAAATTGAATGTTGGAAACAAGGCTGCAAAGTAAAACCTTGCACAGAATTTTCATTACTTTCCACCTTGTAAAAAGCTCCCGCTACGAGGTAGCCAAGATTGATTATCATACACCCTCATGGCGGGGACTTCGTACAAGATGGAAAATAATGAGGAAGCTATGTGCAAGGTTCTACTATGCAGTCTTGTTTAAATTAGCAACAGAAAGATCGATCGTACTGTCCAACTGTGTGGTTAGTTTACGGTCATTTGTGGTTTGAATTTTCTGATGCTCAAAACGACCAGATGTCTTAGTTCGTTAAGACTGCTAGAGACGAGATGTACTAAATTCCAAGACCCGGATTTCCTGGTTGCACCTTATTAAACCTGGGAATTTCCACGTATCCGCGCGGCAGTTTGTGACGTTGGAGGTTACTACACGCGCCAATGCTTTCATATGGCAAACTGATGCCAGAGGCCATAACCGCAGCTTCTCGCGCGCCCACAGAGTGTCCATTTAATAGCCCGGGTAATAAAGAGCTCTGCGAGCTTTCACGCCGAGCTCTCTGTTCTCTCGCTACCGCTTAGAGATGTAGACTTTGGTTGAACCTCCTTTCTCTTCGTCCCCCTTCGGTCTCCCAACTTTTCCCAAGCCTTCGGTATGTTGGAGCGCTGGAAGCTTTTCGAGACTTGAACGTCCGATCCTCACGTACCCAACATGGGTGACCTTTCCGAAGCCTCAGCAACGGGATGTTGCTCTACGATCCTTTCCCGTTAGAGCTTTTCCTTCTGGTAGACACGTTTCATACCCATATATATAATTCGGGGGAGAAATAACATATGACCCAAAAACAACAAGCTTTTACACCGTTCTCATTTAACTTTAGGAGACGTGAAGTCAGGCCTAGCGAATAGAAATCGAGAAACTACTCAGCCTCATCAACCCTGAAACTGGTATTTTATTCGAGAAACATTACGGAGCTTGAATAATTCAAACGTTCGGTGCGAACCGACTGTGAACGTTGCTGTTATTAACGGCAATGTATCCTTTTTATCGGCTTTTAAGCACCTCAACACTGTCGTCAATACTATTTTATGCTTCCCCTGTACTCAGATAAACTGGTATTTGTTATGAGCAAGTCGTTAATGCAATTATAATTTAGTAGAATCACCTATAATTTTCCTGAATCAATAAAATCTTATTTGCTATTAATATTTTACTTTACCCTCTGTTAAGTTCACGTAATAATTAAAGGCACTATTAAAGTATAATGATGCTATTCCATTTACAGTTTGGTATGATATTTCAAGATCAGAATATTATTTCTGTAACTCGCGCATGAAAAGCGGTGCTTTTCATGGCAGTTTTGCGGACCGAAAGTAGCTCATTTCAAGTCAGTATAGAAAAGATGAGTCGCGCATGCGCAGTTCCCGATTTCTTCAATTTCGACCCTTGGGATTTCACTTTCGTCCCTAGGGAGGAAAAGTTGTAAACTCACTCTTCACTGTTCGTCCCGCAAAACTACCATTCAAAGCACCACTATTCATGCGCTCATTACAGAAAATATGATGTGCAACGAGGGTCGAATTGGCTGATCTATTGGCTGATCAGGAGACTATAACGAATGTTGGAACATTCACTTAACCCTGTCGGTACCTAATTGAAAAAAAAGTTTGGGAATAGACATCTGTTCGAGAGACAAACAGATATAAGGATTTTTATTTATATGTACACTAGGACCTCGATTTCCTTAACAGTGGCAGGACCGGCTCCGCATCACACTTAAGAAAATCGAGGTTGCGCACGACCCGCCCATGCTGTTTGTGTGCAGCTCTCACGCACACAATTTTCACGCACGGCATTGTCCTGGTCGTTCCGTAACTTCCCCACCACCGGCCACATCGATCGATATGTGCCCTGTAGTTTGGGACTGTTAAGATAATCGAGTGTTCAAAAATCGATGTTCTAGTGTATACGGACTTCAGGTAGACTTATAGCTTTCTAATACCAGCTTCGACGTCTATGTTGAAATCTATAATCGTCCCAGTAAAATAATTTTATGTATACGTAATTTATAGATTTGTTACTGCTCTATCGTAGATTTTTCTTTTTACATATGTGTCAAATAAATGTTTGTTGGTGGTCTAAATAAACATTTATTTAACAGCTCGTGTCCGCCGGATTTACTTGAACCAATCAATTTCTTTTGTCAGTGTACCTGAACCGTACAAAATGGCTGAACCAACGAACAAAAAAAATGGAAATACGTGTTCGACGAGAGTCTTTTATGCGAAGGTACCTGATGTATTCTCGGCTCAGCAGTGAGAAGAGCCATAGGCTGTAAGCACCAGGCTGGCGAACAAGTGTACGACACACAAGTGGGCTTCCCGTCGACTCGTACTCGTCAAGCCTGCAAGCAGCAACAAAGCAACGAGACCCGCGCATTGTCGTGTCGAAGCTTTGTTCGAAGACGAAGTCATCGTGTCCAGAATACGAGAGACTGTATTGTTGCGGATAGTTTCCCTTTACTGACAATAGACTACAACGGGAGTGTGATGATACTCATCTCTGCAGCGAACCCGTTCAAAAGGTTCGACGTACCACGAGAGCAAACAGACGTAAAAGACATTAAACAATTGCGGTAATAATAACCAGTGGACATTAATAGTGGTCTTATTTATAGTAATAAATCTGAAGAAAATGTAGATACATTTTAAAACAGTCCCTAATAGAAATGTCCATTTTTTTCAAGCGACTATGTATGAATGTATTATATTAGTCATTACTTCTTTACTAACAAACATTTTTAACTTATATAATCCCATTTTCTCTGTGGATGTTGACCAATAATTAGATTTGGGCAAACGATAAGTTTCTTCTAAAAAGTTGTTTATAAATAATCAATGTCTATAGGACACGGATAACCCTTCAGTTTTGCTCGAATAATCAAGTTCTAGCACTGAAACGTGCTTACTCCTGAGAGTGTGAAAAAAAAAAATTGATTTTCCAACTTTGGGACATGTGCGGACTCGGCATCTCCAAAAATATCTAACTTTTATCTTCAGGAGATCTAGTCAGTCAAAAAAGTTTCTTTTTATTATAAGGCCTGCTTTCTTTCTTATTTAAGAAAAATTTGAAATAACTCTAATCTTTTAGGATAAACCTAAAAGATTTTTTTGTAACTGGACAAACCAATGTTTTAAATGGTTTTTAAAATCCAGTTATAGAATTATTTATAAAATCCACATAATAATAAAGTACAAATTTTGAAAATCGATTGGACAATCACACCGACACTTACAGACATTCCTGCAAATGGACTCAGGGTCAAATGTGGTCTTATAGGAGGACTTATAAAAATAAAAATAAGAATTATGAGAGCCCTCAAGGTCTGGGGGGTCTCATCGGAAGATTTAAAAAAATCAGAGCCCGGTGCTGTTACGACTTGCAGAAAAATGCGAGGGCGTGAAACGTCCGAGTCACAATAAAATACTAGTGTGAAAATAAAGTTGAAATCCTCTTAAGGATTAAACTTTATTAACAATTGCTCGAAGTAATCTATAGAAAACGTCATTGCGACTAAAACGTAACTGAAGCCAATTGTATGATTAATTTTTTCTCGATATAATTTTCTGCCCTAAAAGTGTAGAATTATTTGAAATTTTTTCCTCGATAAGAAAAAAGTAGGCCTTCTAATAAAAAGAAACTTTGTTCACTGACTCGACCCCCGTAAGCTTAATTTTATTTGTTGTCTACTCTCTCGTGCTTCCACCAACGGGAGAAAAAGCTGTAGCGAATGCACACGTAACGTATATATATATTTTTTTCCGACTCCGCTAAAGTAACCACATTTCGTGTCCACAACACGGGCCGAAAACCGCTCATTTTTACCAATGACTCGACGTATGCGCAATCCGGTTTACAAGTACAAAACCGTATTACGCATGCGTACTCGTCACAGACTAAAAATGAGTTATTTTTTCGGTCCTTGTTGCACACACGAAAGGTGGCTATTTTTTAGTGAAATCAGAAGAAAAATATAGTATTCTACATGGGAGGGGCTGCATTTTCATCCCTTGTAGCATAATGTACTAATATACTAGGGGGCCAGGGCCCTCTGCACGCTTCGCACGCCAACTCCCGTGTCCCGATAATTGTAAATTTTCCTTTTGGAGTTTTTTAAATTTTATAAATTTAATCTATTCTTTATCAACATTCCACAGTATATCCCTCATTTAGATCCGGATTTCCTAAGTCCTCCTTATTAACCATATCTCCATGCCACAGGATTTTTTTAAGTCTCACCATATCCCCCTTATTCTTCCCCTTTTAAAAAGTCAGCTATGTTCATGTGAAGCCGTTTTATTGATGCTATGATTGGTCGTGGACAGACACCGGGACCGTGACCAAGTTCATACATTGAATCTTTTTGTTTTTGTCAAATGTCGAAACAGACAGAAGGTTTGACTCGGGAGCTGCAGCGCCAGGGTCGGTTTAGTTAAAAGTGCACTGCAGCGCCCATAGAAACAAGGTGACGCGCGGTAGCGCGTCCAGTCTGGCCAGTAGACCTAAAAAAATGGAGGCTTGGGTGTGTCATCATGACCCCGGCCAGTCTCGATTCTTGTACACAGCGGCGGCGAAATATTTATATAATATAGAGAGATATATAGAAACTGTTACCTCGGGACACCCTCCCCTCATCCTACTTAGAAAAATTCAGTCTAAGTCTCTTGGAGGACTTCGAAAAGTTCAACCCAAGTCCCTTGGGAGACTTTGAAAAAACAGCCTTCGGTATATCATTTGACCCCGGCCTACTCGATTATCCAATAGCGGCGGCGACGGCGAGATATTTTTATTATATAGAGAGATATATAAGCTTCCTATATATACCAGTGACATGTTCCTAGGAACCTGTTTTAACCTAACTGCGTCGTCGGAGGGACCGTCGTCATTTATGCACGAGAAAACTATGGGCTATGTAGGACTTTTTTGTCAATGGCAGAACCCTGTTTCCAGAGATATTATCTATATATATATATATATATATATATATATACTACGACAGTAAATGGAATCTTCAGATTTTCTATGAAGATTTTTGCACAGGAGGGAAATTGTGTTAACACCGTACTATGCAGATGTTTCCTTGAGGCATTAACTATATTTTGCCGCACGTAATTATTTACATAGTAGAATTGACTATATTCTGTATTTTACTATATGGATTTTCCTGAGTGCATCGCATCGATTTGGTGATGTATAGAATTTTATTATATCCAAGTTACACTGCGCAACATTTCGTCGCGTCAGTTGCACTCTAAATAATGTCCGCTTGACACGAGACGGCTTTTTTGCCGCAAATATAATTTCTTTTTGACACAATCGAGTATTATTTAGTGCGTTTTGATTTGTATTTGTATGTTACATTCTTTATAGGTACGTTTCCTACGTTTAAGGTTTTTATAGACTCGCCCAGCTAAAACCATGTGTTTTTATCCCAAAGAAATAAGTCCCGGTCAAGCGATCCCAGTAATTTGATCTTGAGCAATCAGTAATATCGGAAACGATTCTTATCATTACGTTACTTGAATTTGAATTACGCCATCAACGGATATAGTTCGTCGAAAGGGGTAATTCGTTCAAAGTCAATAGACTATACATTACATTCCAGCTCACGTTAAGAGAATATTAATAGTGTTGTCATTCGGGGTCCTTGAATTGAATTAATATCATTAAATTGTAATTACACTTAAATCTAACACTCTACTTGATTAATAAATCTATTTCATTAGACTAATTGGTATCAGATTGTTGGGATTGAATATCCTCGATAGAAAATCACAAAACCTCTAAATAAAAAAAAACAAATGTTCGGAATACCGAGAGATTGAAATACTGAAAGCAAAATGAAACGACATACATACACACTTCATTTTTAATTGGGGATACCTTTTGCGGGATATTATGATTAGGATGTTTTCATATGATACAACAGTGTAGACCCATATATCATGTAGTCTGTGTAGAGATGCGTTATACAAAGTTCTGTCATTGATAATACGATACGCCATTTGGCTGACTGCCCTCACCATTTCAGTGAAACATTGTTATGCGGACAATTGAAAATAACGACGAAGCTAATAATCACGAAAATCGATGGAGAATATAATGAATCTGCCGTTTTATTTTACGACCTTCCGTCCAATATTCGTAGCATGGCAAATTTTCCGTGTAAGAGGCAGGCGTGAGTGTACTGCGTACAGCTTTCGATGTATAGTTTTATATTCACCATTACCCTGTGGTAGGGGAGAACCATTTTCCGAATCTGGCTATAGGTTTGAATGCCGATAGCTCTGCCCACGGTTGGCTGGCTGTCTCTCACTCACTCCCTATCTGGCTCTGGCTCTCCAGGCCACCGAGGAAAATGAATAAACTCTATGCACGAATGAGTCTGAAAAAAAAAGAAAAAGCGAGATGTGTACAGAAGCGTGGCGCATCGCCAGCGTTGATCGACGATATCGAATTAAAACCCAGGATCGAACCTCACTCCGTACTTTCTGTCTATTTCACCACTCTCTTTTTATCGATAGAACGCGTTCGTGCCTTCATGGAGGCAAATTGTCGCCGTACAGAGCACGCTCATACGACCGAATCACACAGTGTGGAGACGCAGCTGCCCACACATAACTCGATAATATGAGAGTTTTTTTTTTCAAAACCTCACACCAGCTCACCAACAGATAGTTTTTTCCATGTCATCTCCAAAGGACGTGTAGGCAAGCCCGCCAACCCCTCAAAAAGTTGACAGTTCGTTCCCGGGTACCAAAAGCACGTGCAGTTTCTGTTGTCACCCTCAATAATAAACACCATTATTTGTCCTGCACGTTACTCGCCTTCAAAGTCTTTGTTGCTACATCAGTAACTACAGTATAACTTCGTTTGAGGTCCAACCGCGAACATCAGAGTTCTAGCAGATACTGAAATTTGGACTGCAAGCGAAATTACACGGAGAAAAAGCAATACAAATTATTCTATGGAAACACCGATACGTTGCGGCTTTAGATACAAAAACACCAGTATTTTAAATTTCAAATTTACACATGAAAATTATCGGGCTTATACGAAACTAATTTGGATTTTTACCGGAACGACGTGTAATTATTCCAGTAGCCATCAGTGAAGATATTTAGATTTATCAATCTTAAAATGTCGCAAATCGCAAATAAAAAAACTGTGTCAATTTCCATTGAACATGTTTCATTGACTACTTCTTCATTTCGAAACATGAAAAAGAAATTTAAGAATGTGGTTTTTCTAAGAGAAACACCGTCATCACGCTTACCTTAAGTGTCACAATTGATCGATTCCTGTACTTTTTGCTAATTCGGACTCCGCTACAAGGACAACGATCGAAGGGTCAACGGTTGAAGTTATGCTGTATATGGACGGATAAACTAAATTTCATCATCTTGGGTCATGTCTTATGGGTGAGGGAAACTTTCCAGGCGCGCTGTTTTCCATAGAATCACAGTACAGTAGTGCGGGTAGGAAAGTAAGAAAGCCACAGAATATACACTGCATGCTTGGTGGAACGTAAAGTTTTCCAGAATCCATTTTCCACCGATTCTCTCTCACCTCTCCACCTGAGACAAGCTTCTCGTGAAGTATAAGCTTCTGATGTCGATTCGGGTTAAGTATATATGTATACAATGTGATCCTCTTTCCAGCCAGTGGCTGCACGGTTAAACTTTCGCTAGGTAAAGAGAGAACATTTTGCAGACTCTCGCTCTTCCTGGCTGGAACTTTGAGATTACGTACACTGCGTCATTGCGATAGTGGTATGGGAAAATTTCTCCAAGCCTACGTGTTTCCTCAGGCATTTAGTCGCGGTCACCAAGTTTCGTTTATATGATAGAGAAACTCGGTAAGTGACGACGCCACAACTTTTTTAAACATCTGCACGACTAATTTACCCCGTAAAAGAGGTTCAGTTCCAAAACTTTTAAAGTTCCCAAAAATGATTCTTTAGTTAGTTATGGAACACATCACATCAAACAGATTAGATATCTGAAAACAATTGTTTCATTTAGAATAACCAGAAGTCATGCATTGAAAAAAGGAAGTCCTGTGCACCTAAACACAGCGTTCATGAGTTGTCAATTAAATTAGTAGTTAGAGCCAGAAACGTTTTAGGATTCTGTAACAAATCGTATTAGTTGAGCAAAAGAAAATATGTTTGAGATGGATAAAAAAATGTTGACGTTCAAACTTCTATTTTTACAATTAATGAACGCCGCACTTAATAAAACCAAATTCTTCTCTTGATGCATAGATTATGAATGAGTAGAATAGAAAAACCATTATAGAAGAGCGAGTACAATTTCCAATGTAGGTGTTGGCAAGAAATAAAAGCAAGAAAAATCACACTGTGCTATTATACTGAACGCTACTAATTCTACATCCTTCATTCCGTATTCAAGCGTTGAAACTTCGCTCGGTGAATTACCCCACGAATAAAGCCACATTCCGCACTTCCAAACTCTTCTTTTTTTTTTTGCATTTTACGCGTTGTCCGTTTTCCTCTCCGATCACATGTGGCTTTTCATTTCCCTCATTCTCTTCCAGGTCGTAACGTAAATTTATTCGATTCCATCAAACTCACCGAAGTTTTATTACCATCGACGAGAAGATGTAGAAGCGTGATATAGACGGCGGGTGAAAAGATCGAGGTGAGAGTTCTCGAGGGTGACACGTTGGGAATTGCCGACCGTAATTTCTCGGGTGAAGAGGTCAAGGCGTCGAGAAGTACATTGCCCAGATATCTTTTATCAGCCGTCCTCTTAATTCTTCAAAGGTCGATCGTTAATTTGTCTTTGACTCAGTATTTAGGGTATTTTAATAATTACCGTTCGTAAGTGACTGTGTAATCAAGTCAGCTAGTTATCTTTTTTTTAAGCAATTCTATAACTTTTAGGCAACATTGTAGTTAATAAAAATTAAGAGGCAGTGTTACTTTTGCCCACCACTTTGAAAATTCCGAAACCTGGATTCTCCCAAATAAATCGACTGATTGAGCTCAAGTTTTGAGAGAATCCGCGGAAGGATGGTACAATTGGCTCCGCAATACCCAAAACCGTTTTATAGGCGTTTAACATTGGACGTAGAAATTCCCAGACATGCCTCTTAGTCCTTCGCTTCTATTCTGAATATGTCTTTCTTCGTTCTGTCTTTCGAATTTTCTTTGGGTTTTCACATTAGGATGATGTAAATTATCGTCGTCTGAATCTAACTATATAGTGCTTATATTTTCTCTGCATATACATATTGCAAATTTCGAGCGCTTCTGGTACATAAACGGATGACTTGAAATGGCGGAAGTGTTGGCGTGCATACGCCGTATACATATACCCGAGTTCAGGAGGGTGGCATTCTTGGATGTAGTGCAAGGGTGAGAAGTAGTTGCGTCTATAGAAGCCCAGAGCGAGAGATCTAATTGAGTCTCACCGCGTTGCGATGCCCTTTCGCCTTAGGCGATAATTATGGCGTCGTGTCTGACAGACATTGCGTACCAACTTCCTTTGGCTCGCGCGCTTCTCACCAACGGAACCAATTAGTTACAACATCTTTTTTTTTTATAAACTACCTATGCAAATGCTTCTAAAAAAAAAGCAATAATTAAAAAAAAATTAAATTGTAGTCCACTTTGTTATATGTTATATTGTTGTATTTTGTTAAATATGAATGTTTTCTTAGGCAATGGATAGTAGCAACGTCTCTTAACTTAGGATTCGCTTTTGAATAATATACGACATTAGTTAATTAGACGTTTTGCAGAAATATTATTTATACCGCTGAAAAAATCATCAGCTGATGCTAATAAGTTCTACTTCTACTTTGCATACTTTTTTCAGTTGGACGAAAAATTCAATCAGCACGATAACTGTCTTCAATCAGGTACAGTTGTCATAGGATAGAGTTCGATTTTAGTGGAGTTTGGGCAGAGGTTTGTTTTCTAGCACAGATGAAAATTTGGTAGAGTTATATGTGGTAGGGATGTAAATTGTACGTTAATTTATGCAAAATGAAAAACGATTTTTTAGGTAAAAGTAGTCCCGTAGTCCAAGGTTTGAGGCTCGCGAGGTCAATCATGCAAATCGTGTTTGCGGAATGAAGTGGAAACACGTATGTTTCACGGCAGTTAATCCCGACAACATCAGGCTATATAATTCACGCTGGGGTGGTATAGTGTCAAAATACGAGAGCTGCAAACTTTCCCGACAGCCCGTGGGGAAATCCGGTTTCTCATATCGCAACGGACGAGTCTCATCTGAAGCCTGGTACGCCTCTCGACGCCGAAAACTCTGCAAAAACTAGGGAATTTATAAAATTCCAGTTCTTTTCCGATAATAGAAAACTCTAAAGCAGTATTATCCTATGTTTTCTAGCCGCCTGGGCAAGCTAGATTAATATTTCCGTATGGTTCGCGCCTAAAGGCCTTGTAGTTATATAGGAGATAGGAGATGAAAAGCGGAGACACAAGACATCGTGGGTTCATCAATCACTGACTTATACACTCGCGATTTCTGTGCGCCCGCACCGCTCTCGCTTCGCTTCGCCACCGATCGAACGTACATTTTTTGTATTTTTTTTTTTATTTCCAACCCAAAGTGTCTCGAATATAAATCATGACGTGGCCCTTGGGGACAACAGTACCGAGACTATCAAAGATATAGTAAGCCCGATATCCACATTATTCATGAGAAATGTAAAAGGTTGTTAAAGCGAGGCAAAAACCGTTTAAATTTGAAGTAGGTGAAACCGGGGCTAGTTGGTTCATATTTTGCTTTTCAATTTTTTTTTATTTATCTGAGTACATCAAACTAAATAAATGCCATATTTTGTGAGCTTCTTAAGCGGCCGACTGAGCAAAAAAAATATATTTTCCATGTGATATATATTTTTCATCGATATCAATTCATAATCAAAATTTCATTAATCAAGAACTGGAATAAAGAATTTTTGTATCAAAGTTAAAACCAATTTAGTCAAACAGTCCAACTTTGGTCAGTCAACACTAAAATTCCATATACAGTTTTTATTTTAGTCGATAGCTTTGAAGTGGAGATCTCGAAAAAATGCTTTACTTGGATCTTAGAATTTCAGTCGCTTATGGCAGTAACATCACTGAAAGTTGCATTATACATCAGCGACATAAATGCAATTTCTTAGACCCAAGAGATTTCTACAGCAATCGCTGATTTTTCAACGGGCTTTACTCGACCCCTGATCCAATAAACCCCGATTTCCTCTACTCAAAACGATAGTATTCTCAGATGTTCACAAATTTGTTGAAAAGAAAAATCCTATGTTGAATAACGAGATCGCGAACGAGAACGTAATGTAATTTACATTTTTAACCAGCAAATTTTTAACCCGGACGCGAAAAAGGTCAGGTAAGAGAGAGTTGGAAAGGTAAGAAATTAGATGAAACAAGATGAGAAAAGGAGAATTAATTTTTAAAAAATCAACACGCAGCCTCTCTGCACGCAGAATACCGGGCGAGAATTCTGCAGACGTTAGCAGAAATGTTAATTGCAGGAACACCGCCTGCAAACATTCGGCTGAGCAAAGCTTTGCTTCTGTGATGCTGTGCTACACCGTTCCTCTGGTATTGCTGCAGTTGCAGTGCCGAAGCATTATGCAGATTAGACGCAGTGCAGGTCGAAGCTCTCCTGATACTGCAGACGTCCATATATATACTACCACCTTGTAAGCGAACCGCGTGTATACGTCAGACGTTTATGCTGCATCAAAGCGACATGTAATGTACCACCTATATATACCGTTTCCCTCAGTTGCCCGTTCCCTTTCACTGGATGTGCTTGCACGACTTCACTACTGAGTCTGCTACATTCACTGACAGCTTCTATATTTACTAAATTGGACCTATAATCTGAATGTAAGCAGAAATCTGTCAATATTTATAGTACTCATAATAACAATAATTGTAGATCCAACAATTAGCTAGCTAACTAATAATAGCTATTAGATATAACCAGCTATAACAAATAGCTTGACAGAAATCAGTTGCCATGAATCAATAATTTTATGCTAATAATCATGCTTTCATCGAAATTTAAACCCAGGGGAAGGGGTTTGGGTTACGAGATAACACATAGCCAATTTTCTAATCTGGCATCTTATAGTTATTACGAGCCTAATATGCAAGTCAATCTCGATTAAATTGGTTAGACGTGATTGAGCATCAAACTGGCAACGTTACATTTGTCTTTATATTACACAATTAGGAAAGTAGGAACAGGGACGTAGTTAGCTTTCAGAGCAGCAAGATTGAGATGTTTGTTTCTCCGTTTTCAGGGTGCCTCGACCATCCGGAAAAATCCTTAATTTCGGAACATCCATTGTGAAGTTAGGGTCAACAAAAGCAATTCTTGGTTCATCCGGATAGTTTCTGCACGACCAGATAAAAGTGGAAAGGCAAGACGGTGAAGCGTGCAACTCGCGAAACGCGGATTTACGATTGCCTGACCTGAAACTCGCAGAGACGAAAATCTACGACTTATGGTCACGCGATTAATCGCTAAGTGGAGCGAGAACAATCGATCGTTAGTGGAATATCGTAATACTACTTCTGTGAAACATTCGTAGAGTTATCATCGTTGTCTTTCAGTTATTTTCGCAGAAGATTCGTAATGTACTTCGGGAAACAATAGAATCTAAACTGCTAAGTATACATTGCACATTGCTTCCCCATGATCAAAAAATGGCTAGTAATGATAGAAGGCAATGTACAAGATTTTGTTTTGCAAGACTGTTTAAATATCGATTACAATAGCTTGTAAATTTACACTTCTAATAATTTTTAAAAGTTAGGAAACTAACCAATTACAAATATGGTACATATCTTAACAATTAATACCTGCGGTTTCAAACTTAGGCAAAGGTAATAAGATCATAATCTACTACTAAGATCATAAATACATCTTAGATCATAATTGCATTTGTGTCAAAAGCTTTAGTTTCTAATCACGTCAATTTTTGTTTGCCTTTAAACTAATAAAATTATGGTAACTTCGTTGATTTTAATTAATTTCACTACGATGAAAAGGTAATGACTGGCTCACCAACGCGCCAAATTTCAGCCCGTTCAGTAAAGCCGATCTCCAATTGTAAAAGTTAAATCTACTGTAAGAATTAAAAAGGTTGCAAAGTAGAAGTTTGCACGTTGCTTTTTAATTTGTTTTTATTTATTCGCAAAGTATTCTCTATGAGAAAGTATGTTGGTCAATTTTGGCTTCCTTGTAGAGGAAGCTTTGTGAACCATTTACGTATCATATACTTATATAAAAAGCAATCCTTTCAGATAGGAATAAACATTCGATGACCCTGTTCGATTAAAGTGCAAAATGTCAGGTCTTTTGTTGAAAACTATGGGAAATTGTTGAATTAAAAAAAAAAACTGAAAAATGTCAAATCCTCTGAAATATTGACTCTTTGTCGGGTTCTCAGTAAATTCAGTATCAGACATCGACACATTCTATTCAAGTCTTATGCAACATTACAGATCAGTTGCTCGAACCGTTTTCGAGTTATAGCAATTAGAAAAATAGAAAATCAAGAGACGCGGCAGCGTCTCGAGACAACATTTACCGACTATACCGGCCGAACTGACAAGGCGTTGTCAGATTCTCTTACTCGAGTTTCGCAATTTTAACTCGGTTTTTCGAAGTTACTGTGTTGTATTTATTAAAAAATAGTGTTTTCAAATTATTTTTAACTGCAGACAAATAGTTTAGCTCAAATTATATCGTTTAAAACCAAAATAATTGCAGCTGCTTCAGACATTTCGATTATATGGTAGTGTGAATATGGTAGTGTGAATATTTTAAATCTCTTGATAAATCAGTTTTTTCAATTTAGTGGTCGACCGATTCGTCGCACACGGCATATGGCACAGGTCACTTGGCACATGACACGCAACCAGCATATATGTTTCACATAGGATAGTTTTCGTATATGTTAATATATATGTATAGTTGCTAGTAAGCGTCCGGGAATGAACAGAGATCCATCTAGATCCATCTAGAATGGCATTTTAGAGTTATTAGCACAGTGATACAGTGGTACTTGTATAGGTGAAGTGATAAAAAGTAATTATTTGCTAGATGGTATTACTGAGTAAATATAAAATAGCGTTTCTCAAATGCGAGCAGTGGTGCAGTGTTTATAATGTTCTTCTACCAGTTTAGTCATTCGTTTCTCTGATCCTTGATTTTTAGATTATTTCGACACATTGTTCATTGTCCATATGTTTGGTGTACTTAAGTCAATCAACATCTGTAAATAAAATTTTAAAGCATTTACAAAATTGTGATTGTTATTCTCGTAACTTATAACTGTTGCAAGCCTAAAAAAAAGGAAAACTAAAAAATCTCTTGACTTAAAAAAAAAGTATATTAAAAAGTTTGATTTTCTAAATTTGTTCAAGTAACTGAACTAAAATTTTTAATAAAATTTAAATAGAGTCTATTAATGTTTAATACAAATATTTGGCGATGTTGATAAAGTTGTTAAGATTTTATAGATCTTTTAGATTTTTATTTCTCGTTTTCCAGCGCAAACCCTCTCGGGTTTCTGGGACCCTTCCCGCCCTTCCTCCTATCACTTCCTACCCACACTTCGCTAAACTAACCTAACTTCCGATGCGTCCGCAGCCGACTTAGCAGCACTGTACCGCATTCGTCGTGGGCATGGGGAAACTGCGGAAAACCCGTGCTGGTACCGGTAAACTCGTGCTATTTCCCTGATTCTTCGGTGCATACACGAAAGTAACAATGTTACTTAAGTGTAAACACCAAAGGCTCAGAAAAAATGCCTCCCGCTCACTTGTTGATGTGCCAGTCGATGCACGGCTAAGCGGTCACCCATCCAAGTGTTGGCAGCACGAGACGCTGCTTAAGTCGGGGGACCGCCGAAGCTGCACACCGACCGCACAACCATCAGTGTCGGTTGTTAAGATTTTATATCAATTTTCATTTTCATAATTTTGTTGAAGGTGATATAACTTGAGAACGGTTCAAGCAACCAATCTAAATTTATGCATAAAACTTAAATAGAGTGTATTCATGTTTGATACTGAATTTAGGAGAAATCGATATAAAGTAGTTAAGATTTCATAGAACTTTACGTTTTTGTAATTTAGAAATAGTGATGTAGTGAAAAAAGAGTGTGTACATTCGATATGCGTAGAAAAATGATTGGACTGGGTTTGTATTGAACTGAATGTGGCAGTTCGAATTGCGAAATAATGACGGGGCTACCGATGCTTTGGAGTATTTAGTTTATTTCGGGTCTCCGGCATTACAATCTCGAAAACAAAATAATTTCACGAAAACAAAGCTTTCTCTATAAGGAAGCATAGTATATTTAATAGGGTGTTTCAAATTTTTTTTGAAAATTCAACAAAAAATGTCATTATGAAGGAATAAAACATAAAATTTCGTCACCCACCCCCAAGTATAATTACAAATAATTAACTATTATATCCAATGTTACATGTTTTTGTAAAATTTCCAAAAATCTGTGATACGCCCTAATATTTAATTAAATGCAATTACTTTTTTTAATATTCCAATATATCTCTGTAGAATATATTGCCGACCATGCATTGAAATACTGTTATATATTTGATATATCGTATAATTTATTGTGGGAATCGACGAATTAAAGAGAATTCAGTACGCATTGTTGGTTGTCCAGTAATTTTCAATGATTTGGTGACGGACGTCGAGTGGCTTCGTTGAAATTAAACCGTGTCAACTCTCGACGATTTGCGCTGGGGTTGAAACCACGCGGAAAGCCGTCACCCTGCTAAAATTGAAAACCATTTATCAACTCCAGCGAGCTGCCCGCGCACGTATTGCACGATATGCGAGGTAGACTGTTGTAGGGTTCGACAGCTTACATAACCTTCAACGTCCGCCAATTGTTGTTACTTTTTATGATCGCTATTCATTATCATAGCTATTAACAACAACTCGACGTCTAATAACTGGTACTACTTAAGCTACTAGATTTCTTAATAGTCGGGAATAAGCAATATTTAATTTTGAAAGAGTTTAAAATTCTCATAAGCTTGAATAACTGCGAATATTTCTTAAGAAAGACAAATAATAAGATTTTCTTAAGTTAATGATCTTAAATTATATATTTCGAACTGTAAAGTCTTTCGTATATTAAATTGAAATAATTTTGATTCGACTATTGTGAATCCAGTAATATTTCGACGTCATTTAATATTTGCAGAAGGCGGAAGACTCAGAAATAGATATTTGGGCATTAAATAACTGTTAATAAAAATAATCAGCTTTTTCCGGAACAATTGTGATACACCACGGCGTAAAAATCTACTTTTTCTAAAAAATTACTCTTTTTTAACACCAAAAATCTGCAAGAGACTAAGTGACACTGATAACAGTGCCAAAAACTTTTTGACAATGAGTAAATAAGGTATAATAATAAAAATTTGCTGTCCAAAATCGCAATTTAAAATATGGAAATATCTGTAAGCTGGACCTGAATCAATGCGATGATAAAAAAGGATGTAAAGCAGAACTTCGAACATATTGCTTCCTCATTTTTTAATTTTTACAAACGAGGAAGTATATTTTTCTATTTTAGCATCCTCATACAGGAAGCTTTGTAAAAATAAAAATTTAGAACAAACACCGTTACGTCATATTTTCATGATTTACAAAGTTTTGCTTACTTGACAAATCTTTGCGGAAGCAAGAAAAAAGATCACATTTCTTTGCAAAAATTTAAAGTCACATAAAATCCGAACAGCTTTAGCGACCGTATCGAAATTCAACATAAGAAAACATTGAACGAATCATCGTTTATGAAGAATTATTTAGCTGAATCAACAAATTTTAATGAAAGTTGGAGCGATCACTATTATTTTTTTTTAAATTACAAATTGTATAACATCTGAATGTGTGGATATATTTTGTAAGAAAACACAGTAATTAAAGAGGAGTTAGTATTTCAATTACGTGCTATATTTGAGCTCGAATCTTTGTACCGTTTGGGAGTTATGGACAATTGAATTTCCAATGCTGCGAATGTACACACACACACACACACGCACATACATTCGAACGGATATTTTTTCTAAACTTGATTTCTCGACGTTTTGGATAATTCTGAGAAATGATCAAAAAATGAAAAAATCGAAAAAAAAAATTTCATGCAAACAGAGCTACCTCTATGAAGATGCAAAAAAACGAAATGGAAGTTAGTTTTTGAAACAAATGATAATAAACAATGAGTTTTTAAGCTAATTTGGTTAAAATTCTGGAGTTGCTCTATTTCTCTGGAACGTATTTGGTTTGGCTCAACAAGTTTCCGAGTCCGAATCGGAACGTTCTCATTCGGATCCATCCGGCGAATTCTCGTTTTGCATAAAAACGCGGTGAAGCGACGAATGGATGTTACGCAGGTTACAGGCTACGGAACTCAAAGGGTAAAATTCGTTAGCGACGAAAGTAACATAGACATTGAGTTAGGGTGGATAACGAAATAGCTTTTAATTAATATCGTAGCGAGGCCGAGTCTGTGGCACCGGGGCCGGCTGCTGTTTCTCGTCGAGGATCCGGTTTCACATCCGCGCCTCGACATGTTATCAATATTTTATTCTCCAATATTACATGGCACGAACCTTCTCGAAGCTAGTAACCCAAATCGCAAATATGCTTGACAAGTATTTCCATGCGATATGTATTTGACATTATGATTATACTGGATGTTTGAGGATTAACTGGGAATAAATAAAATAGCATCGCTGTCAATAAAGGTATAGTAAGCTTTAGGCGGTGCCTAAAATGATGACAATGAAATTGTGTTGCGATAATTGCACATGTGACATCTCGCATTTATTTATTTTTTAGTCATATTTTACAAGCACAGCAAATTAAACGTTTTCATAAGAGCATTTTTATTTGTAACCGAGGTCGTCAGAGAAAATGTATTTTGCAATTTTAAACGCAAGAGCTTCGAATTGAAATTTTTATACCTACTCGAACCGAACAGAGTGTTCACTCGAAGAGAACGAGACCAAAGCTAATTTGTTCAATAGTGCATTCTGAATTTCATAACACGTTGAACATGGATAAAATATTTTTATCGATTAAAAAGGTTTTTGTGCTTTTCAAATTGTATTATCTTTATTCAATCGGCAATTAAAAGAAAACCATATGTGCAATTGTAACATATATTAATATTATAATATTAAAGGTCCCTTAAGGGTAGACTACAGTAAGATTTTACCAATAAATTATCTTTTTTTGTTTTTCAAAATTATCTCACGATTCCCTCAACTTACAAAGTGCAGAGACACTGACACTTTTTTTCAACCTTCAAGACATATATTTGCGTTATATGTACATATCGATTTGTATCATGTTTCTATTTATCTGTAGCAATGTCCGAGTGCAATGAGCAGTGAAATATTTATATTTTGATATGGAAATATAATAAATGTAATTATCATGTTGGAAAGAATTAACAGTGTAATCGTCTTGATGTCCAGTAGCAACAGATGTGCCAGAAAATCTTGGTTTTCAATATGAAAAAAATTCCTTGTGCATTATTTTTTATGGTTTGGGTTTAAACTTGGCACAGATCGTTACAAATATATCACCTGCAAATTATATTTCCGGATGTTCCATGTCCAATTCCAATAGATACTATTGTCGAAAGTGGAAATACATATTTTCCAACATTTCAGTAAAAACAAAGGTCTACATCAAATGTCGAGAATTAGGTAAAAGATATTGTGGGTTAACGTTCAAATTAAACCCTCAAGTTCCGAGTCTGTACAACAAAGAATCCATAAAATGCTTTAGGATTTTCCGAGATGCTACTCAAAAATTACTTCGAATTACTGTCGAAGTTAGGTGAAAACTGCTTTAAAAAGATTGACATTTTTTTAAATCGGTACAGTTTTCCATCTTAAAAATAGCTTTTTTTTGTATTGCACAATTATGGCACCTGTACTGCTTAATCACGTTTTAAATATTAATATACAAAAAGCAATATTATAATTTATTTATACTTTAACCACCCCTTATCGTTTTTAGTATACCGTACATTCATCTTACGTAATACTTGTACATAAAGAGACCAATATTTTAATCTGAACAAATATTCGATTTTTTTTAAAATAATGAGAGCAATGATAAAAGAAAAGAAAGTTGTTACTAGTTTTATTTTTATCTCAATAGAGATTATGGCTATATAATATGTTACGAAAGTATTTAAAAAAAAAATATTTTACATGATGTCCGACGCATCCCGGACTTTCCACTGGACGAGTGGAAAGAGACGGTGTTAACCAGCCTGCCGGATTATGTACGCTCTTTCTGTCTGACGGTCCTTAGCCTTTATCACTGGGTGCGTTTGGATTATATCAGCCTACAACAACTCGCAACACACGCTTTTTTCATCGCTTTCAACACAATCTACTCGTAACGATGACTCACGTTTGCAGCTCGCATGAGTTTCTTTTTAGAAGGCGTTAGATGGGAATATAAAAGAGTACGAAATTACTATTCGATAAGCGTAAGCCATTCTTGATACACGGGTCTCAGAGTAGTTTGCATAATACAACGAGGGTCTCCTCTTATATATAGCTTTGCCTTTTTCTTGGCTTCTCATAAAGCCCTTCTTTTCTCTGTTGTACTGCACCTTTCAGGATCATGTCCCTAATCGAATTTCTGATATTACGACCTGTAGCTCGATTTGCTCCGTCTGAAAAATATCGATCCATTGTATAAACCCGACGAACAATCGACAGTTTTATTTCGTTTTATATTTTGTCGTTTTTAATTCCTGAGTCATAATTGCTTTGAGAGAAAGCATTTATATCTATTTGTTTTTATACAATATTTATATCGATCTAGTTATCATTCGATATTATAATAATAATGGTTTTAAAATATGCAAAGTTGGTATAAAAAACACATTTTATCACATTCAATAAAATAACAAATATTTTATTACAATAGTAACTTCTTTTACTCATGTCACTACAGTTTTGTTTAAATCAATAATCTTGAAATTTGTATTTCCTTTGCACAAATAATGCACAGAATACAACAATATTTTCAAAAGACGAATAATTTTATTTTATTTCCAATAAGATAATTTCTTCGACAAAGATAATTTTATATTAAAAGTTATTAAAGTTATTTAAAAAAATTTAAACAATTCGATATTTTTTACGAGATTAATGGAATTAAACCAATGAATAAAAAATTATAGTATCCATCACATCTTTATTTATTATCACTATACTCGAGTTTAACAAAAGAATGTAACAGACTCGTAAACATAATTGATTGTATCTTATTTCAATATATAAAAAAACAGTAGAGGAAGCTGTGTGAAAATTGTAATTTCATAACGTCGTGTGTTCAATATAATATGAATTTCCCAAAAAAATCGTAATTTTAAAACCTATAGTATTGTTTTAAATAATTATCTTTAATTTGTTTAAATCTTATGAAATGTTTATAATAATATAGATTTTTATTAACTTCGACATAACAATCGGGTTGTGACTACTCCACTTATATGTTAAATGTCGACTAGATCATGGGACAGTTCTCGAGTTAAAAGATTTGATGAAATCTATAAATTTTTTAAAAAGATGTCATAATCTTGAAACTACCGTGCCGATTCTGGTTAAATGCAACACCAACCAGCTTTGGTCCTAAATACATTATCTATGAAAGTTTTATCTCGAGAGCTTGACATTTACTCAAGTTAACGTGTTTACGAACTTTTGCATAAAAATAAAGAAAATTTAAACTCTAATAAAATTTTACCGGGGTGACTCTAATTTACTTAAAACTAGTCACCTCATTAAACTCACCCCGTTAAAATTTTAACGGGGTGATTCGAATTTACAGCAATGAAAGGGCTCCTTTAATATGCCAAATTTCAGTCAAGTTGTCCAAGACATTCTCAAGTTATAAAGATGCAATTTTTACTTTCTCATTACATACGGAGTATGTAGAAGAGAATGTATTCCATCAAAAAGAATTCGACCTCCAGATTTTTGTGGAAATACATGTTTTGAGTGTCCTAGATTCCAAAAAAGACATTCACACATTTCTGTCTGTCTGTCGTCTGTCTGTGCCATCCGAAAACACAATGACTTTTGAAAAAAAACTGCAGACCGCATGAAAATTTGTTGTGAATCTTCTATGAATAAAATGTAGTTTTGGTGTTGAAATTGAAAAGAAACCACCCACTGCTTCTCGTACTTTGCCTTAAATATTACAAAAAAATGAATTTTTACATTTCAGATAAAGTACCAAAAGGCAATTGATTTGTTCTCAACTTCAATGTCAAAACTTAATTTTATTCATCGAAAATCACAACAAATTTTGATGCGATCCATAATCTCTATCAAAAGTTATTACTTGCTCATCGCATATAAACTATGCAAGAGAGAATTATCTAAAATTACTAAGTATTAAAACAGCCTATGGATCGCAGAGAAACATATTGTGTCTTTCATATATGAAATGTAGTATTTGTATTAAAATTCAAAATAAAACACAAATTCCTTTTAATACTATACCTTTAATGTAAAAAAGTAAAAACAACTTTACTTGTAAAAAACATCCATCAAGCAAAATATGAATTTTGTCGCAGACTTAACAAAACAACTATTAATATAGAAGGAATGATTTTAAGCGATTATCAATTAGAAATGCACTAATAATTATTAACACTAAACACAAGTTAAACACAAATAAACACAAACTCACAGATGGGTTTTAATGTTGAGGTTATAAACACATGGCTGATGTTATACACACTAGTAGTTGTTAATTCTGATATGTCATTTTACAACTAAGCCTCCTTAATATTTTCTTCTGAGATTTAACATTAATTATAGAAGTCTTCTATTAGTGGCAAGCAAAAAAGTAAAAAATTGATCCAAACAGAATAATTTAATAAAATATGAATTGATACAACTCAAAAATTCTTTATTTCAACTCTGCATCACAGTAACGTGATGCCAGTAACAATCGTGATGAGAAAGTCCCGTGTTGCGATCACGCCAGTAGCAACTTTTTTTTTACCAAGGCATACATACACATAAACATGAGACATTCTTATTTTCTCATCACATACGGAGTATGTAAAAGAGAAAGTAATGCAATGCAAAAAAAATTCGACTTCCAGATTTGTATGCATATAGATGTTTTGAGGGTCCTAGATTATAAAAAAAAAGCATTAATTCATTTATATCTGTCTGTCAGTGGCAGATGGCTGTCCGAAAACGTTATAACTTTTGTAAAAACTTGTGGACTGCAGTGAAATTTTATGTGTGTCTTCTATGTATAAAATGTAATTTTGGTATTGTAGTCCAATCCAAAATCTCCTCTCCTTCTGATACTTTACTTGAGACATGAAAAAAGAAAAAAAAACTGTTTTGACATTTCAGGCAAAATACACAATGACTTTTGAGAGAAACTCCAGACTGCACTAAAATTAACTGTATATCTTCCATGAATTAAATGTAATTTTGGTGTTAAAATTGAAAACAAACCACCCATTGCTTTTCTTAAATGTAGAAAAAATGAAATAAAGAAGTGACGTTCACATTTCAGGTAAAGTACCCAAAGGTACTGGTATTTTTTTTCTACTTTAATATCAAAATTACATTTTATTCATCGACAATTCTGAAAATACATACACTTCTGGAGAAGCCCATGGATCATAGAGAAACTTATTGTATGTCTTCTATAGTATATGAAATGTAGTTTCTGTATTGAAATAACTTGAAGCAAAACATCAACTCCTGGATAATACTTTAACAGAAATGTGAAAAAATTTAAAAAATGGTAATAAACGTGTTTTTAATTTGCAGGCTGATTGAAAAATTATTATACTTTGGTCGGAAATGTATAGACAATTTTACATACAAATAGACAGTGGACATTTCGAAATTGCAAGTTAGGGTTTAAAATTTCGCGCCCTGTGAGGACCGACTGCATTCAGGTTTAGTATTTACCGTTTACATACAAATCGTTAATATTATTTTTAAAAAACTACTTTCAATTTAAATGAAATTTAAAAAACTGCAAACATCTGAAGCACGCATTGTCTAGTATGTTCTTATGCAATTACCACTTGATGAAAATTGATGTACTTATCAACACTATATATTAGAAACTAAAATCACGTTATTTCATGTCAACTTCATTCCTAATACCAAGTATCATTACAACAGCATCATCACGCCAGTATCAATCGTGATGAGAAAATCACGAGTTGTGATCACGTCATGAGCATCTTTTTTCTAGACCAATGTAGTCGACGTATCAGAACAATTGGAGTATATTGAGATGAAAAACTTGGAAGATAAAAATATATATTTACGAGAGCAAACCTTCCTCTATGAGGAAGCAATATTGTAATAATGCCGTTTGACTTCATAAATAAAGGCGTTTCTTCGAATTCATTTTCTTTTTCTCAGTATGAGCCAACGGTAATAACGTTGATGTTTCATGTTCATAGACAAATCGTTTATTCAATTGCATATTAGAGGGGGGATGAGCGAGTCAGAATCCCATTGCGAACAAATCCGTCGATTAATTATGTCTTGGTCGGTATCCTGGGTGAGTGGAAGTGCGAGTTGTTGGTTGGATACGATCTCCCTACTCTCTCTCACTCTCCCTCCCTCTCTCTCTCTCTCTCTTGCTGTCTATCTGTGCATCCATTTTCTCTTGTGTACAACTCTCTCCGTTTGGTCGGTGCTGCACGGGCTTGCGGATTACGCTATATTTGCATACCACGATGAGATGCGATGAGCTATAAGGCATATCTATCGATCGATTTCAGGTATTACAGTATTACAGCTCACAGAGTATGTATGCTGTTATGTAATATCGTGGTTTCAGCAATTTAATTATAAATCCTGGTGCGAAAATGGCCACGGCGACGATTATCAAGCAAAGTGAAACAATATTGATAAGGCCGATAATGGAAGTGCATCAGGGACGCAAACAAAAGCTTGTAAATACTATTAGGGACGATAAAAGTGAGGCACGGACAAAATGGTTTTGTTAACCTCTTAAAAAAGTACTTGGCTGATAATAACTTTTTCCCTGTACTTCAAAAAACGATAAATATACAGTAAATGAAATAAAAAATTTTGTTTGACAAAATATATTTGTCCACAATTTTGTTGTTAATAGAGAGAATACGGTGAAAAATATTCTTACGCTAAGATGGCAAATTTGTCAGGTTAATCAAATTCTTGACGAACCAACGACTTGTTTATCTTCACAAGTGTGTTCGTGTTCTGATAATTTTATGTTATTTGGAAAAGACTTTTTTTAGATTTTTGATATCGATAAGCTACCGCGTCTCTTGATAAATCGATAAAAGTGTTACTTAGAAACAAATATCTCGATGTGTGTGTGTGCGGATTTTCTTGGTTCGTTATTTGGTACAAATCGGTCGAAGCGTTGAAAATTTATGGCATTTTGAAAATTTTGAAAAAAATCTTTTCACGCTATAACTTTTTGAAATACGAATATATTTGGCTCGATATTTTGTACACAAGCAGATTAACATTGAACCATGATTAATGTTGAAATTGGTGAGAAACGATCCAGTGGTTTCGGTTTTATGACAATTTTAATTTATTTTTTTTAATGTCCGTAAACGCTTGAACTTTTTAAATCTGAACTATTTGAGTGCGATTTTCCACGTGAGATTGCGATACTTATTATTAAAAGATGAACTCATTCCATAGAA
Source organism: Perithous albicinctus (assembly GCA_964016905.1). NCBI lineage: Eukaryota > Metazoa > Arthropoda > Insecta > Hymenoptera > Ichneumonidae > Perithous > Perithous albicinctus. The sequence continues at coordinate 12,601,851 of OZ024693.1, read as the reverse complement.
TGGCCGCTCTGTTGGTAAATTTCGATTTTACTCTGGAAAAACGAAACCATTGCTGTGACCAAAAAAATATTCAACATTTTTGCTTCCTCATAGAGGACGCTTTGTTTTCGTGCAAATTTTTTTTTCGAGATCAAGAGCCGCGGTAGCGACTCGACGCCAAGTATAAAAAGAAATCAGTTTTGAATGAAATTTCAATGTCAGCTCACTTAGAATTGTCCAAAATGTTCAGAAAAATGGTCTATTATATCTTTGACAAAGGTTCCTCTAAGAGGAAGCCAGAAGTGATTAACCATAGAGGTGGCTTTGTCAAAAATATTAAATTAAACGGGGAAGCAATTTGCAAGGTTATACTTTGCAGGCTTATTTTTGTCGCTACTAAATGGCATTATTTTTAACTCAATCAAATTTGTTAAATAAATTAAAAAGCAAAAATCGTTACATGTTACAAGTATATCTGTCCTACCCCCCTTAAATGAACGATATCTTTCCATATACGATTATTATCACATAAGAAAAATTCATATTATAAAAATACAATTTCTGGCTGAAATTTAAGCAAATGCAAAGAAAAATGTTTTGCCTGTAAATTTTTCCTCGCCTATAGACCAATGTTTCCCGTTTTATCCTGACTTTCCATATAGTCCGTTGCTCTTCATATAGTCACCAATAGCACTATAGAGATTCATCGCTGTCGCGGATGCTGAATAAATCGTTTTACCCTCGGCTCGTCGCTCGCGAGTTGCCGCAGTATGCAATGCGTACAGAATGAACCAGCATAAGCCACACCCGAACCGTCTCTTGTGCGATTTTATCACGCCATAGCATAGGTAGCGGCTGTGGCAGTAGTGGCGAAGTAGAGAAAGGTGAAAAGGCGGAAGGGGTGGCTTTCTATTACTTTTCCTTACTCGGGTCGCTTCACTGGGATGCGGGTTAAGTGGACGAACCGAGCGAAACTCGAAGGTGCGAGCGCAATAGCAGCAATAACGAGGTAAAGAGGCAAAATATGTGTATAGAGAACTTGTATAAATCTAGCAACGAGATATAAAAAGAAAAGCGCCAAGCTCCAGTAAGCGCAGTGCCTCTTAACTTTCCAGTTCTCACCACGCGACTAAACATATCTTTCAACCGGACGTTTAATGAATACTCTCACTACTCTAGAGTAAACGTCTCAATTACTTTTTTAGCTTCGAAACCGTTAAAATCGCTAGCTCTCCTCTCTCCTCTCTCCTCTCTCCTCTCTCCTCTCTCCTCTCTCCTCTCTCCTCTCTCCTCTCTCCTCTCTCCTCTCTCCTCTCTCCTCTCTCCTCTCTCCTCTCTCCTCTCTCCTCTCTCCTCTCTCCTCTCTCCTCTCTCCTCTCTCCTCTCTCCTCTCTCCTCTCTCCTCTCTCCTCTCTCCTCTCTCCTCTCTCCTCTCTCCTCTCTCCTCTCTCCTGGAGAGGTTTCTATAAAAGTTTCTATCTAAGAATGAACTTCCAGTAGAATCGATCAACCAGATTAAGATCGAACTGCTAATAATAATTCAAAAAAGTTGGAAAGATGACGATAAAATAACTCAAATTACTCAATGAACAATAAGTTCTTCTTTGCACTTAATCAAGGGGCTTCCAAATGGGCTTCCACAATGAATATATCCAACACATAACACGGTTCTAATTGAGTTGTAACAATTGATTTTCAACAACACGCCTTACGTGTAAAAAACACTATTAACATAATAAAACGTTAAAACGAAACCCTAGTTTTAGATTGTTATTCTCGTAATGAAAGTTTTTCTTAGTTAGGCAAATTTTTCTTTGTTACCGAGAGGTGCAATCTATGAACTTTTGCAATAAATTTGAAAACTTTGTATCCTATTTCCTGGTAGTTCGACAGTAATGGTCTCTCATCTTATTTTCCAACAAAATCCGTAAGTGCATCGATCAATTATTCATGCAGACTCCGAAAGAATCGTTAAGAATTGCCTTGTACATACTCTCGAACAAGAATCGCTTGCAGTTCCTCGTCTGTATCGTGTAACACGGGAAGCAAGGCTAACGATACCAACAGCAGCCCTAACGTAGTTGGTCTCCCTGATCGAAAGTTGAAGTGATTTTAATGGCGTTACGCGAAACGAGAAAACGAAGTTAAAGGAGGTACTTGCTGCAATGCACGCTCTAACTCTCGATACTCTTCCGGTACTATAGTGCTAGTATTATTATTATTATTATTATCATCATTATTATTATTATTATTGTTATTATCTTTATTATTATAACTATACTATCATTTAGGATCTCTTGGCCTCTCCCACGCTGTACCTCTTGTTCTGGTTCGTCAACGAGGCCTTTGACTCGATTACGTGCCACTCAGTCACCGGGCTAGTTACGATCTAGCGAAGCTTCGTGTCCCAGCTTCACGGAGGTAGTGGTAGTGAGATGAGTTCACGGTTTTTTTTGCTAATACATTTATAGTCACACGATTGAATTTCATACTGCGCTGCATCGCTACTCTCTATATTGTTTCTCCCCAACGCACACAGCTCTTCAGCGTAGATACTCAATCACAGACTGCTATACGTGTCGACCAGAGTTCGTAGTGATTTTTACCATTTTCGGATGTGGTCAAACCTTACGCAGACTAAAAGTTAAGCTATTTGTCGTTGTCACAATATTAACATATTTAATTTGTGGATCTATGAAAAAATGGCCGAGCAAAAAATGGCCGGGAAAAAATGGCCGATGGAATAAATGACCGGGGAAAAAATAGCCGATGGAAAAAAAGGCCGATGGAAAAATCGGCCATTGGAAAAAATGTCCGATTTCGTGATTGACGACAATGTTCAGTAAAATATATTGATGCAGTACGATTTTAGAACATTTTGAATACATAAAGCCCTCTCGAAAATCGTTGAACACGTACCCGGCCGAACAATATACGATTACTCGTCCGGATAATACGGAAAAATCGTTTTAAAAAATGGATTCGGATGTATAACTGCATATTATTTGTCCGTACATTAATATTTTGTAACAATTTAAAAAATTGTGTAGTAGATGGGGGGCTCCGACCGTCGACCCCCCATCTACTTCGCGGTTATAATTCAGTATAACCGCGAGTAATTTCTATATGCATTTCTATATGTCATATAGCATAATTCAATTCGTGGTTCCAAGTGATATCCTTTTAATGTGATCGCTTCGTTGTTCGAGGTATTAGATTAGGTTTCAAATTAAAAATATGTTACAGATTGATAACTGAGGACCTTATAGGATCTATTACCAAATTGTTTTACAGGAAATTCAATATTGAAAATCACGTATGTAACAAAGGATCTTCTGACACAGGCGTTCAGTGAACAGCTAAAGCAAAATTTGTATGCATTTGACGGTTATATAGCTTAGGTAATAAAGTTCCCACTTGTGCATTATGTTTTCCAAATTCCAACGAAATCATAAAATGATCGGTTGACCGAGTTTTTGGTATAGAAATATTGAATACAAATCATGTCCTGACAAAGACCTGAAAGTCAGAATATCGGCCTTGAAATTTACTCGACCCAGCGAATGAATGTTAATTTGAGGTTATACTTTATTTTCCAAAGCCAGTAATTAATACGAAGGTTACGGTCATTCTTCGACCATGTTATAATCAGGGTAGATAAAGCGGTCACAAACAAAAAATGCTGCATTGCCACTGTGTACTATACACTCAGAAAAAGGTCTATTGAAACCAACCACATATATTTGGTTGAGTTAATTTGGTTTCGTTTAACCAACGTCCATTTCCTTCAAATGCATTTTGTTACAAGTGATCAATGCAGTTTATTTGGAACGACTAAATAATTACGTTGACTTAGTAACTCGTATCTAATTACAAATTATTTTGAATCAACTAAATTGAAGTTTATACAACTTATTAGTGTTTAATTTAAACTTGTAATTTTTTTGATTATTCTGGACGAAGAACAATATTATACAACTATTTGCATAATTTAACCCAAAGCAAATAGTGTCTACATCAACAATTCATTAGGTCAATTGCAACAAAATGATTCCGTTCAAATTGTTCCGTTATTCGATCGATGAGAATAAATCGATTAGTCCAAGCCATTACGTACTCGTAGATATGAACGAAATGTTTAGTCAATTCGCGAACGATGGATTGTAAATATTTGAAATAATGGAATAATGATTATGTCAGTTGTATTATTTACATCTTTGACACAATGTTCGTAATCAAATGTTCAGTAGAATTGAACTGGCATTTATTTCACTCTCGATCCACATTAAAAAATGTATGAAGCAACGTAAAGATGTATAGTCACGGAGTGTCTTTTAAATCTTATTGAATGTCATTTCGATAGTGAAATCATAATTTCGATTTAAGACGATGCTCGCATAAACCGAGTTTTAGTGTTATACGAAAATTGCTCATCTTGAAAATGATATTACTCGCGTCTTGACAGATGGCAAGAGGTTAATTCTGTCATTCATGAATATTATGGACACTATAAACAACTTTTAAGTTTTTTTTTTTTTTTGAGATCTTTATATCAAATCTTGAAAGTTAGGTCTAAATTACAATGACGGTGTGTAATTTATGAATCCGTTTTACGATTGCACATACCAATAAGCGATACTAGCGTAGTGGTAAGGTACTAGGTCAGAATGCGTTAGTTTCGAAGTTCGAGCCCCGCTAGGATATATAGAATTTTAATTCGTAAAAATGGTGTTCTATTGATAAGTAGTGATTGTACTGACCAATTGACCATTCGGAGTACGATGTAAATATGTATACAATTAATTAGCAACAAATAACGTAAATAACAGTAGCGGAACCTAACTCCAGATTGAGTTGGGCCAAACGTTTTTTTCTTTTGCTTTAATTAAGTTTATTTCTTTTCCAAACAAATGTTTTTTTTCGTTCAGTTAAACAACACATTCAAGTTGCTACTGATAATCATACTTTGGTTTAAGAAAACTGAAAATTTAGTTCTACGGAGTCTGGGCTTTTTTCAAAAGGAAGAAAGCTACTTTTCACGGAAACAAATATTTCTTTAGAATTCAACTAAATATTATAATCAATTGAAGTGTATATTTCGTTCGTCACCCGTAACTGCAGGATTTAGTTGACTGACACGAATGTTCTTTGGCGGTACTAAACATTTTTCTGAGTGTAGTCATCCTTCGCTGGGAAACAGCTTTTTATAATTCATCGAAATGGAAGCAAATCAGCAACCACATATATTTTATCTCTAATTAATAATACTACATCCATAGATTAATGTAAGTAATGCGTCAGTGTATAGCTTAATTTGTGCAACCAGAAAAAAAATCTAGATAACTGAACTAGATTCTCCTTGTCGGGAATACATTTTTTTGCTTCATGGCTGGCCTAGTAGACTCGTTACTATTTCAAGTAAACTTTTTAATTAGATTTGAATGTATTCCAATTAAATAATAAATTTATTCAAACCTAACAAATATATATTTAAATCGAATACGTCTATTGTTTAAATATAGAAAAGATTTATTTTAGTGAAGTGAACTTTTCTTCATATTCATGAAAAATGTATTTTAGTCGGATATAGTATTTCTTTAATTAATATCGAAATTAATGATTGTTATCGTGCTTTATAAATAAGGTAATATGTTTTAAGTATTAAAAATAATATTCTATCAATATTGCAAAGAAAAAAAGGAAATAATCACGCACAGATACCATTTTCTATAGCTCACTTCGAGAAGTGATGCTTGCAGGATACGAACCTCAGACCTACACGATCTACCTAACCGTATACGCTAGCCACTAAACCAAACCGACTACTACATGAATGACCTATATTTGGATACCTATTATTTTCGTAATAGTTTAATGGAAGACAACAAGCGTAACGATAGTAGATGAAGTCATGAGGAGGTGTGCAGCATAGAGGGTTTTCGAGATACCTAAAACCGATTCTAAAATTATTTTGCCATAAATTTTGGTTTTGAAAATGGCCGCTCTTGTGGGACTATCTTGCATAAAAGTGACTAGATTTTGATGGCACTCGGTACTCGAAGATTCTTGAGAACGGTGAATATGAATTTGAGTTCAAAATAGCGGAAAAAATGTTTCATTCAAGAATATAAAGACATGAGCATTGGTTTATATAAAGAAATGTATTCTATATGAATATACAACAAGCACTGAACCAAATAGATATGTTTAATCGAAAAAACGTTTAGTTAATTCACGCAATCAAGACTTTTCGAGCCGAATCTTCAACACAATTAAAGCATATAAATGTACATTTGACTGAAAGAAAATTCAAGTCGACTGCAATTTAAAAATCAAATACTTAGATTTAGTCCATTTAAGATGATCTTTCTTTCGGGTCAACGAAGAATTTAGTAGCAAAAAATAAATTATTTTTTTCAGTGAACGCTATTCTATTAAGGTCGATTCAAGGAACTAAATATATTCAAAACAAATAAAATGTATAATGGAATGAAGTACATATATATTTCATAGAAAACAAATTTTAGTTAATTGAAAGAAAAAATAAATTAAATAAAGAAATTTATTTAATTTGACTTGATCTTTTTTCCGGGTGTGAAGGTTATTTTTGCAATGTTCGAACCATTTGTATTTATTAATTTTCACGCAGCTATGATTAAACTATTATTTGACTTCGGTGCCACGAAACGACCTTCTTAAATCGCACACTATCGGAGTTTACGTTCTGTCGTATCGTTTCTCCGCTATTTTATTATCACTATAGTATATAAGTTTTAAAGTTATATCCATCAGTTTTGGCAATGATGCTGTACGACGCTAGAGCTATGTAATATACCGGAGCTTTCCAACCTTTAGCGCGCACGTTCTGCCCTTTCAATCCTACGTTCGGGTGACTCTACTGCGGATCACCAGCGGCTTCTTTGAATGGGACACTTTTCAATCGATCGAAAGGGGGGCCTCTCATTTCGCGGGAGTGCTGCTTCTATGCCATACTCGTGTCGTTTCCAATACCACGCGAGCTTCACGGGCGTTCTACACCACTATCACGACTACTCAGCCATCCCCCTTGCCCCTAACCTCTACCACCAACGAAAGCTTCGCACATAGCGCGCGAACTCGATGAAAGCTCTTCCCTCTACTCCATAGCCTCTCGTCTCTCCGCGATGACGACAGTTATAGCAATCGTGATCCCCTCCACTCTATCCCACTGTGACCGCTGAATTTACAGCAATCTATAATATCAAAGCTCTATAAAATCTTCTCTCTAATATTTCCTTCACTGAACTTCAATTTCTCTCGCATTAATATTTATTTCAACTTCTGTTATATTAACATTGAATACAACAGAGCGGAAATATGACTTTACGCTTCCTCATTGAGGGAGTTTTGTTTTCTTGACGTTTATTATCTTAGATTTTCATGTCAATATACTCAAAATGGTCTAAAACGTTGAAGGAAATGGTTTTGAAAAAGTGTCCAGATGTATGTGTGTGATGGTGAGGCTAAAAATCATACTGCTGTAACTCGTAAGGTACTCAACCAAATCAACTCAAATTTTTGAACTGTATATAGTACGGTCCAATTTTTCTTTGGTATACATTTTGTAAAAATCGGTTGATACATTTAGAGTTTATTTTGAAACACGTCTAGAGTGATAGTAGACATTTTTCAAAATGTCTGTTATTTAGCTCATCTAAAACTAGGGGAAAAAAGATTGTCGCAGTGACCCGACCATTGATATTGAATTCGGGCGAAATCGATGAATTAGTTCAGATTTGATAGAATTTCGTATTTTCGATTTTTTTAAAAATGTTACAACGTGAGAACGGTTTAAGCACCTCATCTAAAATGTTGCATACAAATTAAATAGAATGTACCGCTGTTTGATACTGGATTTAGTGAGAATCCAACATAGAGTTCATATTTTAGATAATTTTACTATTTTTACTATTTTTTAGTTTCTTTTTAAGTTCAAATACATGGCCCGACATTTTGCACGGTATTCATCAAACAGGATTATCTAGTTGATCAAACAGTTTAATTATATCTGAAAAAATTACTTCTTATAAATGTTTTTTATAAATCAATGGTCCACAAAGCTTCCTCTATGAGAAATCGATAATTAACCAACGTACTTTCTCATAAAGGAGGATTTGCAGATGGCGGGATAAAAATTGAGGAAGCAATGTGCAAAAGGTTCTACTTTCAACCTTTATAATTAAATATAAGGGGCAGTCGAAGATAAATCTGCAGGGACATGACCCTTATTTTTTTTCATTAATATTATGTGAGGTGATTAAAAAAACCCTACCTACGGATTTTCAGATTTTGTCAAAAGTTGGTTTGGTCATATTTGCCACAATTTTTAGTAATTACGAAAAGAACTACATCAACAATAAAAAAAATGTTTACAGTGAAAACATTGTAGAAGAATAAATAAGCGTGAAATAAAAATAGCAGAAAAATTAAAATAATGAATGTTCAGCGCATAGGGCTTTCTATAATGTTCAAGTTTCAACACTTGCCAAGTGTATTTGTATGTTTTAGTTTTATTTCAAAGAATCCAAACTTCGAATTTTCCAATTCGTTTATTTGCTAAAAGTTGCATTTACACGTTCCTCCTCGTACGGAAGGAACTAATTTCAAGTGAATAATAAAATTATTTCAATAAACTTGGAAATTAAGTGAGGTGAGGTTATAATCCTGAATAAAATGAAACTCCATTATATCTCGAGTGTCCCATGCACGTTGTATAAAGGAACAAGTAAAGCTTTGAATACATACAAATATTAGAAATTGAATGAGAATTTAAAAAATAAAGAAGTCTTAAAATTGCAAGTAAAAAAAGGTTGTTTTTCAGTAAAGTATTTACCGCGAAAAAATTATTTATGTAGCATTGTACTAATAAGCATTTTTAGTGATTATGATCAAACCGATATTTGAAACAAATCTAAAAATTAGTGTTGAGTGTTCTTTTCTACGGTCCTACAAATTACTAAATGAACAATAAACATTTATCATTTTATATTTATATAAATACTTATTTTATTTATTTTCATTTATTGCATTCTTTTCTCTTTTAGCTACACAAAAGCATTGCAATTAAAAGAAATTTATTTAATTCAATTTTAAAAGCATTTGTAAATAATTTCACGTGGAATATTCAAATATATAACTTCATTGTTGCGGTACAGTGTTAGAAACAACTGTGCGAGAACCACAAATAAAGTTTTTTTTTTTGTATTTGCATGCAACGAATAGAGCAGGTTGCCGGCGTTGAATGGTTTGCAAATCGTCCATGCAACCGTTCTCTCGTTCTGAACATAGCAAAATGATTTCAATCAAAAAGTTTTAATGAAACTTTTCGGGAAACGTGACAAATTATCACTCTGACAAAGTTAAATATTGGTTAAACGTTTTTGTGTAACGTTTAAGGGTTACAGTTAAAAGTGATTGAATGTCGATGGTATCATATGAAGACTATACCTAAAATCGGTGAATTCATGGAAATTGCAAGGCTGACAGATGTGTAGCGAATAAAATAAATATTTGCTTGACGCAACGTATTGCGAGCATGTGAGTGATTTTGCCTCTCTGAACGCCCATGTAGCTCAGTCGCAGTGAGGTGGCATTAATAACAATAACACTACTGCAATATTGGCACATTCCCACATACATACGTATTTATAAACGTTCAATTTTTTTTTAGTTCCATGAAAAAGTCCATTAGGAGGCGCCGAGTCAGACCAAAATCAGTGTTATTCATTGAGGAATATCATACTTCTTTCGCTACTGGCATTACAAAAAATGTACTATTGAATTCCAAAATACAGAATTTTCTGCTCCAGGTCAAAAGCGTTCATTTATAAGCCATAACAAAAATATGGATTCTTGCATTCTGCACACTTTTACAAAAGAACGAATAATCTAAATATTCACAAAAAATTATCAGTTCTGCTAAATAAATACTTCCAATGAAAGGATAGCTGTTTCTGAACTTTTATTAAATTCTAATTTATTGGTGAAAATATTATATTTTTAAATCACTTTCATAAATTGCAACACTATCTACATATCTACAATCTATGATTAATATTAATAATTTTCTGTGTTTTTTTCACGGCGTAATATATGCTTAGGTAAATGGAAATAGTACATACACGGAAAAAAAAGAATTGTTACGGTAACTGCAATTGTAGTTCTGCCAACAACAAACGATTGTAACTATTTCGACAACCACAATATCATGTAACAATAGCAACACTATTGTAGTAGTCAACTATGTTGTTATATTTACAACATTTGTAGTATTTATTACTTTACAAATAGTAAAAGGAACACCAGTATTACTAAAACGTACAACGATTGTAGCTGCAGTTACTACTTTTGGATACTACAAATAACTAGTAATCGTGACACCTGTATGTGTAAAATAAACAACAATGTGTTGTAGACGTAAAAACAATTGTAGTAACGGCGGCAACAAACTTTTACAACAAATTTGTAGTACCGATAAATATTCATCTCGTCATTTGTCTTAAATGACGATAACACTGGTATTATTCAAAGGACTAAATTGATTAGAAGTATTCACTTATATACAATCTTATAATTTAGTACTTAAAATAAAATATGTTTATTAAATATTGTATATATGTATACCATTTTTGCGTAAAACCAGAAAAAATAGGCCTTTAAGGAAACATATATTTAATTTAAAGGATTTTATTTTGGTTGATATAAACGAAAAATGTATTCGTTACAACAACAATATTCTTTGAGATACGAACAAAACAACTGAGTAGATATTAATATGCACTTTAATAAGAAAATATATTTTTTCGAACATAATTTTATTTGTAATGAATAAATCTTTTCCCTGGGTATAATTACAACAAATAACTTTGTATTTTTATTTAAAGGCAGTATCTCTTAATACATGTGAAGAAGTAAGAAAGCAAAACGAGGGTTTTGGCGTTAAATTACAAGGTGCCTTAATTAAATAAGCACAATATTGTGCTAATTGTAACACCATTTAAATTTGATCGCCAAAGACATTTTTGTAGAATTGTGGTTTTGTAGAAATGCAGCGGCCCATTATTGTGAGATATAGTTGACGGTAAGAGACGAAATTTTATTTTTAAGTTTTCCGTAACAAAAGTTTTTTAAATTTAAAAAATCTGCTGACAGTCTCTTATATATGTACATGTCCAAAAGATCGAGTCTTCACCCCAAGGGTGATGAAACAGTAGGTATACATTTTATTATACACGACATGACGCATATCTAAGTGCTTCGCTCAGTCTTCCCGTATCGCTCTACATTCCCCTCTACCCGCCACTACATATATTTTTCACATTGGAGTGACTGCTATAGAAATCTTGGGTCACCTTGAAAAATTGCATTGTCTGAAAAAAATGAAGGGGACGGAGAGAGTTGGCAGGCGTTCCTTAAACAAGATAGGGAATTGTGAAGGCGTAGAACAGACTATATCAAAAAAAGTAAGAAGAACAAAATGACAGCGAGAGAGATGCAATGAATGAGAAAGATGTTTGGGGAGAACGGAGCTTATTGGATCATTCACAAATATGAAAGAAATATTGCAAGTATGCAAGAATAGAAGCGTAGAGTAAACTGCGAATAAACAAATTATTGTTATAAATCAACTACAATGTCACCAATTTTAAGAGGAAAAACAAAAAGCTATAGTCACATCTCAAGGATACATCTTAGGTACGTATAATAGAGCAGTTTTTGTGAATTCTGGGACTACCGGTTCACTTACTAAAGCGACTTCACTGTAGATGTTAAGTATATTGGCCCAATGCTTCCATAACAGAGCAATACAAATCATTGTTTTAGGGGTCTACAGTTTATATATATTTTTTCATAGTAGTAGCCAAACATGGAATATATTTTTCTACCGGCACCCCTAAAATAACCTTATTTTCTTGCCCGCAAGAACTACTCCCTAGGGAGTAATGAGAACCGTAATACGCATGCGTACTCGTCACAGGTTAAAAATGAGCTATTTTTTGGTCCTTGTTGCACACATGAGATATGATTATTTTTTAGCGAAATGGGAAGAAAAATATAGTATTCTACATGGGGGTACCCCTACATTTTCACCTTTCGAGAATTTCTGTACTCGCCTCGCTCGGGCATCAAATTTCGCGGTGAAAAGTCGCACTTCCCTCCTCCCTTGTAACGAAATGTACCATTTCAATTAACATAATCGATTTCTACCCGACTCCCGCACCTTCGTGTCATGGCCAAGCCCAACACATTAGTTGGTTGGCACAGGGACATTTTTCTTTGTTTGACATTCCTTGAGTATTTTATTTCCAAGACGAAAGAACCAATGGGAAATTCGACTACATTAGAAATATATATTTAGAGGTTTTGTATGGCCGATAAGTGGTGAATAGCACTGTCATTTTTTCATTTCTTATCCCCTGACTGTCTTATTTGGCAAAAAAAATGTCATAACATTTTTTTCATACTTTTACGAAAAATATTTAGTTGGATTGTAAATGCCATAAGGGAAAGGGTTGATCGACGTTTGTATATACTAGGGTGTTCCACTAATTTTTTTAAATTCAACAAAAAATACTGTTAAAAACGAATAAAAAGTCTCCTACCCCAAAGACGATTATAAATAACTAACCACTAGTTTCTACAAATAGAGGGCTCTGGCGACCAATTTTAAGTGGTGCCTAAATTAAATAAACGTAAAATCGTCGTTATTTCAATAAGGCACCTTTTAAAGTTGGTCGTCAGAGCCCTTTATTTGTAGAAAGTAAAGGTTAGTTAGTTATAATCATACTTGAGTGTGGAAGATGAAATATGATTTTTTATTCGTTTTTAACAACATTGTTTGTTGAATTGTCAAAAATTAGTGAAACACTCTAGTATCTACTAGCAGGTCATAGTGGCTCGGGTGCTTCACGCCCTCACGTAGCCAACATAAATTCATGCAAATTTCGTTGCTTTGTATCTTCTTTATGTCATCTCAGGCGTTCGCTGTAATCGGCACTGTGAGTGACTGTGTGATTGTCCAATGGATCTCTAAAATTTCTCCTTTATTATTATGTAGATATTAAATTATCGAGGACAACTAAATTATATGTCGAAAAACATAACATATAGCCGAAACTAAGATTACAAAAATGAAGGGTGTTCGTTGCTAATTGCAGCGAAGAACAAAATTTAGATAATAGAAAATGTGCCGATTGTTCGGAGAGATTATATGGGAGTGCACATTAATTTTTAGCTAAGAATATTTTTTAATCTATAATTTATTTCACTGTTAAAAAAAAATTGATATAGTGAATAAGAAAAGAAAAAAAATTTGTAGCACACCATTCAAATAACCAGCCCTAGATGTGATTCCTGGCAATGCAGTATATTTTTCCGTGCTATATCTGTATTCTTCGTTTGCAGTGCGTCACGTGCTAAGATCCCGTTTCCGGAAAATTCTATTCTAACAGGTATAATACCAACACCATTTCACAATCAGCAAAAGCTTCCTGCTCCCTTCGTAAGATTCCGATATTCTTCGACCTGCATAGGTCACCGCCTATACGTATAGTCCTCGAGAGGTCGAGCTTGTCTTTTAAAGCATACTGCTCTGGCCTATTTCTCGCGCACGAGAGCCTCATGAGGCAAGCAGTGTTACGTCGTAGCCCGCGGATGATACAACTACTAACAGTAGTGTAGAAGCAGCAGTTGGCTTGACTTGACTCGATGTAAACCTGCCTCTCCACATCCGCCCTGTACGGTGATATGCCGGAGGCGGGTTGTTATTATATGCGTCGTGTGGACGTGTCCGTGACTATGTAAGCTCACAAAAACGACAACGACTCGTGATATCTTGAGAGGAAATGTTGACTTCTTTTAAAAGTACATTTTCCGTCTTCTTTCTACTCTCTCCCTCAGTTTTCCAAAGTTACGCAAGATCATCGCTTTACATCCCTCAGCAAAATGTACCATTAAATATGTCCAACAGCGACCAGTCGGTATGTATGGTTACCATACAGTTGCAATACAAATTGTATGGAAAAAGCAGAGGAAAACGTTGAGTGGCAGTAAGATGAATGAAAATTCAATGGTAAAACTCAACTAACAAAGTTTTTCATAAAGGCCTAGTGGAAACTGTCAATGGCTCACGAAGGACGAAATTTGCATGCAATTTTTCTGCCAGTAGCCAATTTTCATGTATAATTACGTATATAACTTTATGCCACCCGGTGCGAGAAGTGCCTACTCACGCTAAGCGAAGGCACTTCTCGCACCTCAATTTCCATTGGGTCTGGAATAATGGGAATTCAACGGGATTTCTTAATCGCAATGAAAGGCAGATTTTGCTAAGCGTATAAGCAAAGGCTTGACGATGAACCGACTATATAACAAACGATAAACTGGGTCTCATGTATCGCTAACCTAAATATTTACACAATTATGAATCCATGTAATATAGCACAATGTTATTAAATTTATGGTAGTATATGGTCCTATATATTTCGTACTTCTTTTGTGAAAATCCCAACGAGCTCACCATTTACTTCTTCGCTCGTTTCTCCATTCGTTCCCTCTCTCGTCTCTATGCTGGGGTTATATAGACATAACGTATCTGCATATAGCTGATGCTGTATATATTTAGTAGTTGTATATACGTATATATAAGCGTTTCGGTGGACTGCAAAGTCCTATTTGCTCACCCATTCCATTTTCCTCAAAACGAGAGTATATTCTTTTACCTGGTTCTCGTTTCAGCCTTTCCTTCCTCCCGTCTATTGAGCCCCGGGCGAAAAAGTGATATAATCGTGAGCGACGAAATATATAGTTACAGTAAGGAAGACAAAGGTTTTTTTCTATGGAGAAGTTTCCGCTCTGGTCACGCCTGAATTTCTCTGAAACACGTTTCGCAACTAAAGTAACTAAAAACCGCTGCCATAATCGAATTAAAAATTCAACGAATTTCTAAAGACGATTAATATACAGCGCGAGAAAAGAAGAAGAACCGCGATGAAGCTTAGGGCCTACTCTCAGTCTGGGCTATATTTGCTCTGAAATAGTTATTTGCGAATTCCAACTTCGCGAATCTGGATTCATTGTCTGCACGAACGGGGCGGAATTCGCCGGGTAGAAGTGTGTTGATGTAGTAAAATTATGGACAGCTATAGCTATTCTTATGCTAATATAGTTACACTCTGAGGAATCGTGGTAGTCTATAAAACTATTTTTTATAGTTAAATTAACTAATTATTTGTAGCAACCAATTGAAGTAAAAATGGAGTAGATAATATTTCTAAATAATATAAAATAGCTTGCCGCCGTGTATACGGATAGATGACCAACCCTTTCTTCGACATTTTCATTTGACACTTTCTCGTTAAGAGACCCCCGTTTTTCGGCTTTGTACAAATATTGTTGCTTTATGGAAATCGACTTTTTGTTCATTTTTTTCTCATAAAGGAAGCTTTGTTTTCGTGAATTTTTTTTTAATCGACAACGTGGCCTGTTTCTATAAAACATTACTTTTCATATGTATTCATAATTGTATTTTAATTTTAAAGATATTGAAAATAATGAACGCATTATTTTAAAAAGATAGAGGACAGTAAGCAAAAAAATTATACATAAGTATAACATACTTTTCAAATTTCCCTAAAACAAGGATACAAAGTAGAACATTGCACATCGCTCTCTAATTATTTTTTAATTTTGACAAAACTTCCTCTATGCGGAAGCGAAAATCGATAAACATATACTTCCTCATAATGCTTATAAATATTCAAAAATAATGAGGAAACAATATGTAAAGTTCTACTTTTCATTCTTTTTGATTTAGCACTATTCCTAAGTACAACGAGTAGTATGAACGTAAATTATTCTATCATATTGAGTAGTGTAACATTATTTCAATCGGACGGACAAAACTGTAACTACCCAAAAAGTGATGGAAAATCGCGTATCCATAAAAAATTTGATTTCCATTATACAACAAAATTCTTGCGCATTAAGTTTTGGTGGATTGGGCTACAACTTGGTTCACATCCTTTTTTAAATGTTGACAATAGAATCCAAATATAGACCACTTAATTGAGATAAAAAGCATATTGAATATTTTTAATTTTTTAAATCTAATATAATTTTTAGCTTAGATCTTGAATATTACAGTGAATAATAAATCAATTTCCGTGAATTTTGAAAGAATTTTTAAGTTGGAAGCGCCTAAAAAGAATATTCAAAACTAGTGGAAAATTCTTGACAAGGACAGAATCTCGAAACGCCACTACAGCCACGTCTTGACCATTTCTGAATTCTGTAATGTAATCGTTCCTGAAGACAGAGGATCTAGTGTAGTTATTAAAAAGTCGCATAAATAACAAATTAATAGTTGTCTATTAATATGAACTATAAAAAAACGATGGTCCATCATGGATGTCTTGTGGATCCATCAAAACAGAACAAATTAAATATAGCGTGTAAAATGATTCTACACCGGAAATGCACTTTCAAAACTCATATCAAAGCAAAAATATATAACTTCTGCTACATTTGAGTACATCTAGTACATATATTATGTATACATTTCTGATGCATTCAGTATGAATATGCGTTTCTGCTGTATGAGACTAGTCAAATGCAGCAGAGACGCGTACTTTTGCTGTTTATACGGAGTTTTCAGAGTGCATCTATGCAGAATCGTCTCACGGACTATATTTTATTATATATGTATACTCTTGATAGTTAAATAAAACATCCATGATGGACTAAAAATGTTTATATCGGTACAGCCAGATCTACCAGGATTATTTAAGTGTCCTATAAAATTCTCTTCGTCTATAAAATTCTTTTCGTGTATAGTGCTCTATTGTACCGGTAAGCAGAAGTGGAGAAATCCCTTGTGTTAGCAGGACGAGGAAGAGTAGGTTTGTCAGCACCTTTTTCGTCATCGATTCATCCAACTGTATTCCAATGTACAGTGCATATGCACTATATATCAATAGCCAAGCATCCAATACTATTCTCGTATCGATTACGGTATAGCTATCAAAATATCTCGCTTCGCCAGTTGTATGGGAACGATTGGGGGCATAGCAGTGCATTTTTAGAGTATCAGCCTTGTCGCAGACGACGTCAAGTCGATTCAAGCCCGAGGAGAGCTGCATTCAATTTCGAGAAGATAAGAAATCCGTCCACTGTCAAAGTGTCTACCTCGACGTTAACATCGAGTAAGGCATACGTATCGTCGACAAATTTTACAATGATTGAATTTACTTCACAGAAAATCACCTCTTTGAGTACACAAAACAGTTGATAACCTTAACGGAACATGGAAATACACAAACGAAAATCTATCTACACGAATTAAATTACACTGCCGACCTCGGGTATGCAAAATGGACCACGTGGCTTTACGAAAATCACCATAGTCGGCAGGCTTTATCGGACCCGAGAAGAGGAATCTTGATTTGTTGGAACTAATGCTTCATTTGAATGTTGGCCTGCTAAATTTTTACAAGGAGCAAATTAAAATGAATTATTTCGATTTCTGCATAAAGAACTGCGATGTATAATTACTAATAAATTATCCTTATATTGGCCGATCAGCTATTAAGAGGTTATCCTACTGTTAAATAAAAAAATGTGGGTATTCGAAGTATTTTTTGGGTTATAGTATTTAGAGCGAAGTAAGAAATGGACGCGCAGGTAAATAACCGAACCGGTCCGTACAACCGCGTGAAATGTTGGGGTGCATCGTATGCAATACGACTTGCCAAGGCCTACGAAACATCAACAGACGTATCGTTTTTGCTATGAGACTTCTTGATGTTGGTTATGAGGGTTTAAAAACATTTTGCGGAGTAATTGATCTCTCTAAAATCTTTTAAACGTCTCTATGACGACATAATTACCAATACTCATTGTGCGTCGAAAGATGTCGAAAAAAGTCACTGCTTTCCGAAGCGGCCACTGAAGCGAAACAGTTAATGGCAATTGCAGAAAATCTAACCGGACCGATAGGTCTCATAGTTTTCGGAGATGGAACGTGAAGAAAACGGGGGTTTTCGGCGTTGCAAGGGATCACAACTTTGGTCATTACACGAGAAAAGTGGTTCATGTCGTTGTAAAATCTTGCTTCTGTAAACAGTGTTAAAAATGAATAAAAACTAATTACTGAGCTCCGACTTGAATGACTTGATAGACAAAAGTTGTGTATTTTGACTAAAAACGCTGTTCATTATCAGAAACATATTCTTTAAGTTGTGTGTATAGCTTTTAACTTTATAGACCATTAATTGAAGTGTTTTCACTTAAATTAATGGACGTCATATCAATTAGAACCAATACGGTTCAGTAGTTCCGGAGATACGACTCCGTACGGAAGTCCGAGGTGATGACAACACGTACAGGCGCTTTTTTGTGTCTATGAATGATTATCGGAAAATTGATTTTGGGTGACTCGACACCTTTAATTTATCAAAAATGTCACACCTCACGGAAGATATTATTTTTCATTACGTAATATCTGTAACGAAAGCATGGCTTAGTAATTACACCGTTCATTGACACTGTTCGGGCAGTATCCTCTTATACGCGTATACACCCTCTGCGGCCTACGCACAACTACGGATGTACATACATATGCTCTCTGTATGAGCTTAGGGGATACTAGTGAGAGAGAGAGAGAGAAAGAGACATGAAACAATAGACCCGGCGCAGTGCGGCCTTGTTAGCCATTACGTCACCAGCTGTCGGACAGATCCCTGGCGATCACCCATATCCGGGATTTTAGTGACCGCACGTGTCGAGAAATTTCCACAGTGCAGCGACGTGCAGTAATACAGGTTCAGAATGCTCAGTCTCTACTTCTACCAATATACCTGTACAACCGAGTTACTGCCCTAATACCTTCAGTCTCTTAACATTCTCATACCGGAATAATATTGTAGTAATATGGATCCTACAAAAGTATACTGTTACAGCTCATTGCACGCTCTTTGGTCTGTCGCCATATGTTAATTCGCAATTCCACAATCTAGAAGCACGTACTTCAAACGTTGCATTTTGTACGTGCTTTTCGCTACGAAGTGCGTATCATCTTTTTCTGATCTCCGGCTTTGTTTCATCCAACTGGACTCTTCTTTCTCCCGTAGAATTCCGTATCTCACATTGCCTTAATCAAGAATAGTTATCGACTTGATAACGTAGATGCATGGCGACCATATATGTAACGATGTTCTTCACTCTTTCTTATTTGTACCTCTTTCAAATCCAATTATTCGTCACTGTTACTAGAGAATCACACAAATAATTTATTTTGATAAGTATACGGATGGCATATAGAGAAAATACTGCAACAGTGCAAGCTTTAGTCCTTTACGAGGCAAGGCTGAGCCTGCGCTAAAGCTCGTTTGGATTTTAACGACGTTGCAAGTTGGTTCGAATTTAACGAGAGTACAGAACAGTTCTATCTCACTTCTCTATCTACCCTATTACAGTGTATACTATCAGCGCGGGAATTATCGTCGCTCTTCACGTAATCCATGAAAGCAGCAACCCAGCGAAATCGTCCGAAGTACGAGTGCTCTAATGGTGCGCACACATATTGCACAATTGGTCCCCGTTCAATTCTTCCGGTTACACAACGATATTCTTTTTATCGCTGTTTGAAAATATGGGGTTCACATAAATGGCAAAACGTTTTTGTGAACTTCATTTGGATACCTGATAAAGATACCGTAGAGATTCAGACAAAAAAAAAACAAAGTCAACAGTGATCGGACATTTCAATTTGTAAAAATTCATTACATCGCAAATGTCATGTGCTTATTTTTATCTTCACAATGAGTCCAGTAACTTTTTAGCCAATTTCCTTGTAATTTCTGCTTAAGAAATCCAAACGAAATTTCTGCTGACCAAATGACTAATTTGGTCCATCGATGCAACCTGACCTTTATGACAAGTTAAAGAATATTTAATAAAAAGTTACATATAAAAAAAATGACTATTCAATAAAAAATTATATATAAATAAAGTCTGAAATAATTCATAACATTTATAGGAGGATAACTCCCTAATTTTTTAAATTACAATTGTAACAATACATTTCAATTATTTACTTGCAATTATTCAACTTACGGGTCTTTTTTTTTTAAAGCAGTCGGGCGACGTCTTTTCTGATGTCGTTAACTTGTTCATTACGTAAAACGACCAATGACCATGGCACTTCTACTTTCACGTCTCCCGATAGTTGTAAATAAAAGACCCGTGAGTTGAATAATTATAAACAAATAATTGAAAACTATTGTTACAATTGTGATTTTAAAAATTAGGGAGTTATCCTCCTATAAACGTTATGAATTATTTCAAACTTTTTTTATATATAATTTTTTATTGAATATTCATTTTTCTTAAAGAATATTTCTGTAATTTGTTTTGCAGTTAGGAGTTTTAAAAAAAAAAATTATTTTTTTTTATTTCACACTTTTTATATCACCGACACGGCCGGACGACAGCGCCTCAGCTGGTCGTAGCTTGAACCAATCGACGCCATGTCAAGCTAGGCTCACACACGTATAGAGTAGTCGCGAGAATGTAGTGGTCAAGGCGATATTTACGAATTGGCAATTTTACAACTTTATTCAAAGATATATATCTCTGCGGAGGCACTATGGATCTCAAAAATCCATGGAAAACCTCCCAGCCGTAGAAGCTCTGTACCAAAACTTGTCAAGACATTTTTTTGTCGTTTTGACAAACATGCATTTCGAAGATTCGAGGTGAGATCTCTCGATCGTCGCGAAACGCATAATTCCCGTCTTTTGCCCGGGGGTAGTCGCGAGTTAAAAATGTCTCTTTTTTTGTCTGCCTGTCAAGCGGCATTTGTTTTAAAGTTGCAAGATTTGATGTGTGATTACCACATATTTTTATTATCATGATTTCTAAATGAATCATCCTGAATACTAATATGGTAATAATACTTTAAGAGTATATTTTTCTGAGTATATTTATATAATATATTTATTATTGTTAGGTTGACAAGCTTGTCATATATTTACGTGTTCCATCAATGGGCAATCCAGTTGATCAACTTTACTGTCTACGAGGAAAGTTATTATCGTGCCAACATTTCGAACTTTAATTATTATCATTATGTTCAATGCCGAATGGACCTGAATAAGAACGAGAGGCAACTTACTGAGCATCTATATTTAACATCCTTCGATGTACGATCGATCGTTTCTCACGATGACACCTCCAAAGCTCTACGAATAAGGTGGAGCTTTTCCATTTCCCAACAATTTCCGGTATATCATCAACCCACTCGATCAAGGAATTTTTCATCCAGTAGTTGTTCTATAGCTTCTTGTTGCTTTGAGGAAGAACTTGTAATCGTGGCGAAAATAAAGTTTTTCAGTGCTGTATTAGAGGAGATAGGACTCAGTTAGGTTGATTCTTAATGTTAAATGTATTCGAAAAAAAATGTAAATATTCGAAAAAAGAATCATTAACATAATAACATGACCAGACCAGTTCCTGCGCTGGAAAAGTTACACCATCCACGGGGCAAATATGGTAAACGAAAAAAATACAAAAAATCATAAGGATCGTGTATGATATTACAAAAGAATAGACAACCCCACAAAAAAACACAGTATCTACACAAATTTAGACAAGTACATTTTCATCGGTGGAATTCTATGTGTGCGAAAATTTGTGAAATAAACCGAAAACACGGGTAGCCTGTATTATCAAGAACAAGAGGGTATAGATGTTACTTGAGATGCAAAGCTAACCCACCGCTGCGCCGGTAGGTGGCGGTGTATATTAATTATGGCGAACCTTGTGATTGGCCTAGTGGGGTAACGAAAAACATAGACAAACGGCGACGACGACGAAAAATGGAAATATTTTCTCCGCATCAGAAATCGTAATAATTCAATATCTTATATTATATTATAATATAATATAATATATATATTTCAATATCTCCATAAAACTCGAAATGTATTAATATGCCGAGATTATTCCAAGATGTCTCGTTGTAAAACGGTTACACTCTGCTGCTGTAAAAAAGTCTTGGAGCGTCTCGTCTTCGGTCGGTATAGTACGGTAACTTTACTTGTCTGGAGATACTACTGCGTCTCTTGATATAAAAACTCTCTAAATAGAAACGAGTAAATACGTTTGAACACAGCTTAAATTGTAGGCAATGTCCAACCTTTTGAAGAATACGAAGTTTATGCGCACGCTTAATAGTCGCGTATTGAGAAACCCTTTATTATAATTAGAAAATTGTACTTTTAACAACGAGATTTTTAGTTCCCTGATTCATTGGAAGTTGTACATCAGTGATGTACAACTTGTGAACTTGTAAACTTGGAAGTTGTAGATCAGTGATGTACAACTTCACTTAATCAGCATAGTCTTTTAAGACTATATGAAGCCGCCTAGTGCGATCGCTAATTTTTAAATGAGCTTGTACCCCTTAATCAACTCGTTCTAGCTTTCTCAATCTTTCATTATTCGATGCACAAGATACCGTAAAAAATATTCTCCGAGAGAACAATAAACTAAACGAATACTAGGTCGAGTGATGCCGGTCCTAAAGCTTGATCTCCATGCATACTTCACAGATCTCGAGTTATTTGTTGCTCGTAAAAATAAATTCGAGGAAAATACTTTAGGACTCCTGAAACCCTACCACTCTTTTATGTAGTTACGAACAAGAAGAGACTACCCCACCCGAGTTAGCTTGTGGAATTAAACTCCTCGTTTTCGTTCTGTAACGTGTTGGCCAGAACACAAGAGACAAGAACCCTCGAATTAAATGAATAGTTAATTCATTGTCGAGTCCTCTTCGTTCTCCCTCGAGAAGTAATCCGCATGAACAAGAAGAAGAAAAATAAGAACGGTTTCTTATTATACTTGTTCTTATAAGGAAGACCGAGGCGAAGAGACACGTATTTCATTGTCTTAACTTATCGCCAATCAGGATTGGCTTTCAAGGAATTGGTTGTCTATTAGCGGTAATAAAACAATAATTGTATGTGCAAAACTCGCCTTACAGATTCATTCGAGTTATACAATTATTTCTAAGGGTATCCGAGCACAGTGACGGACACTATTGAGAATTCGATGAAGCACATCAGAGATTGCACGCTTCTATAATTAAATTATTGGAGAATCAGTACTCAAACTCATATCTAACTTCTAACTCATATCTAATTAATCGTATTTACGAGGAAGATACACGGTTCGAGCACCGATGGCATTTTCACCCTCCATTCTCACCGACTTCTCCGCACACTGTGATCTTTCTCTCGCTCTAAAACTTTATACTGGCTAGCTAAAAAGTTTCGCTTTTATCGAGCCCCAAAGGACCGCTCGGAATGGTAATACGTTCGAGAATATTTCACGAATAATTCTATACGCTCGTTCCCCTTTCACATTCTCTTTCCCGTTCGCGAGCACATTCGGCACGGTTACTTCCAAACGTTTCCAAACATTTCAACTTGCTTGTAATTTATACGACCCAGAAGAATTTTAATTACTATTTACGTTCGTAACCCATTCTATGTTTCGGGGATTTCGCACATCGCTGATATTTCCATTCCATGCCGTTGAACTACCGAACTGACAGTCGGGATGTATTGTACATGCATTCTGTCGACCAAAAGTTTCATTCAAATAGAATTTGACAATTTCATGACAAGAAGACAAATCTGCAAACCAAAACGTTATTGAAGACACTATCAACATTGATTTAAATAATAATAGTCCTTTAAAGTTATTCATAAATTAGTTTTAGAAGTTATTTAAGGGATAGTCAAGAACCTCATTCCGTTTCTTTGAAAATCGCTGTTTTGTTTTTCGAATACATATAATTTTTAAAATTTCTCTGCGTCATTCATGGTTCACATTCTTGTCCCTGTTTTTATGAAACTTTTCTACGAAACAAGATTCAAAAATTGTAATTTCTCAACCATTTCTTGAAGTGAAAAGAAAAATTAATGTTGAAAGATTCTATTATCATTTTTTTTAACCGAACTATCAATACCTTTTGACATAATTATATTCAAAGTCAATGTTCTTAAAATACCTTCATTCTTCAATGTCGTTGGTTTTTTTCATCCCGAGGTTTCCCTCGTCGCGAAGTACTCTAATTTTTATCGAATCTTTTGTTTAGAAATAATATAGAAGTGGCACATTTTAATGGCTACTTTGGATTCACCAAACAATTATTATATATGGTTGTGTTTGAGTAGATATTTTCGCAACGAAACAAAGTACCCATTAACCAATAGTTCTTGGTTTGTGTGTTCAAATCGATCGTCAGTTCGCGAGGGTGTTGTAATTCTTTTTGGATTTCACGAGGGTTTAACCCCGGTGAATTGATGAATTTCAGGAATAAAACTATGTAAAAATTTGAAACGTGAAGATACAGGATGGTTAGACATATATCAATTGAAGTACGAGTGTGGGGAAAGCGCGAAGGATTTGCCTTTCCGAAACTTGCTTCCATTGTTCTACTTCCTAGAGAACGAAAAAGTTGCGAATGACGCAATCAGAAGAACTAACTTTCTCTTCACACATTTTTATTGGTTATCAAATTGTTATAAAATCACTGGATGACAAACAATATAAACACAAATTTTGGAATTACATTGAATAATTATTGCATTACCGCAGCGTCATCACAAAAATCACGCAGCAGTTTTCTAATAAAAATATATTCGTAATACTATCCAGCTTGCATAACAGAAACAAAATTACTTTCCTTCATTATAGAAAAGATTAATAACATCATTCAAGCGCTTTTATATAAACTCATAGTAATTGGAAATGAAACGTAATTTGAATACATTTTTATTCAAAATTCTCAATTTTAAAACTACGCCGCTCATATTTTGTAAGATTATCGAGTATTCTTTTTCTGATCTTTACTCATGTGGCTTTTTTCTACTATTAATCTGCCTCTGTGAATATTTTTTACTCGAAGGCGATTTGTACTGATCGATTGAGAGCAATTTTCAATCGAGAATTACCATTTATACAGGGTTCATGACAACGAATACGAGGACAGGCCAGAATATATTGTTGAGTGTCAAAACATGTTACATCTAGTACGAAACAGTCTCTCGCAGAGTCGAACGGGAAATTCAAGCCGTAATGTAAAGTTTCAAGAATCGACCAGGTTGAAGCGCGTGCGTTGCTAGTCCGTTATACTTGAATATCGCACATTAAAGCTACACTTAACCATATCAAATTTTACTGAAGTTAAAATGTGGAACTTCTAAATATCTTCCATTGACTTCAAATAGCTGAAATATGCCACGTATTCAGATGTTCACCGAAGGGTCTAAAAGTTCTAAAAGGCCTCGTCTCATTCCGTAAAACCTAATCAAATCACACGTTAAAACATTAAAATTTCATTCTGCGATACTCTCCCTTCACTCCAATAGGGTAAAAAGTGTCATTTTCGGAGGCTCTACAGAGGATTCTGACGCTCGGTGAACCTTAATTTTAGGGTGAATGGAATGAGACATAAATAAGTAATAGTAGTTTTCGTTACAAGGACGAAAAAACTTTCTCTGACAAGTGTGTGTTTGCAGCACGAGCCGAAGGCGAGTGTTGCAATCACACGAGTCAAGAAAACGTTTTTCGTACGAGTAACGAACAAAATTTTAATTCACAACGTGTGCAAATGGGATTTCATGTACGCGAAGCGTACGTAAAAACGCGCTTTATGGACGCAGTGAATTAAAAGCATTTTTTTGTATTCTAGAGTACTCAAAATATGTATTTGCACCATGATAAAGCTATGATTTATTTTTATTACAATACCATTTCTTTTTACATACTTTGTATGAAATGAGCGTATATGAAAAGAACTTTACCCCGACAGGTAATCAGCGAATAGAGTTTGAAAGTTTTGAATTCTTTGAAAATTTTCAACGTGTAGCGCGCAGCACATTATTCCAAAAATCATTCAAGATAATTAGCGCGATTTAGCAAACAAGAACGAGCGAGAAAGTACAAGATTCAAAGCAATGGCAGGGAGAACTTGCTTAAGAACGTAGTTTCCTTATTCCTCTGCAGAGTCTCGGTCTGCTTCGCTCCAATCCTCTGTTGTCCCACGGGCTTTCCTCAGGGCACCGCACACTTAGCTTCTTCATCTCCAATTTCTCCAAGCCACCCTTATATGTAAGAAGTTACAGGGGAAACTAGCAAATAGACTCATATCTTATAGTAATAGATCTATATGAGCCTCCCCATATTTGACCATAATTGTACTATTACGGAGCAGAATAAAACATTTAAAATATCATCAATATTCTGTGCTTGTCCAAAGATTACGTTATTAAGTGTCATATATGAGATAAGTTCCGAAAAAACATTAGCATGGCCTAAACTTTGAATTTCTGACGTAGAATAAGTTGAAGTTGGCATGTAACGTAGAAACTATTTGCAGATATGATAATGAAAACCTTTCATTATAAAGTACGTGATAAAAAATGCTTTTCGAAAATACACTCAATTATTGTGAACTTAAAAGAATATCAAGAAAATTGCCAATTAAATTGTTTTCGGCCGTTTCAGTTCCAGAAGAAAAAATTGAGCCAAAAGAAGCTACTAATGAATAGTGATTTTACTCAGAAATTATTAATTACTTTTGAATTAAAAGAATACGGTACGTAATTCTACCATCAATTTCTCTATGCTGCATTCAAATTGTATACAATCTGGTAGTGTCCTCATAAAAAGATTGATGGCAGAGTTATAAATATATATATTCCAAGAATATTGAAATTATAAAACAAAGCTTTGACTTTCATTAATGCTATGAAATAGTATTGCCTTTTAGTGCAGCTTAAATAACATTAAACTTTTTCTCCTAAGGTCAGTTTGGAAGTTAAAAATACGGATTTATTACTGAAGTTACAACTTTGTGATGTACATTACAAATTTGTTGATATAAACTCACTGAACTAATTATGGGGTGGTTTTAATGAATGACATTGTTATTCCTAGAATTTCCCACGGGACTTTGAGACCAGGTTTACCGCTGCATTAATTCAAAAGTCTCCGTGGTATTTAGGGACAATCATATTGTCGAAGGGGTATTCACTGTCGAGGGAACTCATCTCCTGTATTTCATCTATGCCATACTTCATCCGATCTAAATATATATATTTATATATATATATGTGCCTAACTGCTACGTGCATTGTGCTCGCTATTGTTTATGCATGCTTGGAGTGCTTACCTGTAGGTAATGAAGGCGAAAACAAGAGCGACGAGGGAGAGACTCCCACCGAGTACGACAATGAGACTGAGTACACCATCCTGATCCAGGTTAGCCGCGATCCCCGTTGATATTCCGTTTGCGATTCCGCCGTGCTGGGGAAACCTGTGAATCGCTCCAGTGTATAGGGTATCCATGACTTCCCTTGGTTTGCTTCCAAGCTCCACTTGTGTATCCTCCCCTGCCCTACGTGCTTCCGGATTGCGTTCCTTTCTCGGTTACAGAACTCCGGACGCGACGACCTCAGTTCGCCTGCTGCATCTGAAAGACAGCATGAATTCCGTTTCTACAGAAGGGAGCTTAAGGCGCCACCAAGAGCAGCTTGAAAACGTCCTTTATCTACGCGTACCAGTGAACCACTCGGCTTTCAAGCTTTCAACTACCACCTACGTTGATTCGGGATCACGTGCAGAATGAGGATATTAAATTCTCAACCAGCAATTACCACGCTTTCATTAACAAATTGAACTTGGTCTAAAGTTATTGGCGATTAAAAAGGCCGTCACCATAATTCTTCACATTTGCAATTAACACCGGTATCACTATTTTCTCTTACTTCTTTTTCAAATAATATATTTTCGTACTCGTATGTATGATGATTTAGTCCACTATTTCTGTACCTGTGGGATTTGCTATTTAGCACGTACTTGGGATATTGACGTTGTATGTACGGGATTCAGTTTTTTCAACATGGGTTGTGTCGTTTCGATTTTCATTGTGGTTTACATGAGGACTCTGTAAATCGTAAAATACGTTGCGTACGCAATCTGAACTTTTCAAGACAGTTGGGATACGACTTCTTATTCTGTTTTTTCATAGAAGAAATTTCGTTTTCGTGAAAAAAATGTTCAATGTTAGGATACTTAAAATGATCAGAAACGTCGACAAGAAACAACTTTAAAAAAATGCTTTGTGAAAAGTGGAATGTAGTAAGCTTCAACTTTCCATTCTCGTTACTTTTTTTTGAATCGACAATAAAGTACAGTTTTAAATAACTTTTATGAAAGCACTCAGGACATGCATACAAATTTTTAGAAACAAGAAGAAAGGTATGAGACAATTTTATATACCACAATGAAAAAACTTCGTCTATGATCAAGAGAAGATATCAAAAGGTATCTCAGTCAGTTTTCTTATTACTAAGTCATCTCCGTCTGCATTTCAAAGTTATTTTTTACACCACTATTATCCGCCAGTTTCTTGGAACCGCAAGTCTTTTTCGTTCACGCTCCTATCGACTATCGGGTGTTATACCCCTGGAGCTCTCGTAAATTCGCTGTAAAACGTACGTCATCGTGAATTTTCCAATATGATAGTTGAGCACAGTAGTAGGTGAATCACCAATTCCCGCTAGAATCCAATAATCGGTGGGGGTTCGCCACGTTCGTAAAGCGATGGCCATAAGTCATAAATTGATAGGAGAGACAGCGCAAGCCTGGGAGACGGAGGGTAGACGATGGCAATATTAAAATTGATGGCACGGAATATGGTAATATGATGCCCTAGGAAAATGATACGCCGTGGATTACTCCTGACTACTTCGAATTCTCTGTTTCATTCGTTCATCGTGGTTTGACTTCTTTTTTATTTATTATTGAATCAAGTAACGAGATCTACCGATCCTCTTCTTTTATTTACTCAGGGGAATAGGTATCAGAGACTTCATAAAAGTCGTTGGCGAATAGAAAATTACACGAAAGTTAAACGACTTCAATCATTTTGCAAAATAAAAAAAAAGAAAATGTATTACGAGTAAAGCTACGGCAACGACGAGGAGATACGACATTTCCGTCCTTGGCATCAATCTGTCGTGCAGTCTAGTGCGAAGTAATTTGTGGCTGCGCGAGAAGCACGCCAACATTGAGAAAATTGTGCAATAGGGTCGTGGTGCTTATACATCCTTTCCCTCACCGCGCAACCTGGACCTCCGTGCTTGAGAACTCGCTACCGACTGTTGGAGCTAATTGCTTTTACCACTAATCGAAATTTACGAGAGTCTACGTGGGTCTTGTGCTCTCACTCCTCTATTCCCTTCTCGCATAGATATTCCACCAAAGAAAAGCTGAACCCCTGCTCATGTCAGAGGGAGAAGTACAGACGCTCAGAGGTTTCATCGCAAAAACCAACATCGTGAACACAGCGCAATAACTCCGCGTCTTATAATTAGTACAAATCGTGATTAAAGAGAGCAATGACGAACGAGATCGTTACGGTGGTTGGCTTCAAAGTATTTCCAGTGGGTGGCTATTATTATTACTTTATCCTATCCAGACCGAAAGCGCAGAATTGTCAACTGTTTTTCTTATGAGTCCAGAGGAATGTCGAGCACAGGGAATAATGAGCTGAAATTTCAAAGACATTTATTATCTGTATTGCAGGATATTAGAAGGTGAGATGTCGAGAAGGTATTTTGAGAAACACTA
This sequence comes from Perithous albicinctus, assembly GCA_964016905.1. Classification (NCBI taxonomy): domain Eukaryota; kingdom Metazoa; phylum Arthropoda; class Insecta; order Hymenoptera; family Ichneumonidae; genus Perithous; species Perithous albicinctus. The sequence continues at coordinate 12,572,127 of OZ024693.1, read as the reverse complement.
TTTATGGGGACCTTTCAATTTGTTATGAAGAGCTCCGATCACAATGTCTTCCTAATTAAATTTCTATCGACGCAAAAAAAGACAAATTTAATACACATCAAAACTGCAGTAGAGCAAAGTAAAGCATTTACACTATATGCATTTTACAAGGATGCTCGTTCATTGAAACGGGCTGTTACAGTTGTGTTGGAAATACAGTTGTGTTCTACATACCAAATTTTAGAATAAAAAGTGCGGCTTTGCAACCACGGAAAACTAAACATTTTTATAAGAGAACAATTTATTTTGCAAAATCATCAGTGCAAATTTGTATTCCACTTCAAAACAGTAATAAGGTTAAGGTTGCATTGATTGGCATCAATGGAATTGAATTTGCAAAGTCTTTTTTATTTTTCTATTTTTTTTTGTAACATGACTATGACCGATCCGAGTTTGGGAATGTTCATTTCAAGCTCTTACGCAGTAAATATACATACTCACTTTGGCAGCAACTTTTCTCTATGCTGTACCTTTTTATCCATTTGTTTCTGTAACTTTTATGTTGTGAATGGAAATTTCTATATTCGGTCTACTTACGAGAGAATAAGATTTTGCGACGCTAATTTGATGGAACGCTGCAACGTAAATCTAACAAAAGCTGAAAATGGTTGAACATTTGCATTGCTAAATTGGACTGTAAAAAGAAAGTTACTCTTGAAAATTATTAATTTTTTTGTATCCATCAAGTGGTCTTTTGAAAACCAAATAGCAAGATTTTACACGAGCAATTGGAACATAATTTTATTTGCATGATTTACACATACCCACATACAGACATTTTTTCTAGACCACTTCTCGCGACGTTTTAGGTGATTTTGAGTATACGGACATGAAAATCTCGAAAAAAAATTTTTTTCACGAAAACAAAGTTTCCTCTATGAAGAAGCAAAAGTAACCCTTAGTTCAACTAACCGTACATTACATCAACTACATACTCCTTCTATCCTACCAAATACTTTCTTCACCACCCGTAACCGCTAATTCAGAGTGGTACAAGTGATATTTTCTCAGTTTACATTTACAGCAACTACCGTTATACATTTCTCATTACATTTTACACCTTTTTCCATTCGCTCCCTCAATTAATTACTTAAATACGGGAAGATGACAGAGACTCGAAGCAGAGTGGAAAGAAAGTGTGGCTGAAAGCTCAAACGAACTATGCAGGTGTCTGGTTCTCTAAGGGAAGGATGAACGAAACTCAGAAAATTATCGTAGACGTGATGTATAGTGAGTAGATGGAGCGCACTTTGTACCGCTCCACTTTGAGGTAATGCAAGATAGCGGGAGCAAATGCGAAGGTGGCGTTGCCAGTGCTTGAGTTTCTGCTTGATGCTGCTGGTAGATCGTAGGTATGTACAGCACTCGTGCGCTCAACACACAACGGTAGACGAAACGAGGGTTACTTGAAGTAACGGCCTCGGGCACATGAATTTTGTTGGCAGACAGGCGAGTGGGAAGGTACACAGAGACATACGGGAGGAAATTCGCGACGGAACTGAATGCCTCGAAGAGAGAAAGGAAATGAGACACCAAGAGATTGGAGAATGAAAAAAAGGTGATAGCACCGAGCTAAAGAAGAAGAAGAAGCAAGAGACAACGAATAAATAAAAAAGGAGATAAGAGGAAAAAAATCAAGTCGTAAAGAGTAATTTCGTTGGAATTACTTGGAACCTACGCGAGGCGTGAAATTTGCATTTCATCTCCCAGCACTGTCCCTCTGGTTTTGCGACTGCATTGCCACGACATGCCGCACTCTTTCGTTCTCGCTGCCTTTGCATGCGATTCCTCCGTTCGTTCATTTCCAGCGTGAAACGAAATGCGTAGCCACGACGGGGAATGCTATCCTGCAGCATCACATACTACAGTAACCTTGAAAGTCCTTTATTGCTCGTATTTTTTTTTCTTTTTGCAAATACGTGAGAGAGAGAGCCTGACAAAGTACGTTTTAAATTAAACTTGAGGTTAATATCGTGATCTCGTGCGTTTTTTTAACACGTGTTACGGAGTGTTTTCCACTGTAGACAATTTATACATGTCTTAACGTGTGTAAATAGAGAACACACGTAACATGTCGATTGTAACCTCTGCCGATCAGTACTTTGATGGGTGACCGTCTAGTTGACTCTGGCGGTCAGAAATTTGATGGGTGGAAAGGTTCTATTGCATATTTCTAGACGTAGCGTGGGTAATGCCTCCAACACGTATGAAACGTGTTATTTTTTGGTGCGTTAATTTTATTTATGTGTAACTGCAATCGTGTGTTGCACCGTGTAATGTGTGTAACTGCGCACATCGTGAGTAGTTTTAACACGCTTTACGTATATTCTATTTTTATTGTAATTCATGTACATACTTCTGAAGTGTGTTCCAATTCATAACACGGCTACACGTGTTGATTTTACACATTACGTGTATAGAAATGAAGCACAATGCACTTAATAAACGAATGAAGCGCCCCCCACACACGCGTAAAACGCGTCTATCTCTTACGGAAAACACTATTGAAAACTATTAAGATTATTGAATCTCAATTATTCCCGGTAGGCTGTGTTACAAATTCTTGAAAAACCGATAAAAATTGGTTCTATTAGACGAATGGCACATCAAATTTAATCTGCATTCCTCGAGAATAATGATAACACATTTATTGTTTTATTATTAATTATATTGCTATTATTACCCGCTGAAATGTAATTGTTCGACGATAATAACGGTTCAATAAAAATAAAAACAGTTTTAGATTTATTGTTTCTTTTATAGCTATCACTTACGTTGGTTCGGATTTGCTTCAGTAAAAATAACGGTTACCATCAATTTTCTATATGGAATATATGGAATATGGAAACTTCCTATCCATATTCTTTGCAATGCTGTGGATATGAGTACGGGATACCACCCTTAGCTATCCTTGCACCATATTTCAGAGTCGAATTTAAAGCTTATGCTTTGAACAAGACTCCCCTTACACTAATTTTTTTGGCAGCTTATTGGGAGGAACTATTGCAGTAAAGCACACTGCACTACTGGGTAAAAACCATAGGAATAGTTACATATAATGTCAGTATATAAGTTAATAAATAATTATTCCATTAATTCATACGCTCCTGATCTATTACTACATACAAGCAATTCGGAAAAAAAAAAATCAGTCGATTATTAAGATTGTTATATCGGTCACCCAACCTTGTAGTGAATGCGACTTAAGTTGCTTAACTTCTGCGATCTCTAACTGCCTTGCTCTTTCACATAAACACATTCTTATATTAATTCGTAATTCAATGATATATACGGTGCTTCACGTATTTATAAGCGGCAACAACGTAAGAAAGCTATTTCATAGCATCATTTTTGCTAAACACATGTAATGTATATTCCCGAGTAAACGTTTGATTTCTTCGAAATTTGAATACTCCGCGATAAGAGAGATCATGTGAAAATTAATCATATCGGAGATATTGAAAATATTGATTTTGAATAATAACAATTGCCAATAATGCCAACAAGCTATTAAAAAATCAATTCAGAAAAATTGTTGGACAACAGTTTTCAGAAAATTTTATTTTTCGTCTTATCAAATGGCTTCCCGAACGATTCCGTATTCTTATGATGTTTTAAAAGAATTTATTTGATTTGTTGTATTATTAATAACACGTCTTGAAATAGCTGTGTATTTTATAATAGCACTTACTGATAGACTTTATTTGTAAAAGCTATTGCAGTTTTGCAGCTACTGCTTCGAATAATGACTACCCCAATATTTACTATTGACTTCTAATAGTTGGTACTATTGACAATCAATAGTAATAACTTAGAATAGTAACTATTTACTGTCAGCAGTCAGTACTATTGACAGTTAATAGTGACTTTTAATTCCGAATAGGTACTATTCTATACTATTAAGTGCTCAATAGTCTTCTTTCATAAGGGATGCGTTATTTTCACGCGCTATGAACATACGTTAAACACGCCATTTTTTTGTAGTATATTATTGGATCATATGAGCCACTGACAGAATGTGGTGGAAATATTCTGCAGATGACTCGTTGACAAGAAGGTATACGACGGAAACAGACGAAAAAAGACTAAAAAAGCAGAACGTTTAATTTATTTCCTTGCGAGCTTTCCGCTTGTCTATTTAAAAAATATATAATACTTAAAAGTATTGAAAAAAATAAATACTTGAAAAATATTGATTTTGAGAAAAATGATTAGGATTCTTTTTAATTCTTATCAATACAGTTACAATTTCGATCATACTATATTCGTATTCAAGTAAAGATAAGGTATGTAATTTACAAAAAAACGTTGTAGCGGATAAAGCGAATAAAGCCTTTTTAATAAGATTGATTTAATGAAACTATGTACGAAAGAAAGAAAAGTTTGGTTGTGCCAGCTAATCATTCACATTGCTGTACCTCCGTATTTTGCAATTGACTGCGACAACTTCGACATTTATTGCTAAAACCACTTCCAATGGTTGTGGTATCTATTCACGATTTGTTCTACATAAACTAAAAACGATAATATTAAAGCTTTAATTGTGCCCTTTGTGGCACGATTCGCGTTATTTTGTCATATGGACAGTACAAGTAGTGCAATTCTATTTCGAAAAGCAATGGCTCGATTGGTATGGACAAGTAATCGGATACTTATGCTCCTGTCTATTCGAATAGTTGTCTCAACCATTCGTTTGATTGATGCAACTAACACGGCATCCACCAACGTAATTTGATTCGTGCAACCAATTGCTTTTGGCTGTCATAACTAAGCCGCATTGTAAGGGAATTAGAATAATGCATTGGTTGTGCCAACTAATTTCTTGGTTGTGTCAGCTAATTCTTTATTTCCGTGCAATGTTAAGAATACGCCTGTGAGTGTATAAAAAGTAACCGAAATGCAAAGGAACAACACACTTGGCAACACGCTTTATTTTTACGGTGTATATTTTTCAAATCATTTTTTTAACTCGCAGGATATTGAGTCCATAATAGACCGTAACAGGTTTACAATTCTTATTTATAAAAAAAAACCGTTGTAATTTCAGTCTCTGTACTTTTCCAATAATGCAAGATGATGCATTTAATCCATATAAAAAATTGCAGCGGAATATAAAAGTGCCTTTTTAATCATAAGTGTGGTTAAACGAAACTGCGGATATTCACTGTACATGCCTTACAGGGATGCTCGTAAGTTGGAACGTACTATTAAGGGAGAAACTTCACCTAAAAATAATAAAAATGAAATTGTGTTGATATTGCACATATGAAGGTATATAAGGCTCGGTCTCTTTGGATCATAAACCACTCACAGGATGCATTGTGAATATTGTGAAAATGACCCTCGAGAGAATACGATGACGGGAACAGATGAAAAAGGACAAAAAGAAAAACAAAACGTGGTATTTATTTCCTCGTAAGCTTCCGCTTGCGTACCGGGAAATATTATAGATAATATCGTGAATATCGGGCAATGTTTTGCCTTTGGCAAAAGCAAGGTACCGGAAACGAGTCAATATTTTCCTACACCGTAGGTATATATGTATGAGTACCACAGACTCAGCCAGAATCGATTCACTCCACGCGCTCCAACATTTTACGACTTTTCCTCGTCTGCCTTTGCGGTTCTCGCTCTTCGCAGGACCTACGATATTATTTACTCGCACGCGATGACAGCAACGCAGTGGTCAATAAATTCAGGATCGATATTACGTGTTAACATGCTACGGGTTCTATAATCGTTCTGCGTGTGTTGTCCAGCTGATTTGCCATTCCCAAGCGTGAAGGACTCGCTGGGAAAAATCGATTTTCACGTTGTTTTCTTCCATCGTTATAAACGAAAGCTTTGTCATCGTGGATTTTTTGTGCGTGTTCAAAAGATTGTATCATAAAGCTTCCAACATATTTATAGCTCATTTCACGTAAACGTTTTCCATGCTGATTTAACTATTTGTCAACGTCAGACGTTTTGACAAATCGAAGTAGTTGTTTATTTAATAGCTATGTGATATGATTCTGAATAATGGCTCGTACGATGTGAGAATTTATTGCGAAAAGCTGATTGAAATGTTTGCATCTAACTGTTTTTGTCGGTGGATCGATGGATTTATTAAAATACGCAACACTCGTGAATCCATTTATGCAATCAAAGATTGTTATTTAAAAAAATTATTGCCATGCATCCCAAAGAGATACAAGTCGCAAAAATGGGAAAATTCGGTATTCCACTTACGGAAATGAAAAAAATCTCTGCACGATTTATTGTGATTCAACTTTTATTTTTCGAATAATAAATCTTTAAAGTAAAAAAAATGGCCACAATTGATACATTTATTCTACTTCAATTTAATGCAATTCTACAAACTACCAAATAACATTTTAAGTATGAATATACATTTTCTACTTTCTTCATTTAATTTCTGTTCATGGTATACAATTTTTGTTCCCGATATATATTAAAAACACTCATATGTTTCGCTACCAATAATGGTGAATTACTAAAAAAAATATTAACATTATAGTATTGTAAAATACGAACCATAACATTTATTAAAAAATCGAAACGAGAAGTAGGTCATAATGCTCTGCTGAGAGATATGAAACACGATATCAAAAAGCTTCTGTGAAAAGCCACAACTCATAATGTTTCCGAGTAGTATACGTTATCCTGTAGTATTCTTTAGTATGCGAGATTTACATTATTGCAAAATAAAACTAAAGTATTCTACATTTTTGTACACGGTTTTTTATGTATTTTTATAAGACCGTCGAACTTTTTCAGCTATATAAATAAATCATCGACATAACACGTGAAGAAAAAATGAACAGGATTTAATGCGGGAGAAACTTTGCTGATGCGCATTGATGCTGAACATATTGGAGGCTTGTATTCGCATGAGGTGTTGCCAACGATACATATGAGGCATTCACCACTAATTCGGCCACTTTTTTTTACACTCTCGGATCTGTTCCATAACTGGCCATATAGTAGTACCACTTAAACGTGCTCTCTGTGAATTTTTTGTAGACTTTTCAATTCACTAATTTCGAAAGTGGAATTTTTTTTCAAACCCGTATATCATCAATACCCTGCCTGATACGCTGTAAAATCAATGGCGAAATAAAAGGTATCGCATTGAAAGAAAAAAGATATTTTCCATTCTTTTCCGCTGCAAATAGTCTTTTTGGTCTCACCAAAAATATAACATATGTTGTATTAAATAGTTCATGGAAAAACATAACTTTTTTGTTTTTACATTTTTTTTGCTCGACCTGAATCTTCCGGGTTTAAAAAAAAAACCCAGATCCAAACGAGTGAATTAAAAAGTCTGAAAAATTCACCTTTAAGTAGTACTACTATATAGCCAATTTATGGAACATTTCCGAGAGGGTAAAAAAAGTGACTAAATTGGTGGAGAATGCCTCATATAGAAAACCGAGAGTAAGTTTTTCCACGTTCGCTCAGGGGATTTGATCGAAACTCCTATCTTATATCCGGGCGCCTTCTTTCGTCGTGTTGAATGAGTTATCAAAGAAAGATCGTCGTGTAACAAAAACTATCTAGGCGTCGTAGAAATTCGCGATTGGGGTGGCAACTTGTGAAGATAACAAATAGTTTTTTCTTTGCCCAGCTGAGATTTTTTTCATAAGGGGGCCGAACGAGTGCTCAAAAAATGATCTTCAGAGAATTCTTTTTTCAGTCAATCGATAAATATGAAATGAAATATAACCAAACCGGTTAAACAAATCGGTTCAACACCGACAGAAAATTATTGTTTTCCAGCTCTCAAATTTATTTGTATATGTATATATACTGGAAAACAATCATTTTTTTGTCGATGTTGAATCGATTTGGTTAACCGTTTTTCTGGCGTAAGCCAGATTTGGACTTTTTAAGCCCACATAATTCAGAATAAACCGCACAAGGGATTAAGAATATTTGGGCCAAATCTAGTTTCTGTTTGATGGTTTTGGAACACAGCCAGTATGTAATAAAAAGTACCCTTAATGTTTTTTGCTTCCTCATAGAGGAAGCTTTGTTTTCGTGAACAATTTTTTTCTCGAGATTTTCATGTGAAGTCACTCAGAATGGTCTAAAACGTCGAGAAAAGTGGTTTAGAAAAAAAAATGTGCATGTATGTGTGTGCAGATTTCCTTGTTAACACGGTAACAGTCGTTCCGCTCTGATTTTTCTGCATACATGATTTTTTTTAGAATTCTTTTATTATTTTGATATTTTTAGGAATGGTTGAAAAGCCGCGAATTTCGATATGTTTTCGTAGACAATCCTTTTAAAAAATGATATGTATTTGGAAAGTTCATATTAGAAAAAAATGTTGTGTGTTGAAATTGTGCAGTAAGTTTCTTCTTACTAAGTTATTGATAACTTTTTGGCATCATTATCATTCGAAATAAATATTCTTAGTATCAATCACGTCGATTTTTTCAGATTTTTCTCTCATCTCTAAATACTAAAATACTAAATACTAAATACTAAAAATTAAACTTATGTATGCATGCAAAAAAATAATTATCTGACACTACCAAGAAATTAGTTGACACAACCAGTAAACTATTTTAACTCCCTTACAATTCGACTTATAGTTGCACGAACCAAACTTTATTGGTTCATGTCCGTTAGTTGCGGCAACCAACTACGATTGAAAACGTACTTATTCGAATGTTTGATAAAATTATTCGAGTAGGCAGGAGTACCATTCGATTGGTTGGTATCCGCCAAAAATATCCTTGGAGAAAAAACCCACAGAAAAAATATCTAATGAACATAATAACTGAAGAAAAAATATCCGCCGGAAAAAAATCACGTGTAAATAATATCTGATGGAAATAATAACCGCCGAAAGAGTATCCCATTTTTTTGCCATTTACAGGTTTTGTCATTATATGGAAAGATGAATACAGGGCCTTTGAGGAGCCAGAATTCGGAAATGTTACCCTTAAGGTGAATATATGTGTTTTTTGTGTATGAAAAAGACAGAAATACAGCAATACTGTGTGTTCATTGAATCATAATTATAATTATGATCCCCAATTTTTCTGACGTAACCGAACGTAAAGGAGAGACGAAGATACAGGGCGAGGGAGGTCCGGGGGTGCAGCCCCCGGCGGGGTGTAGGGGCGGAGCTCTTCGACAGGGGGATGGGGGCGAAGGGGCGAAAACCCATTTCCACGACACATTATTTTTTGTAGTGTTGTTGGCATTTTATAGCCGGTATGTTGATTTGTCGGTATTTTGATTATGCGTGTAACAATAGGGAACCGGCACTGCATTTTGATTATACTGCTGCTTTTAAAAAATGAAAATATGTTTAGCGAAATAAACTAGCAATTTGATGTTTTCCGGGTATTTCAATATGTATCTTTCTTCCTGAGGATATTTTTTTTCCAAGGATTTTATTTCCTTCGGATATTTTTTTCACCGGGTCATTTTTCTGCGTATATTTTTTCTGTCTTTTTTTTCTGTGGGTTCTTTTTTCTAAAAATATTCTTACCTAGATTCGATTGGTTGTGCTTATTATTTGATGAGAACAAATCACAAATAGTTATCGCAACCATTCGAAGTTGTTATGGCAATAAATCTATGAATTGTGACAACTAATCAAAACAAACTGCGGTACAGCAATGTGAAATTTTAGCTGGCTCAATCAAACTTTTCTTTTCGTGTGCGCCGAGAAAATAAGATCTAGTTGACGGAACTAGATTCTACTTATCGGGAATTAATTTTTTTGCTTTTTGGCCGGCCTAGTATACTTGTATTGATTGCAAGTACTTTTTTTTATTAGACTTCAATATATTCCAATTAAATAATACATTTATTCGAAACTAATAATTATATATTTAAACGGAATACGCGTTTTGTTTAAATACAGGAAAGATGTATTTCGGTGAAGTGAACTTTTCTTCGTGCTTAAGAAAAATGTATTTCAATCGAATATCATTTTTCTTTAAATAATACGGAAATTAATTATTATTTTCGTGGTCTATAAATAAGTTAATATTTTTAAAATATTAACAGTAATATTCTATCAATATTCCAAAGAAAATTACGCACAGATCAAGAGACGCGGTAGCGACTCGACGCCAAGTATAAAAAGACATTAGTTTTGATACCATTTTCTGTAGCTCATTTCGTGAAATGATGCTTGCAGGTTTCGAACCTACCCGACCTACCTAACTACCTAACCGAGCATGCTACCACCAGACCAAACCGACTACATGGATGACTTATGCTTTAACTCCATAATAGTTCGATTGAAGACAAACGTAGATATAACAGATGGAATCATGAGGAGGTGGGGGTCATAGACGTTTTTTAAGGTACGTAAAACCGGTTCTAAAATTATTTTGCCCTAAATTTCGGATCTCAAAATGGCCGCCCTTGTAAGACTCTCTTGCATAAAAGTGACTAGATTTTGATGAAATTCAGTACTCGAAGACTCTTGAGAACGCTGATTATGAATTTGAACTTAAAATAGCGGACAAAAATATTTCATTCAAAAACGTTAAGATGCGAGTATTGATTCCTATAAAGAATATATTTGATATGATTATACAACAGGAATTGAATGCAATGAATATATGTTTCAATGAATAACACGTTTGGTTAATTCAAGTAATTAAGACTAATCGATACAAATGTACTACACAATTAAAGTAAATAAATGTACATTTGACTGAAACATAATTCTAGTTGACTTCAATAAAAAAAAAATCAAATACTTAGATGTAGTCGATTTAACTTGATCTATCATTCGGGTGAACAAAGAATTTAGTAGCAACAAATAACACATTTTTTCAGTGGACATTATTAACGACCATTCAAAGAAATAAATGCATTTAAAGCAAACAAATTGTATAATGGAATGAAGTACATATATTTCATAGAAAGAAGACATTTATTTGATTTGACATGATCTTTTTTTTTTTTTTTGCAAAGCATGTATCACCAAACAAAATATATCATGAAACATAACAAATGGTCGAGTAATCTAGATTATATTTAAAAGAAAAAACCAATCGTAAACCCAACTTATCAGAAATTGTTACTTTCAAAAGCTTGTTGAAAATATAGCAAATATTTTAAAAATATGAAATCGAGAAGTCTCTCCATTACAACTGGAAAAGCGAATAAATCATCCAGCATAAAAAATAAACGAATAACTTATGAAATAAAAAAAAAAGAAGCGGAGCAAGAAATCTTCGCGGTGCATCTGCTTATTTATGAGAAAATCTGAAGTCATAAATTTGTCTACCGCAATTTTCATATTCATTTTCTACCATCTCGTATTATTATTCTTCCGAGCCGGAAATGTTTACCCCAACGAAACGAACGAATGAGATATATATATTTGTGCGAAACTGGAGAGAGAAAAAGAAACACTGCGAATGCAAAGCAAACATTCTGAAAGAGCTTACCATGAAATTACGAGACAACGTTGTTTTTGTCCTCGCGATGCACTTTCCCGTCACATACTCCACTCTAACTTTTCCCCCTTGTTTCGATTATTTGCAACGACTTCACGAACTCGTCTCGTTTTACTTTTTGTTGTCCCCTTTTTCTCTCTCCGCCCGAGAAATTTGACAACTAGCAGTACAAGGATAAATTCACGATATTGTTTCAAACTCTCGTTGGCTCGTGTTGTATTGAAATTCGACTGAAAACGAACAGGCTATCGACCACGAACATAAGATTTGTTTCCTGAAGTGAATCTTCCTGGTCTTCTAGTTTCGTCCATTTTACTTTCTGTTGACTTCAGCTCTTTCTATTTTTGTTTTCTACTTTTATACAAGACATCCAAAGTTTTTGTTTTCTTTAAATGTTACTGTTGTTTCTGTTATATTATGATTAAAAGTTAGTGTAAATTAATCCCTCGTTGATCTGTTTCATTTCATCATTGTACTTCACCATCATGCGAACATATTTGTTTAAATACATGTGTAGGATAACATTCAATTTATACCCCGAAAACGTGGTCGGCTTTAACAAAGGTTTCCACGAGCTGTCGATAAAACGTTCAGTACTGCCGTGCCTGTCGGGTTGCGGAACGCGACTGAAACCCGCGAGATTCTACGACGTCGAGTAGACCACGCTTTGCCATGTACGAGGCGCGCATGTTCGTCACGCTGAGTAAACGTGCACGTTGCTTCTACTCTGTCACCTGCTTCTGCTGCTGGTTAAAGCCAGGGGGTGTTTTCTTGTGCCCACATCATGCGCCTTTCCGTGTGTCAGTTTGACCTGTCGGGTCGAAGTGTATGCGATGATCGCGTAAAAAATATGGCAGCTATCAAACTTCTTCGCATCAACCGTTTTTTGACTTTCGCCTCGGCTACTTTTTCCCTCAGCTCAGGTTTTTCATCTCTACGGGTTTTCTTTCTTCTAAGTAAACCATCCAGGGTTTACGATTCTTTTTCTGTAAAAAAACGTCAGGCGAGAAAATTTTCCGATATGTTCGGGTCGACCTTGTCTGTAGGAATCCTATAAATTCGGATATAATACTTTTTTGTATGTTTGTTAGGGGAAGAACAAAATGTAAACACTCAATTGGGTTTGAGAATAAATGCTATTACTACTGTTTTTAAATCAATTTTAACCTTTTATTATTTTACACCTTTGATAAAGGTGAAAGAAATAAAGTTTTAAAGCTCACGAGGAAACCAAAATTAATCAACATACTTCCTCACAGAGGTGGCGTCGTTAAAAGTATTAAAAATGGGGAAGCAATTTGCAAGGTTCTAGGTTCAATTAGATTGGAAATCTCAATTATTCTAAATTAACAAATATTGTAAAAATAAAGGGTTTCTATAGTTTTTTTTGTCTAAAATCCAGATTTGCAAAAATCCCCTTTATCAGCTCGTACATAAATTAATCTAGTTTTTGTTGAATATTCTTCTGATCGTGATTTTTGCAATCTTCGCAACACCGCCATTTTGAAAAACAAAAATAATCAGAAAAAATATTGTTTATGAAACTTCGAGTTAAATAATATGCGAATGAAAAATGTCCCTTGACTTTATATTTGTTATAAACTGAGTCGGAAAAAGTTCGTTTCATAACTCACCGCATGCATTCCTTAAAAAAAAATCTTACCTCCGATAAAAAATGTCTAATTACACTGCACATCCAAAAAGTTTTTGCCGTTTATTGACATGAGCTCCAAATTTGTCTTGAGAGTCGACGTAATTAATTCCGGTGGACTAATCGTTGTAGTCACGACCTCGACGGTCCAGCGCGATCAACTACTCTAGCGCAACTAGACAGGTATACGTGCGCTATCGGGATACGTTGAGTAGCATAATGTGACATGGCTTGCATCGCTAATTCCCATGTCGGAAAGTTGTTACCAATTAATCAGGTCCCTCGGTTTGGATTCAAATAGTCTACCCAATACTAACTTTCTCCTGTTTTTTTTAAATGCATTTCCATTTGCTAAAATCCAGGGTCAGATCTCTAAAATGGATGTGTTTACTGAGTTTCGGTTGTTTTGCTATTCAGACATATGTGTTTTTGTGTGCTAAAGGCCTTCAAAATGTTAACGTTTAATCAAACTAATATTTGATACACATGTAAAGCACAGTAATCACTCATTGATTGCGATGTCAAAATGCATGCAGACATTGAGATTTTATGAAAAAAATCTCAATGTCTGGTTTGAAGTGCTTCGCAAATTTTACTTTAAGGGTTGCTTAACTGGACCCATAATTACCTAAATAATGGCATTGGAAATAATTACTTTTTTAATGAAACTGTTCATTTTAAAAAAGCTTTCATTCAAGCCTGTACGACAAAGTTATTCATTTTTACGTTTAAGCATATTATTGTTTATTAAAAGCTGACGGAATAATACTAATCGAATTCGCACTAAATTCCCATACCCGGACCAGAACGCACTCTTTTGTGAAAAAATAAGACGTTAACAGCCAAATATCCGCCGATTGGTTTGATTCGAAAAATATGGCGAAAAATATCGCTGACCGATGTTCCGTGGCACATATATTCTAATATTTAGTTTTCTAATAAATAGTTTTTATGGGCCTGAAGAAATAATTATTTTCCATTCCTAACTAAAACAAAATTATTTCAAATATTTTTTTTAGTCAAATCATTTGTATAAAAATATTGCAACTTTAACACATTAAAAAAATGATACCATAAACAAAAATACCTAAGAAGCAAAAAAATGTTGACGTTTATATTGAAAGTTACCTCGGCGACCAGTTATATTTTACTATTTTTACACACTTTAAAAACTTTTGTTCATTATCCAGGTCAAAGTTCTTTTATGAGTATTGACAATTTTTAATCGCCATAACGTATTTACATATTAATAATCATAAAATATTTGGAACAATTGGCAGCCGACTGTAATTGGTGTAAACATCGCCGAAACGGTGATGCATGGTATTAGGTGTGAATATAAGAAGTAGATAGATTCTTTATATTTCATTCTCATTTTCACTCTATTACATTGGATTAGTGATATTGACTAAGAGTGGGTTTTCATCTAGTTTTTTTTATTTATAAGCTGCTTGAATAATGGCGTCAAAATATGCTATTTTACATTGAGAACTATTGAAATGCTTGTAACTTTTTTATTTTTCAGAATTTCGTGTATAATTTGGTGTGTAGGTTGTACAAAAAATGTAGAAAAGAAATGTAAATAAAAAAATGTTTGAAAAGTTGAAATCAACGCATTAAAATATGCTACTTTGCATTCATAAAACTATTCGAGTGGTCGTAACTTTTTATTTTTTCTAATCTCAATCTATAATTTGATGCGCAAGTAGTACATAACATGTAGGATTGAAAGAAACAGAAAGAATTTTTGTTTTTCAATTTTAGATAACTTGGGCCCCCTTAAGGCAGTTGGATACATAATTTAAAATGATAAGAATACGCTCAAATTTTTTGAGGATATTCGTCGATAAAACTCACATCTCCATGCCAAATTTCATGTCAATCGTCTAGATAGTTATCGAGGAATTAATTACTGAAGTTATGTGTATATACTCTTATACACGGGTAACATAGAGAAATCAGGTGAAAGTTAGGCTATATCATCACTAATGCAACCCTTGAGAGCATACAAAAAATGTTAAGAATCGGATGAAAATAGATGCAAATAATTCTTGACATCTTTGGCAATAACTGAACGAAGTTTGAAATGGCTCATCTAGATAGTTATTGAGGAATTGCAGAAACAAAATAGTCTATTCATAGCTCTTTTGCGTAAAGTGATCGAGCACGGTACGAAGCGCGGCATCGTCGCATTTAAATCGGCCGTGTGGACTGCGCTCCATTATTTGAATACGCGAACTGAGTCTGTTCAAACTAATTCTCTTATTGCGATTTCATTGGAAGTATTGTCAAAGATTCATTAATCGGTTTTATTTTGTATCTTCTTTTTTTTTATATTGTATTTTTTCTTTCCATCGTCTCATTGCAGCTTCTAAGGGAACGCCAAAATGCAACACAACCGACCGCGGTCACAGCTGTTCACAATACGGTCAGTGCTGACAGCTGTTGAAAACTAAATTGTGTGGTTGCCACATTTCAACGTGGGTAATCACGCATTTTGCTTTCAATTAAACGAAAAATAATTAAAAACACTTAAAAATATCTAATTTGATATATTCCACGTGTTTATTTGCTAAAACTCGTTGTATTAACGCGACGGAAAATGGGATTATTTGAGGTTGGCAGCCGTTACCAGCTCCCGTGTATAAGCATAGGTTCCCCTCTTGCCTGCTGCCCCGCAAAGACGGTATCTATCCTCCTTAAATTATAGAAACGAAAAATATTTTTTATCTTATTTTGGTATAAGCTCCCTAAAATTGAACTGTAGTCGCTTTTTATAAGAAACAGCGGTAAGTTATTATTTATAAATAAATTAATATAAATTAATATAAATTCGTGGGCTAGGGAGATTCAAAAATATTTTAAATTAATTTTTAACGATAATTTTGATAGTTTTCTCAATATTGCTGAAACAGTCTTTTCCGGATACCAGGGACTATCACATGGTATGGTAGTATGGTGGGGGAGTGGCGTGACCCCACTTCTCGATGATCACGTGGTGTATACTTTTGGCAGGGAGTGAGTGTGGCCGCACTCCGTCTAGCTGCGCTGAGTATATAGTTCCGTCGTCTGCCACTAGTGGCCGTTTTGAATCACTCTTCGTTGAGCGGTCTGTCGATGGCAACGTTTTGATTACAGTGGAGTAACAACCGATAGTACTCGCAGCTTCTTGAACAAACTTACAATGTTACACAATGGATAACAAAGTTAAGTCATGTTTGCTATAAAAAAAAATTTAAGTCGATGGAGACGTGCATATTTTGTACAATACTACTATAGCCGGTAGAGATAGAGTAACTTGCATTAAAAATTCACGGTTACTACATTTTGCAAAATCAAAGACCTTTAAATTCAGCTCAATTGATTTAAAATTTGTCACAGAAGTTACGAAATAAGAACTCGGTATTTAGCTACATTTTTTCTAAAGCAATGAGATTTTAGAGTACTTAGCATTACTTACATTTCTTGACCACTAAAATTTCGTTTATCTTCAATTAAAAAAAAAACATTTAAAACGAGCTTGCAAACTAGGAAGCACATTGTTTCCTCATTATTTTCTTTTTTTTACTCAGCTTCCTCTATAACATATCTGAAATTGAGCAACATATATCCTCATAGACGTGACCATGAGCAAAATGGAAAATAATAAGGAAAAAAGAGCACGATTCTACTTTGCATCCTTATTTATTTTAACAAGCAAAATATTCTTGTATAGTAAATCAAAATCTAAAGATATCACCAGTCATGGAAGGTATGGAAGGTAGGAATTTAAAAGCCCGGGATCAAGCCCTTATCTTATAGACGCAAAGAGCGAAAGGCATGATGGGACATGATATTTGGAAAGCTCCAATCTTTTTATCGAAAGCTCAGTTGTGATCCACTTTTTTTTTCTCTGCTGCGTCAGCTACAATACTGCTACCCTAATCCAATGACCCTCGTCGTCAGAGCCCTTATAAAAACACGCGAGACTGAGTTTCTTGTTCATTCGTCCTCTGCTGGAGGCTCTCCATCACTTAGATTAGATGATATGTGATAAGAAGTTACAGGCTGGAGTTTGAATATATATGGCGGTGTCCAGTTGAGTGAGATACTAACACGTCAACCCTCAAATATCACCCACCCCTAAGCTCTTTACCTCCACTCCGCCCTGACCAGCAATTCACTATACCCTAAGTGGAGCAAAAGGGAGGAAAATACAGAAGCGTACGACGTCATATAATGAATCTTTTATGATTAATTTTCCCGAGAGTATCTGCATGTCATAAAAAATTGCGTCATTATTGTCGGGTTCGTTCGCCCTCTTGTAAAATAAATAGAATTCAAGGGAATTGAATTTGTTGTTCTTTTCGGATGAAATAATAAAGTACGAAACATAGCTCAGCGTGGTCACGTTGATAAATGTAATTTGTAAAATTAATAATTAGATCCTCTTGGCGTGGGTTTCAAGTGGCAGTTGTAGAGCATCTCGATTAATTACACTCTCCAAGAAGGGCCTGTGTTAGTGGCAGAAATTCACAGAGCTTTCATTCCCTCTACGTCTGGCAAAGCTTCTTACCTCGATATACAAATACCTCGGAGCGGTAGAACCGAGGATCTCCTGCACGGTTAGCTTAACAAAAGCTTCTCTAATATTTAATTGGAGCTCACCCTTCACCAAGGCAGACGACAAACCTAAGAGCCTGCGTGTTATGTAACCAAAGAGCTTGAAAAACCAATTTCAGCTGTATTGTAGGAGCACATTTTCAGGAGCGATCAAAGGAAAAGAATATGTGTTGAATTGAAAAGAAAAATATACCATCTGTCCAATTTCTATACAAGATTTTAGCTTTATTTAAAAAAATGTCTAATTGCAGTTTTTTATGTTTAGAAATTAAAGGCAGAAGACAAATTAAAAAAGGTTATCTACTTTAAACAATGTGTTCCTATTATATTATAATTTCTCACTCTCTGTTGTTTTATTAACAAAAGATTTACGATTTGTTGTTTAAAATAATAATATCCATTATACTGATATCTCTTATACTGCAAGAACTTGATATATCATAAAAGTTCATAGATTAACTCTATTAAACGCTTCAGTTACCTAAAGAGTAACTTATACTATCCGAAAGAAGTTTCTCATTAAGTTTCATTTTTCACAAAGCCACCTCTATCAGGGCGTTTATTTATTAATTTTGGCTTCCTCATAGAGGAAGCTTTGTGAAAAATGAAACTTAATGAGGAAGCAGTGTGCAAAATCCTACTTTGCATAATTAAAAATTTTAATTAGCATTTTTTTTATTTCGTTAACTCTATATTTTCAGTAGTTTCTTATGCAGCAATACAAATATTACCATTGCATCATATTTCCATCAAGTACAAAGTTTTGGCTTACTTTCTTTTCCGCTTATTGCGGAAGTTAGAGTGAAAATCTCGATTTTTAAAAAAATTCAAAATGTCGTAAAATCCGAACCACTTGACCGATCGTCACCAGATTTGATACGTGGCAGCGCTGTATGTTATTTTTCGTCTGTAGAACATTTCAGTTGATTTGTTGAGATACGACGTGACTTAGAGCAAAATTAATTTGTTTTGAAAAATAAAAATTCTATAAAATCCGAACTGCTTTACCGATTTCCTTGAAAAACAATACTAAACAACATTGAACTTGTCTTCAGTTATGAAGAACTATTTAGCTAAATCGTCGAACTCTTACGAAAGTTAGAGCGATCACTCCATTTTCTCAAAACATTAAGAATTCTATAAAATCTGTATACATGGATACATTTAGTTAAAAATCACGTCAATTACAGAGGAGTTATTACTCTACTTGCATGCCGAATTTGAGCTCGATCCATCGTACCGTTCGTGAGTTACGGGCGATTGAATTTCTTTTTGTCTTTTTTTATGTCTTGGCTAATATATTGATTCGCATTAATTTTTTTGTAAGTTATTTTTTGTTCGCAAGAGATTTTTTTTATGGATTTTTTGTTTGCAGGAAATTTTTTTTTATGGGATTAATTTTTTTGTAAGTTATTTTTTGTTCGCAAGAGATTTTTTTTATGGGTTTTTTGTTTGCATTTTTTGTTCGCAAGAGATTTTTTTATGGATTTTTTGTTTGCAGGAGATTTTTTTTTATGGGATTAATTTTTTTGTAAGATTTTTTTTGTTTGCAAGAGATTTTTTTATGGGTTTTTTGTTTGCAGGAGATTTTTTTTTATGGGACGGCTACACGTTTAAGTTTTGGCGTCACATTTTTGTTTTGAAAAAACATTCTTGTGGGATTGAATTTTCGGTGCTTGGAACATACATATACATACACAGACATTCTTTCTAGACCACTTTTTCGACGTTTTAGGTGATTCTACTTATGCTGACATGAAAGCTTCCTCCACGAGGAAGCAAAAAGTAAACGAAAAATAAGAAAAACTGACTACTTTATAGTTGCATCAAGTTAGACCTTGCAAATTCCTGTGACAATTACCCTGATTGACCTTATGTAAAGATAAAGCTTTCTTAACGTGGAGCCAAGTATAAAAAAAAATGGAGATAAATATTTCAATTTTATGCGGAGAATAATAAGTCCATTTAATGTAAACGAGCTTTCGATGGTGTTTCAATTCACATATAGCGCACGACATTTTCGACCGATAACATCACACAAACATACGAACTAGGTATGCCAGAATTGGTTCATATAGCCCACTGGAACCTATTACCCGAGATATTATCGTGCGGTCTTTCGGCATTTCCAATTGTCGAAGCACGTGAATTCCAACCGGACAGACGGAGAAGGTGGGAGGAAATTAGCAATACTCAATCGCGGTCTGCGCGGTAACATATACTGGCCGATGTATCCAATTTGTGTGGGCTTGCGTGTCCTCGCATTAAATCCTTTCAATCGAACGTCGATATTAAACTCGTGCCTATCGTTTGTTATTCATTAAACAGACTGCATCCAGCGATATCGTGTATCCACAAATGAATTGATGGCTAGGCTATGTACGGGAGTATGCAGGATATACCTAACATACAGCCGCCGGCTTCATCAAAGCTTTTATATCGCTATGTGTACGTAACAATGAAACGTGTAATTGAAAAGTGCGAAGTAGATTTTATACGAAGTTAACGGGACTGAATGTTGTCTTTGTAAACATAGGAATGCATTTAACGTTATATTCTTATCGAAGGAACGAGAGAAAAATTGTCTGTTGGAATTGTTTTCTTTCAACGACCCACATCGTCTACTCGTACCCGTATATTAGCACCGTATTTCTTCAGTGGGTTTTGCCGGAAGAAGAGGAGAAAAAAATGTCTTGCCTGAAGAATAGTATACCTGATAACGAAGAAAATCGCAGACTACGCCAACGTATTCTTCTGTTCGCAACACTTCTCGGCTGACATAGCCACGCTCGCATTTCCGTCTACTATGTTCCAGTGAATGGCTAACGATGTCGGTCGAGTGGTGTCGGTGACTTCATATTATTATGTGTTATGGCTGACTTTGTAGGGCGTAGAAAATTGGGCATTTTCCAAGTTTCTAAGGTTCAGCAGGGTTGGGCGGACCCGGGCGCTAAAGCGCCTGGGTCTCTTTGTGTCGGATTTGACGTTTGACATAAACAAAACATTTCAATGCATGAACCGGCAACGAATCAGAGCACGAATAGTGCTCTTTTTACTGAAGGACCCTTTTTCGTTTGCGATAAGCAACTGAAATGTCATGGTTTTATAACATTCTTTTGTAAATCTATATAAAGCAGATTTTCATACTCTAAAAATGCAGCTGCAATGGTAATTAAAAATAGATTATCACAATGTTGACCAGCTGCACGAAAATTACTATTAAACAAGTACAATAAATGAAAATTATTTGTAGGAGAATTTTTTTCGTACCTAAGTTCGTCGATGCAATTATTTTTTTTTATTTTGTACTTGTCGTTGAGTTCAGGATGCACCGATAGAGCAAATTGGTTTTGCAAGAACAATTCTCTTTGTAGAAAGACTCTGTTTGGTTCGAGAACAGACATTTTTATTTGAAGATTTTTCGAAGAAAAATATCCTGTGTGTCCATTATGTCCAACATTTTACCCTACCGAGTAATTTTTACCAAATGTCCTTGTATGTGATTTCTACGAATTGTCTTTAAATGAAAATTCCTATACTCGAACCGAACACATTCATTCAATATACTCATTCAATCTATGTTTAAAGTCCTAACCTGGAATCACGATTTCAGGTTTGATTTAGCTTTTATTTAATCAAATAAGGGGTAATTACCTTCGTTAACAGAACAACTTTTTAAAAATATAGTTCGATTACCAATAAACATTTTTCCCAACTTTTGATTATGTGAGGAATATTACTTTAGTTACTTTACCATTATTATATCAAACAATACGATATGCTATTAGCAAGGAAAATAATAAAAGCAATGTTTGAAAATTAGCAAAATATTAATTGATAACGGTACTTTAATGGATAGAGTCGTGGGTGAAAACCGCCCCGAAAGTGTTCCTGTTTGTATGTTACATCCCATTCTCACTGCCATCTTTCGGAAAGATGGGCAACCCTTATGAGGGTTGCAAATGTCCGGAAAGCAACATCGATGCTCGCTTTAATAGTTAGGATTACCCGTCAGGCGACAGGGAAGGTTGCAAAAGAGATATGTACCTGACAGTCGATAAACTAGTAGTATTTGCTACCTACGTCAAATTGTCAAATCAATCAGAATATATGTTTTCAAAGTTTTATTCGTTTTTCTCACATATCTTCAGGACACCATCTTTTGTGGCTATATTACATTACCGATGAAAATAATGGAATTTAAAGAAATGCTGTTTCAAAATTGTGAACAAATTAAGAGATTTCTATTTACTAGATTTGACGGCAGGCTTAATTTGAAAAATGTGCCGTGATTGGTTGTCCGAAATTATATACAAAACCTAAGATTAATTCAACCCTGAAAAAAAATGATTTTATGAAAATCAAATTTCAAAGAATTCTTTTCGCAGTTTGTTGATTCTAAATGTATCAATAAAATAATGTTTACTGCTTATTCAATGACGCATAAATACATACAAATTCATGTAAGTCATTGCTTAATTATATAATAAATACCCCGTGTAAGCGGTTGAAATGATGAGGAAAAGTAAATCTTGAATAATCCAAACCCTTTCGCTTTACTTAGCACGAATTCAGACCAGCTCTCGAATGGGATTTGACTGACATTTTAAATCTATTTTACTCCCGTGTGGCGGACGTAGATTTTTCACATTTCCTTAAAGAATACAGCCGATATATCGTTGCTGACACTTGGACCACAATATGGCTTAAAGTATCTCGACCGCCCGTTTACTGATATACGAGTTTGCTATATGTTGCTGGGAACGAAGCACCGGAACCTGTGAAAAATATTTATCGAGCGCATTACTCCGGTCACCGCGTTTCGCAATATTTCAGTTTTGTACTATCCCTGTTGGCTCTCGGTTCTTCCCAACTCGCAAGCAACGAGAGCAGACTTAAGCCTTAAGCCCGTTTGCTAGAACGCTTTGGAAGACACGAAAGTCACGCCATGACTTTCTCTCTCCCTCCTATTCTAGCAACATCAATGTCTCGCCATGGTTGATGAAAGCTGGCAAATATATTGTTTCGCTAATAAACGCGATCGCTGAACTTTAATATAATCTCAAAATGTTTTTATTAAATTTGTTTTTAAAAAATTGCTTAACATGAATTCGCTAGAAATTTCTTTTATGAATATTAAATTAATTCTATAATTTTCCCGAATACATATTTGCTATGTATTTACAATTATAAATATTTAAATTCTTTTAGTAATGGTTGAAATAACGCGAAGTTTGGACATTTTCGTAGAAAGGTTTTATCTTCCACGTTTCAAAATCGAAGTACGTAAAGTTGCATCAAAACAGCCTTAAAATATTTGTCGAGAGTTAGTGATCGCGTTGTCCGTTTACAATCTTTCGTGGTGAGATTAATTTAATTTTGTGTGGAGATTTTGCTTTGGACAGGTTCCTCGGCTTCTTAATGTTGGCAGGAGTTTAGATTTGGAGATGACCCTTGTTGTGAGGTGGGATCTCCTGTAAAGGTCCTGACAGGACGGATAGGACGGGTGACTTTTCGGGATGGGTCGTATTTCTTCAAAGTGACGGACCGGGGCGTCTTCCCGGCTTCCCGAGCATTTCTTCGTATAGGAGATCGAATTCAATATCGTCGTGTGGTGATCCAGGTGTGAGAAGTGATGTGTATAAGAGTGTGGGTAGAGCGATGGGTATATGTGCTTTAAGTGTTGATGGGTGGTCGTCTATTGGGTGAATGACAGCGGGTGTGATTGTAGTGAGTGCAGTTGGTGGTATGTCTGTTGATTTGAGTGGATTTTCGAATGTGTGGATGAATTGGAAATGGTATTTGTGGCGATGCTCGGGCGCGATTTTTAATGATCGGGGATCTGACCGGCGCCAAATCACCTCGACCGCTTCGTCCCCCGACAGGCGAGCCTCGGCTCGTTTGTGAAGTCGTCGATGATATGCGGAATTACGTGCTTTGGGCATGTAAAAAAAACAATACAACCGTACTGCAATAACAGTTCTTTAATTTCTTTTTTTACCCTTACTTTTCAGTAAAAAAAAGAGGTATACAAGAGTGAGTTTATTTAATTTTTTCTAATAAATTTTTTAAATGCTAAAACCAAAATAAATTAGAGTTTATGTATTATATATAGATATATGTACAGGTAAGTTATAAATTTATTTGCAAGAGGCGATGAAAAAGTTTTATTTTTTCTTTTACGGGTTTGGGTAACTACTGTTCCCCAAGTAAAATTCCAGTACTGTGGGTAACTACAGTTCCAGTAGAATAATACCTCTGGCAGGTATATATTATTTTTCGGTAAGTTTGTAGATGTTAAACCGTGAGGTTGTAATCCGGGTGATGCTACTGCTTGACAGCAGACCGCGTCTGAGTACGAGCGTTTGTAGGTGTGTCCTCATATGCGCAGCGTTTTTCAACGCGACTTCTGTTTTCCGTCAGTGTGGACAGTTTTGCACGTTCGACCAATCAGCGCGCTTCACTCTGGTGTGATTATGGCGTTCTTATTTTTCGCTACGGTATGATTGTGGCGCTCGTATCGCGTCTTTTCCCGCCTGTGATATTCGTGTAAAATAGTCAGTAAGACACGAGAAAAGATTGTGTAAAATAAAAAGTAACGACTCTCATCTTTATACCTCGTGTATTTATTCCGCTTTTCAATAAGCCTGGCTCTTATAAAAATAACGCCCAAAAGTTTAGCCCGCGATTTACATGCCAGTCCGTACGCCCGAACGACTGTGAGAGCGCTTAGCGCGCGACGCCACACCGCGGAGACTCGAGAACTTCGCGAGGTAGTGAAAATGGGAATCTCAACGTGTCCGGCTCGCCTGTCTCGTGCAGCACTCACAGCGTAGATATTCGGTGTTTAGTGTAAGGTAAGGGTATTTATATTATTATATGTCTATATGAGTGTTTATAATTGTGGAATTTCGTCTTTAATCCTATTTTTCTGTGTTTCTAGGTATGTTTATGCTATTAAGAATATGTATATATATATATATATATACTATATGGATGTAGATGTAATTTGTAGTTTTTTCTCTTCGTTTTTGCAGGTTTCGATGAAGCATCTTGGTACTTGTTGCAGTAGATACTCCACTTCGGTAAGTAATTTATGTGCAATCTTGCCGTGGTTATTTATTTATATTTATAGAGTTATTTTTATTTGTTTCAGGTGCAAAAAAAACCGGAAGTGGGTGGAATTTTAGGAGCACGTGTGCGTGCAACATATTCTCCAAAACTAAAATTTCACATTTATAAAAAAAAATTTTTAAATTGCAAATGTCGCCATGAGAACAAATTTACTTTCGATATAAGACTTCATTTTTTATACATATGTATAAAAAATAAAGTCTTCTATTGAATTTGATAGTCAATTTTCTTCAAACTAATTTATTAATAACTTTTCGACATTATTATTATTATTATGCAAAATTAATATTCTCAGTATCTTCAATCACGTAGAAGAAAAACTCTTATCCCGAACTACTAAAATTCTAATTAGATCAAACATTTTTGTTGGGAATATATGTGTAATGCATTTTTATGCTTGGTCATAGATCGTTGAAATTTGGACATTTGCAGTACAAAATAAAAAACATGAATGCTGGTTTTTCGAATAATCACTTTTATTTTGATCCTTATCGATATTAAATAACGTATTACGGTAGGGTATATATTTTACATGGAAAATTCTGATCTCACCCCTCTGAACGTACATAGTCATATATCGAAACTCTGATGAGACGACATTGTCGTCAATATCATCGTTCGTGCTCTTTCTCAATATAGTTATACATAGCAATCGTCTAACGAAGGGGGGTATACACGAGGTAACTTATCTTCAATTACGAGAGATGAAAAATCGTAGGTTTTTATGTCTGTTGTATGTTCGTGTTTGTCGTCAATAACATATATCATCATCATCATCATCATCATCATCTTCATCATCATCATCATCATCATCGTCATCAGTATCATCGTCATAGTTTTCATCTTCATTACGACTGCTCATTAGTACGAGTTCCGCGCATTTATGCAATAGTATTATAGTATGTATAACGCCCTTATGCGAGCCACAGCAATTTGAAAACACAACTTTTTTTTTCTTTAATACAGGATGTACTGAGAGCTATGCCAGGAGTTGACAGAAATCTTGATGTTTTTTATAGACGAAAAGAAAAAATACAATTTAAACCGCAACATTTTTCTCTGTGTGTAATCAGGTATTTTTATATTAGTTAAAATACCAAATGTTGTAAAATAGTTGCGGTAATTTGGACAAACACATTTTTTTCCCGTCTCGTATTAATAAATACAATGAGCATTGGCTTTCGCTCCATGACTCGCCGACGACACCCTGTATATTCACGAAATGTAATATACATATATATCAGGGTGATAAAAAAAATCGATTTTTTTATCGCAGGCCTCAAAGGAAAATGTTAGCATATTGTGAAAAAGTAATTTTTGCAAAATTCGAGAGGTCTAAAAAATTAGCACTACGATCTACAAGAGCACTACCATCTAAAAAATAGTAGTGCTCAAGCTACATTTCGTTTTTTTTTTAAATCGATTTTTCAATGATAATCACGATATTAACATTTTTTAAAAGCTGTCTCAAGTAATGATTTTGCTCATGAGATAATAAAAAATCATGAGATAATCAATTCTTTAGCTACAAAAGTCAAATTTTTGCGTTTCACTCGAGGACCGGTGCTGAATCAGCACAGGCCCTCGATACTCACACTCGTCAGAAAAAGTTTGATCGCACTCTTATTGTAATATACTATTATTTCACGAGAGAGAAGTGGGCACTTCTCGATCCGCGTGGCATATGATTTTTTAAACCACCCAAATTTTGCAAATATTACCTTTTCACAATGTACAAACATTTTCCGTTGAGGTCCGCGAAAAAAACATCGATTTTTCTTAACCGCCCTAATATATATATATCAATATATATATATATATATATATGTGTATACATATATATAGGCCTTTTCCTCCTATCTAAGAATTTGAAAGTCTAACTAAAAAAGCAAAGAGTAAAATACGCCGCGTCTCGTTTTCAGTGTGCCACATTTTTGTTTAAATATTATTCTAGTTTTCTCTCTTTCAATTTTCCTTCTCATCATTCTCTCATTCTCTAGTAATGTCTGTTCTATTGGTTGATAGACTTAACGATTTTCTATTTCTTCATTTACTTTAATTTCTTCATCGCTCGCTCTCATTCGTTCACATTGCTCTGAACTAATTGGTGCGAATATTCTTTTGACTGAAACAGTGAGTTTACATTTGCTTACTTCTCTCTTTTTTTCTCTCATCTCTGGAATTCTTGCAAATACAGGTCTATACCTGTATTCATTATGCGATAGTCCGACGATCGGAGCCACAAATGTACGTTTGCCTCTTTCCTCTATTTATTTAAAATATAATTTAATGGTACTTGTACGAGATGTCGGAAGATCGGGGCTTCATCATTGTTACAGAAGAGTTGCCCGTTCAGTCGGTAAATAATTTACGTAACGGAAGAGACATTCTCATGGAAGTCAGTTGAAAAAGCGATCGTCCGATTCGCCATCTAACTCTGCTGTCATGGCTACATTTTGGTTTGTTTATATTATAATTTGTTTAATTCCCCACAATGTAGGACTCGAAATTTGAACGGAAGATTCTAAGATTTATCTAGCGTCTGGGGTACAGGCACTGTTTTTTCACAGAGTAATAGTTTCTTTTGTTTTCCCACATTATATTTTTTCTCGCTTTTATTTTGTATTTTCCTATTTCTTCTTTTTTACGAACGGATAAAATATCTTTCAAGTTCGTCGTCGTAGATATGTTTATGACAATCGCGGTAAGCATTTTCTCTATGCCCTCTATCGTTTTATTAGCTATTTCTTTTAATTTAAAATAAATGAGTTTTTCATTCGTAGCGAACATTCTTTACCCTTAAATCTGCTCAATCGACATTCCATTTGGATTTTTTCCCGCTTGGTTTATACATCGGTTACAATTGTGATTAAATTAAAGGAAGCGACACCCAAGCTAATCTATACTCAAGTTACAAGGACAAGAAGTTGTATTCTTAGATTTTCATCGATGTTTCGTCACGAGGAACATGTCGACGGCGATGAACAAGTAGCCGAGAGTTTAATAAAAATTGAAAACAAAAGTTTCTTCGGAACGTCTAATGAACGTGCCGTCGTTCCGGCCGACGGATTCATTTTTTTCTATGTAAAATTGGTGACTCGGTTTTTTTGCTGGATAAGCCTTAATTCAATTATTTACTAGTATTCGATACTGGAAGGTGCGCGATTATGCGGGGCAGTATTACCACGTAGAGATATACTTAACGAGTATATAAGCACAGTGGAATGGTGGATAAATACGAGAAAAAACGAGAACCACATTTCCCCCGTACAGTATATATCATATCACCGATAACTCTTCGTAACATTGAATATACAAATGAATGTTAATGTCCTCTCCAGTTTTCAAAACTTTCATTTTCTCCTTTTTTTTCTCATGTCGCACCTTCATTTAACATCGCAGCAAGCGCTCGACGCTTAAATCTAGAGAATCTATATAAATTGGGTTTAAATAAATGACTAATAAAATTTTGGATTTAAGACGTCGGTAAACGTTATTAGTAAAGCTTAAGTTTTAGAGGGATTATAATTTATTATACTCGGGATGCAATCTTTTCTTCTTGGGAAAAGACTAGATTTAGGCAAGATACATTTTCATTCTGACACTAAATTTCTCGCGCTCTTTCTCTTCTATTATATATCTTTCGTATTTTCCAATCACGCTCAATCATTCGTTCTCTCTTTCTCATTATCTCAATTGCGACAGAATGACTAGAGTTCAACTTGTACACGAATACTATGTTCCGGCAATTGAAATACCGTGACGATTTAAATTAACGAAAAGTAGAAAGGAGAAAAAAACGTAGTTTCAATCTTACAAGTATTAATGGTCGCGGTTAATCACTTCTCGCAGTTAATCACGTTGATGTACAGTGTTAATTTATCGTTCGCCTGTCCTGCTGGGTAGTAAAAGTCGGGTCTCGGGTGTCTCGACTATAAATTACCTTTCCAACGAGCCCAACCCTTCACCTTTCTAGACTTCTCGTCCCGTCAACAGTTGTATACAACTAGGATAATAATATTGCCGCAATTAATTGCTACATTTTTCCCCAAACAGTAGTCAACAAATAGGCTCTCATGACTTTGCAGAAACTAAAGGTAAGCGGGTAGATTGGTAGCCGTCTACACTCGACACGGTATATTTCGCGGGCTTCTCGTCATCGCATATTTTCTGTCGTCTGGTAGTTGGCATGACAAGTTTTGGGGAATAAATGATCCAAGAATCTCCAAGGGGGCTATTATTAATACTATATACCGTAACAGCCTTCCTAATGGAAGCTCGGAAAAACGGAATATTCGCGTCTGTCCTTATAAACGGCTTATTAATAAAGTTGTTGATCTGTTTGACTTAACAAGTTCCCACCAAGTTTTGATGGCAGTGATCCTACTTTTTCCAGCCATTGACTTTCAACATACAACAATTTATCTCTTTTCCACCATCCTATTCTTTCAATATCCAAATGAATTAAAATATCTTGTTCTTTAACTATTGTAGATAGTTCCAAATCAATAAAGCATTCAGCAATTGTTTTGTAATATTATGATACCGTCGAAAACAACTTCACTAACTAATGACTTGATTTTTTTTCACATAACTGATTTTAGGCTGCGGGGAAGAAAAGATTGAAAAATCTTATTTGGAGATCATCGTACTCCAGAGTATGCTTATACAAAGAGCTCCTAAAGTAAATATAAAAATGGACAGCATTGTCGTTTCATTCAGACAATAAAGGCGTCGACGAACTTGGAAAACTTGTGAATTATTGCTGAAGACATTTTGTGAAACGTACACAACCAGCAGTAACGGATAATAAGTATCATAATTAATAGTTAGATAATTATAAAACAAGGAAAGAAGCCCTGAGACTGCATACATGCTCTACAGCCTTTTTGTAGTATTAGTTTCTGCAATATCTGAAAGACTCTACCGGGGTCTCTCCAGTCGTGATTCATGGACTTCAAGTCCATCTTCAATCGTCCCATGTGGGAAAACTATCTTGGGCGACGAAAAGTGCCTTTGTCTTTCCCTGCGACTGCGTAGTATCGCTCGAAACATAACTTGGTGAGCCACCGAAATTCGTGCTACCGAAAACCGGTTGGCCAAAAGCGTCCAACTGCTGATCTTCGTAGATGCTTCGATCCTGGACCCCGTAGTCTTGCTGCTGGGCAGACGTAGTGTGCTCGGTAATCTTCAGTTCAATGTTCCCGGCATTGTCGCTACTGTCCATTTCGCCAGGATTGTTTTCCTCGAGGCTGCTGTGCTTTATGCCGTAATAGAAGTACATGACAAATCCTGAAAAAAAAAAACAGTGGTAAAAAACAAATATATGTATGAAGAAGTATCATGTACTTGGTTCTTACTCACTTAGCACAGAATATAGCAGAAATATTTATTGCCAATCCAAATATTGTATTAAATTTATATTCGAATATTGCAAAAGGTCAATTGCAAAATTATAATTTTTATTTTGCCATATAATATTGAAAATGACTTTTAAAAAATCTCAGAAATATTTTAGAATAATTGCGTTTAACGGTTGTCGTTCCCCATTTCAATAACATTTCTTACAGTTTTGTATGAATGATTGCAGTTTGATATTTCCAAAGATTTCTTAGGACATGTACAATTATATTTCGAAGATAACTTC
Organism: Perithous albicinctus; assembly: GCA_964016905.1. Classification (NCBI taxonomy): domain Eukaryota; kingdom Metazoa; phylum Arthropoda; class Insecta; order Hymenoptera; family Ichneumonidae; genus Perithous; species Perithous albicinctus. Next base: position 12,541,610 of record OZ024693.1, on the reverse strand, counting down.
TGTTTAGAATTTCATAAATTCTAAAGTAACTAAGTAGATTCTAAGAAATGCTAACTTTAAATGTGTTGAATCCGACAATAACAGAGTAATCTCGAAATTACACCTGATGAGTTCGAATGTAAGATAACACCACTATCAACAAAATCTTTTCGGATCTTGGAATTAATTAACTTTGACGTTGCATTTCCAATTAGTAGCCGGATAAAAGCGCTCGAATGTTATTTTTTTAAAATTCATCTTTTTAAAATATCGTGGGCGGTCATATTAGGTATTTCGATTTCAGATATTTTCATATAGGATTCTAAAACAGCGACATCAGGGATGCACGGATATCCATTTTAGTGGTAATTTTAATAAATTTCACATCTTGAGCACCGAGTTCGTTAATAACTATTTTATTATATTAGTATACCTTTATTCAATGTGAAAAAGTATTGTTTTTAGGCATATTATCATATTTCTATAATATTTTCGAAATATTTCGGTGCTAAGTGGGCTATGTGTATGAATCATTGCAGTTGGGCTACTTACCAAGAGTCATCCAGACCGTAAATCTAATAAAAGTCTTATAGTTCAGATTGAAAATAAGATACATGTTGACAGTAACGGCGATTGCCGGGACGAAAGGAAGTCCTGGTGTCATGAACATCAGGGTACTCCTGTAAAAAGATCAGATAAGTGTAAGTAGCACTATTAAACAAATGATACCATATTTTTCTAAGCAGTTTGAGATGATATATTCACCTGTTTTGTGGCTTTCTGCTAATCGCCAGAAGGACACCGATTATCGCGAAGAGACAGAGGAAGAGAAGTATCTTCGTGAAAGTCCCCATGTCGCCTGAAACAAATTATAAGATTACAGGAATTGAACGAAGCTGCAAGACTTCGTGATAGAACTCAATTAAAAGCACTTACCCATTCCAAAGGCGACGATCAAGTCCAATATTAAGATAAGAAGGTACAAGATTCCGACCATCTTCATGACGTAACGACCGGAAGCTTCCGTGGCAGGTCCTCTGTCGACCCAAGGGAATATTGCAGGGCAGAGATACTGTGCGGCCTAAAAAGACATATTCTTTTTTGAACACTCAAGAGGTTGAAGTGAATTATTCTGATTAATGACCGGGCAACTCGTGCCAGGATCACATCCAACATAATTTAGACTTTCATCAGGCCATCCGCGTAAAAAAAGTCTCAATAAGTTTACAGTGATCCATAAAAGGTCGTCTGCGAAAAGTATTACCAACTAGGACGATTGCGGTCTGGAATGTAGACTGTGTGATTGCGAAAAGATCTAGACTCAGTTTACGTAGAAATGCATATATATTAGGATGCGGTTTTTCTACTACTCCATATAAATATATCCAGATCTACGTAGACCGGACAATTATTGATTTCGCGATTGCTAAGTCTACATTACACTCTGCTATCGTCCCAGTTGAATCAGTTTTTCATAGACGTACACTTACGTAGATGCGTTTTTTTACACGGTCCGAGTCTCCTTCCTTACCTGAAGTCGTCGTTGAAGATAATTCAATGGTGGTCCTATGATCGGTGTTGCTCCTGGATATTGGTGAGTACTTCCACAACTAGATGCTGCAGCAGCGGCGTGTACACTTCCATAAAATTTGTTTTCCGTTCTGTCGCTCACCAAGTACTGATCGTCCTTTCCTAAACCAACATCGTCTTCCTCGCCTCCGTAAGTGTCGTCTGATTCGGGTGACGAGCTGTTGGCTCTTCTGACGCGTCTTACCATTACCCTCTGACCATTGCTGTTCGTCGTGAGTTCCGACTGAGCAGCTTGGACCGAATTCAGAGCCGTTGTTAGCTGGTCAGGTCTCAGTTCTTTGCCGTATGGCATCTGGCCGTTGACATGAGGATCTTTGGTTGGAGTTCTGCATGGAGTACGCAGACTCTGAGGTAACAATTCGACAAGATTCGTCGAGTGAGGCTGGTAGCGAAGAATAAGAACGCAAGTCGAAACCAGGGTGTAGGCTAGCAAAGTACCTGGATTAACAAAAGACAATTGATATCACGAATTATTGTTTAAAAAACTGTCAGACATTCCTTACATTTGGGATACTGCGGTTTGAAAAAACATAAGGATTTTGAGTTCTGAGTATTAAGAAATTTGTGGTCGACAATCATCTTCATACTAACTTTTATTAAGATGTAAAGCGAAAGGTTAGCCCCTGACTTACCTATAGACATCATTTCTACGAGGACCTCCAGTTGGATGAGAAGAGCCGCGAATGCTGCAGCAAGACCAGATGTGAGCGTTGCCAGAGCAGGAGTTCCCGTAGTGGGCCATATTTGGCTCAGAGTTCTGGAATAAAATTTAACAATAAAGGTATTCTCTAAGTTGGTTCGATTTGAATTTCCTTTATTAGATTTTAATCATCTAATTGAAAAAGCAGTGACAGACAAAAAAAATGTGGATGTCGTCACGGAATTTGAATTATTGTTAACTCTCGCTTCATATAACGATGACAAATACTCAAATGAAAATTCTCTTAAACATTAGTCGGTAAAAAAGATATTTAGAAGTCGCTACGGTATTTTAATAAGAAATAAGTCAAGTTAATTACTTATTTGTCTTGTTCAGAGTGGTATTGTAATTTTAATTTTTTTTTTCCCCGACGTCATATTGAACATTTTCGTTCATTTTCGTTGAACGCTTTAAAAAAAATGGATTCTCTCTCTAGTGTTGAAATATACTATTTTGGCTCTCACCTAAATGATGAAAATTATTTTTCCCGCTTTCTTTGAAACTAAAAAAAAAAATTCGAATTTTATATAAACTGTTACGTCCGCACGTAGCCCACTACCTCTAGCTAAACTAAAATTAATATAAAACATTGCTAAAGTAATATTGCTCCTGTACGTTATACTCAAGCCCATGTAACACGCGTACTCTAAGAATTCTGTTATTCGTCTACTGCGCGTCAAATGTATATCGAAGGATATTTACTTACTATTTACACTAGTCGCGCGGACTCGAACGGTGCACATGCCACCACGTAGCAAGCACCTTCACTCATCGCCTGCTCTAGCCGCTTAACCCTTAAGGAAGCGCATACCCATATCTCAAGTATAAGTAATAAATTATCTTAGCCCGACATGTGATACCACTGTGAAGCGTTAGAAGTGTGCCCGAACATATCTGTAGTTCTTCTTTTAAGCTCCACACCGTCGATAAGATTCTGTCGATCTGAGTAAAACTATGGAAACGTATGTACAATATCCATCTAGCCTGACATTTAATGTAAACGCGCCTCGACAAAGTGTCAACGTAGGTATCATGTAACACTCTTTTGTAATACTCCTTTAATCACCTGTACTATCGTAAGAGTTTCCATCCGTACACCGTATGTACCATCTCAAGAAATGCTTACAGTACACTTCCTGGGGTACGACATCCCCACCACGTAATTATACCGCGGAATTAGTATATAAGGGCGAGCAGTTTCTGTAATCAGGGAGTTACTCTCCAAACATTGTCACGCTGCTACACTGCGTCTTCACCAGAGCGAGCAAGGTTTTGCATCGAATATCTCTCCGATAGCCCTCTGCCCGGCTGAGACTTAAACAAATAAGTTAGTCTAGTAAGACTTTTATAATCAGTGACTGTACCAATGAGCATTCATCGAATTAAAGTACAAAGTGTGAGTAAAAGACAGTCTTCAATTATTTCAGCATCTAATTCTTGCGTTGTGATACTCTGAGTCACCAATTCCCTATCGACTACACATCCTATCTACGGCAGTACTTGGTGAGGTCTCCGTCCCCGAGTAAAGGGCCAACGCCTTGACTCTAAAAGTGAGATCGCCGTTACGTTTCCGAAAGTACGAACTCTCGGTGAGTTCGTCTGGACATAACAAAACCATTCTGAACAACATGAATTAAAAAACGACGGAATTAATTTTTGCCCTTTTATTTTTTAAATTCAGTAGTGACCCCTAAATATTTCTTTCATGTACTGATGTCTTAATGGAATTTTATTTTGAGCATTTGTCACCGTTGTTTTTGGTGGTTGACAACAAATATATTAAATTCCAACTAAACTAGCCTGAAGACGAAAAATTAAAAAATTGACTTTGTTTTTTTCTTCAGATGATTTAGGAGAATTTTTCATAGTATTTGGCACTATTTTTTGAGTTGGGAGAGCAAAAAAAAATTGAAGTCGAAAATGAACCACCGTAATATATATTAAAATCAATTGTCGGAATATTGTAGGCCAGTGATTCTTACCGGAATATGAGGCCGTCTTGAGCCATAGCGTAAACTATTCTAGGCATGGGAAACATACTGCCGAACATGGACACCGTCAAGCCAGCCAGGGCGCCAACTGCTACGATATACTTGCACTTGAAGGCTCCGACATAACCGAACATCTCAACCAGCGCAGAGTTCCGATCAACATCTTCGTATGGAACTGTAATCAATGAAAAAAATAAAGGATCATTTCTTACTCAGATCTTACAATAATTGCATTTATATTATCTCATTGGGTAATGATAGTTCTACTGACCGATCAACGTCAACATCATGCTACTCGTGACATAGGCGATCAGGATGATGGCCAACGAAGATACTATTGCTAGGGGGATACTCCTCTTTGGATTCGTAGCCTCTTCACCAGTCGTGGCTATTATATCGAATCCGATAAATGCATAGAAACATGTGGCGGCTCCGGTAAAGACCTGAAATCATAACAGTAGTTCGATATTTAAAATATGTATATTAAAGAAATAAAATGTCAGACGTAAAACATTGAATCTATGGTGTACGGTGTAAACCGAGAATAAAACTTAATAGATCACGCTATTTCACGTACATATCATGCACCATTGCTGCGCAATACCATATACCGATGATGCAGAACAAATGATGACGCCTGGAATTTCGACAAATTTCAATCGGTTATGTCGCTAGGCCGCTACTGGTGTTGCTTGGCATCAGGCCAAACACAACGTAACCCCCAATAGCTAATTTCACAGTAGGGAAACGGTATCCATATAAAACTCAATTAATTACGGCGCTTAATCAACCTCTTTGCTTCTCCGTAATTTGGTTATACGCAGTTAAGACCTTCGGATCCAAGACATTAATAACAACAACAGTTACGCAATACCGATGATAAACGTGGGTCGGAAAATTGCAGACAGAAGATCGAAATCAATCCAGCAGTTTTGAACCCGTATTGAAATACAAAGTACTTCATCTTTTATAACCAAGAGAGTTGATTAAAAACTTTGTGCCATGGAAGAATTAAATATTCTTCAACGTTCGGGAGAAAACTCGCGAGCATCGTCCTAATTCCAGTAGAGGAGAGAGACAGAGAGAGCTGAGTGTACCAGCTTGAACACAATCAACGAGAATGGATGGGATGGTTGTCTTCAGAATTCTAAGAAGAAGAAGAAGAGAAAATCGAGAAGGAGACTCGTTGAAGAGTTGGCTGTCTCTGACATCCACCCTTTATTCACAACCCTCTTTTCCCTCGTCGCCTCTTATCTCCTCGCTTGTGACCCCGTCTGTGACGGTGTTTAATGGCAGTAGTGCACAATCGAGCTCTCCGTGCTCTCTTCGGTCTTCAAAGGTCAAAGGAAAGCAGGCTGCCAGCGCTCTCTCGCCTCGTGCGCGAAATAAGTTTTCTAAAAGAAGTGCCTGCAAGCCTGAACGCTAAGAGCTACGAAACGAATAACCGATAGTTTCTTCACTTTCACAAAAAGAAGAGGAAGGGAAAATCAACAACAAGGGTAGTAGCCAGTAGAGTATCACTAACATAAGCTACAAATGATATATATATGTATTATGTTCTCCACTGACCCACTTGTTTGTCTTTTCTAATGTAATGTAATGTAACGTATTAAGTTTGATCTTTAAACTTTCCTATCTTACTTAAAATAATGTAATGCGTAAACGTCGTGAGCTTTATGCGAAATTATGCGAAAACATTTCTTGCTCAGAAAGACTGCAAATGTTTTAAGGACACTTTTGAACACCTCGCTGAATTTTTAGAAGAACCCCACAACGAACTTTGAGGACACTTTTGACCATTCCACTCAATTTTCAAACGACGTTTTTGATGCTTTTTGAGGATATACTTGGCCGTTCCATAAACTCTTGACCTCTTCCCTGTGCAAGAACTAAGTCACCAGTACGTTGCGCTATCTAACATATATAACGTATCGATGTGTATATGCGCACCTTGTAAAAATATTTTTTTTGCGATTTCCATAAAAATTGGTACCTCGTAGTTACTGAGGTAGCTGAATCTAAATATGATATCATAATTTTAAAATATTTGGATCTTATGAACATATTTTTATATGATTTTTATATGATGTCAGAAATATCAAAATGAAAAGTGGCAGATTACAAATTGCAATGTAGTGCCATTGTTTATACACATCCGGTCACTGCCGAACCGATAGTCACGAAAAATATACAGAAGCAACAAAGTTATAGATTATGATTTATATATGAAGCATTCCATAACAATTCAGCCACACAAAATAAAAATTCTCAAAAAATTTCTAGAAATCAGGTTCAGTGGTTTCAATAGACAATCAAAATTTTCAATAAAAAAAATCCTACCGTAATATTCCAATTTTTTCATTTATTATGTAATCTGTAATATCTTTTAGGGACGATTAATCATTTCGACAACTTAAAAAATTAATTTTTTTTTTTACATCAATTGCAAGTAATTTCAAAAACACGAAAAAATAAAAAGAAAACAGGAAAAAAGAAACACATAGAGACAGCAAATAAAAAATGTTTAAACTTTAAGATATGAAAATAAGTAACACATCTAAGCCGTCCTCGTCAAATGCTCAAAACATTTTAAGCGGAGTTATATCGCCCTTTTTCAAATATCATTGTCTACCTTCAATTTCAACTCAATATCTTTTCAAACTAAAAAAAATTTCAACGTTAAACTACTATAACATTACGATGATTGTGTCTTCTATAAATGGGGCATTATTCAAAATATTGGTCTGTATGGAGAGCACGATAAAACAATTGATATTGCCGACAGTGACGAATGTCCTGACATTGAAAAGCGGATATTTTTATTTATTTTTATTTGAAACTACTATAATCAATGAACACTTGATTTTCCCATCAATCAAATAACACTAAAAAATCGACATTCACTTAATGAATTTGAGGCAACTTTTCCGATGATGATATCTGACGTCCAAAACGTAGAAACAAAATTCATTGGTTTTGCCGTAAAATGTTGCTTGAAAATACGCAATTAATACTGAATATCTTTTTTTCTTGTTAGCCATGAAAAAACGCACATTTTCGCTTTTTAGAGTTATCCATTCGATTAACCGTTCCTAAGATATTACAGATTAAATAAAAAATGATAAAATTGGCATATTCCGGCAGGACATTTTTTTTTAATTTGGTGTATCTATTGGAACCTTTGAACCTGATTTTTAGGCGTATTTTTTGAGAATTTTTTTTTTGTTGGCTGTATTGATATGGAATGCCTCATATGTCGATGAAGCATGTAAGACCGGGCACTTGTTTCTGGTCATTTTTTAAAATCATTTCACATAATTTCCAGAAGAAACGAATGACGATTCAGAAATCGATAATGATTTTTCAGGAAACTTTTGTGTTTCCATTCGCAACGGCGCGATCAAATTTCCATCTTTTCATTATACCCGTATAAGGAACGAAGAAATGTCGATCACAGATGCTGAAGACTTGGTTTATTCCTTTTTAGATGTGCTCGACAAAACTTTTTTTATTTTGTCTTGAATAGTTTTTGTATCATTTTATTTGCTCGTCAACGACAACGAGGAAGATAGAAACAGGCTTTCCTGCAACCGAAGAACCAAGTAGACTAAACAACTTGGAGGTTGTGCCTAAGGAGGATGAGTCTTTTTATTACTAACGGAGGCTTTCTTATACCATTGCCTCAACGAACCGCCCACACAATCCAAGCTCACCGTCGAGGCAGTGTAGCGTGGTTACAGGGGGTCAAATGGTCGGAAAAAGAATTCTTTTTATTTGTCTTTCTGCGCCAGAGTTTCCGGCCGTTTTGTTCTGCACCGATGGCGAGGTAGACCGGAAACTGCCACGTAACTGAAAAATTGAGTGAACAGCAGTTTTTTTTTAGTTAAACCACCACGAAAATGATCCAATTTTTTCGTGCACAGTTATCTATTAGTTAAAATAAGGCAGATGATCTCAGATGAATGTCGCAAAAACTGATGCCACAGATAAAATATCCCATAGAACGCCCTAAGAAACAATTAAGAGAAATAAGAAAGTAGGGAGGTCCATAAATAATATAGATCTAGCACTGGAGACATACAGCGGGACTGACAAACCCGCGAGAATACAGTGTCCGATATCTTCGAAATTGGTCATTAGGACCTGATCAGTAACAGAGAAATAGCATAATATCTCTCATTTTAAATAAGTCATTAGCAACTTACATATATTTATTTTTGATCGTTATAATTTTTGTAATAAACATTTGTTTTTCCACGTGTTAATCATCTGGGAATTACAAAACCTCGTTGAGAAGCTACTAAATAGTAGTTTTCGTTACAAGGACGAACAATCTTTTCCTGACGAGTGTGAATATGCAGCACGAGCCGAAGGCGAATGTTACAATCATACGAGTCAAGAAAACGTTTTTCGTACGAGTAAAAATCAAAATTTTAATTCACAACGTGTGCAAATGGGATTTGACGTACGTAAAAATGCGCTTTACGGACGCAGTGAATTAAAATTTATTTACGACACCCGCCTTAAACATTTTTTGATTGATTTTTTTTTCAGGTCGAAACTGAAGTTTTGAGTGGTGAAAGCGGATAAATTTAAAAAAATCATTTTCGGCACACTCTATATAATCCACACCAATTACAAAACGGTGTAAAACAAAAAGTGTTAAAAAATGAAGACACCGATCTAATATTGCTAGAAACGATGGCATTAACACATCATTGTTAATTTTATAACATTAGCACAGTATTAACCTTTTAACACTGTACGAGTGTTACCTGTACATTTAGTTTCAAAAAATCGTTCGTATACATTTTTCAACAACAAAACCTTAAGAATTTTTTTTTTAATTTCGAAAGTAACATATTTAGGTACGATGCACGTAACATTACTGTGGAATAGTTGATTAACAAAATATGCTCATTTATGTTGTAATGTTGCTTATTCGACTACGAAACAGAAACATTCCTCACTTTTTACCGGAAAATAAATAGAAATGTGGTATGATAAGAAAAAGAAAAATTGTGAACAAATACGACGTTTCGAATGAATGTCAACAATAGATGGAATAACAGGGTACCGAAGAACATATTACGAAAGGAAAAGGAAACAGTAAAGATTGAAGTGTTTATATCGAAGATTGGAGGAAGATAAAATGTAAAGGATATTGGATCATATAAATCTTGGAACAGTATGTGGAATGGCAGGTAGGAACGTAAGAAATATCAAGATTTCTGTAAATAGAATAAAGAGAAATGAAACTGCGGGAGTTAAACGCCCGGAACTTCGGACTGCACAGAGGACGGTCAATGGTGAAGAGAATAACGGGAAGAGGACAGAGTGGGTAAAAGACATTAGCATTTAGGATAGTTGAAATAGGTGAGTTGAAATAAGAGTGGGGGAATGGGAAAGGAAGATAATGGACATTTTTATATGTAGCAGAATCTAGTTATATCGAACGTATAATTATAGAGCAATTAAAGAATAATATAGCTTGGATTTGTGCGAGGCGTTTATGAAATGGTCGAAAACGTATTATTTACGGAATTTGAATACAGGTAAACTATTCAGAGGAAAGGAAAGTAACCCGTGCAGAAAATTAGTTGGGACTCCTACATGGCGCTTTCCAGTGTGCCCCAATTCTATTAGGGGCCTAGTAAGGAAATCTAAGTATAGCCCTACTAGACTGATACGCTTAAAAGTGGGAGCCTCCCTATTAAAGTCTATAAATACTGTCTTATCAAGACTTTACTAAAATAACAAAGAAATATAATAAAAAAATATTCGATTGTGTTTACTTAATCGAGTAATACTGTACTTTTAATTAGATATTCCGTCTGTCTCTACATGACGGTGCACATTAATCGTTGGAAAAAATATATTTACATTTTTTTACATTGACAGGAATTGAACCTGGGACACCCAGATGGTGTTGTTGTACTGTGACTTAGCTCACTAGGCCATTCAGAGAATATGATTGCACAATTTTTTTGTCTACATGAATCACTGTAATATGAAATGTGATTAGCAAAATATAATCAGAACTTTATAGGTTTATATGCGTCTGGTGTGGTAAAAATAAGGGCACATGCAGATATTTTTCACGGAAATCGGTTATATCGAACAGGATACATTGTAAAGTTATTGCCATCTATAAATATATTCGACGACGTTATTATTCTAGTTCGTTAGCATTTGCTCCCCTCACGGCCTCCGAGTGTCATTACTAGGATGAGTAATCCTGGGTCAGTACTTGGATAGGTGCCCACCGAATGGACTCTAAAAGTCAGTACTTAGATAGGTGACCGCTTGGCTGACTCTAGCAATCAGTACTCGGGTGGGTGACTGATTTTTAGGAAAGCGTCCACATGTTGTATAGGAAGGCCCTTGTTTGTTGTTGTTGAGCCTAGAATGATATTAGGGAAGCCTTTATGGGTTGTAAAGTGGCCCTAGTATGGAATCACTATTGCGGAAGCCCTAGTGAAACATAAACCGGACCCGTTGAGGCTTCCTTACTGCGGTCCGATGTGGATGGCCCGATTTGAGCCTAGAACGGTATTAGAGAAGCCTTTATGGGTTGTAACGTGGCCGTAGTATGGAATCCCTATTGTTGAAGCCCTCTATACTCCATCACGGTCGCCCGACTAAATTTCTGTATGGGAAGTGAAGAGTCGTATAGATAAACTTTTACAGGCCAAACTTTATCTACAAATAAGTTGGTTGCATGTAGCAAGCATGAATACAGCTTATGTAAAAGATAGTACAAAAATGAGTTGAGGAAGGAAAATTGTTGCAATACAAATAATATTCTACGCACATTTGAGAACGTATGAAAAGTAACTGGAATGGTTCTATATTACTATCTACACGTGGGTGTGTTATTGGCGGCAGTCCTCAATTTGAGCCTCCAAGTCCTTGCAGTGAGTTTATATTTCGAATAAATAAGAAAATTACGTAATAAAGAAAATAAAGGTAGTAATCAAGTGCGAGTGCTTTTCGTTAGTGCGTCGTCACATTCGTCGTCAATATACGTATCATTTACTCTTCTGGTATAAATTAAGAACACAGTTATGAATGTCCTGACATTGCCTACAAGAATAAGCGAGCCTTAATACAGTATAGGATTCTCCAATTGATGGTTGAGCCCGCTTCTTGATTCCTTACAATTTCTCAAATTAGCTGGAGTTTCTCAGAATCCATCTCGCTGTATATCTACTCTGCGAAATGTACGACGCTATATTGAACAGACATGGCTTGATTGTAGTGCGCCCCGGTATTGCCTTGAATCGAATCTCCATGCCGGAATAATGGTCGATCTCACGAGCGAATTCACAAATTAATCGCCTGCGCTACACCTCCACTGGATACGTGGAAACCTGAGCAACGGGAGATTTGAATATTTGAATGAGTTCACGAGGGTACTGTAGATCCTATTGCACAACTCGTATGTCTAGGGAATCGATGTTTTGTTCCCTAATTGATCTATTTATCTCTGCATTAAAAGCAAATTATGCTTCTTGTTTATTATTTTTCAACTAGTTAGTATATTTACTGTTACTACTCGAGCGACGACTAAAGACGACGAGTGCCGGGAGGGGGGGGGGGGGGCGAGTCGCGCGTTATAGAACGATCGCGTAACGCCCGAGCTACGGGCAGGTGGAGACCGAAGGGCGGGGATGTTTTGTTTTTGGCCGCTGCTACGCTTGTGTGTATATTGAAAAATAAAGATAATAATGATATACTAAAAATCTATATATATAAAAGGGTAAAAGGGCTCGTCAGAGAGCAGCGGGGAATAGAACGCTCGTAAGAGAGGGAGAGGGAGAGGGAAATGCCGAACGCTAAAGCGAGTTTCGCTGCGCGTTAGCGACAAGCGTTATGAGGTGCAACATTTTCTGCGCATTCAGATACGAACATGAAGAGTTCTGACAGGAGAGTCAGACGACGAAGTTTCCATACTGTCGGAAATACCCGAAAAATTGCAATCCCTGTAATTGTTTTGATTGGCCGTTAAAGTGCTGGAGGGCGCGATCAATGTCATATGAAAATATTCAAATTATTGCACAGGACATTGCAGACCTTTGCGACCGTACGGCTTAACATCCTTGTGGCCAAAACGATTTAACGTTTTTTCCATTTCCGGCGAGCCTTTGAAAAAATCCACCTAACGTTAAAAGGTTGTCAAAGGGATACAAATTCTTCGCGCTTTATAATGGTAATGCAGATTTACAGATTCCCTTTGACAGAACTTTTACCGTCGCGTTTTAAGTACTAGCAATAATATCAGGTACTACATGCTTGCAGTTTTTATTGATGGTACACATTCATAATCCGTGGGGTAAAAAAGTGATTGGGGTTAGGTTAAAGCTTGAACGCATTGCTCTAAACTCTCCGACACAATGTGCTTGGAAATGTAAGACTGATTTAATACTTTCAAAGTTACGTAATAGTATATTGTGCAACAAGCAATTGGCGCAAACGCCAATTTTGGCCCGTGTTGCACACTATATTTTTTGCAACAAGTGCATGAATAGTGGTCCTTTGAATGGTAGTTTTGCGGAACGAACAGTGAAAAGTGAGGTTACAAACTTTCATTCCTAGAGTCGAACGTGAAACACCTGGGCCGAAAGTGAAGGAACCGCGAACTGGGCTTGCGGCAACCTATCGTTACAACACTGCTATGAAACTAGACACTTTCGTCCCGCAAAACGACCATGAAAATGAGCGCTGTCCATGCACGTGTTTCAAGAAATATGTAACACCAAGGCTGCAAAATAAAAGCTTGCACATGCTTGCACATGCTTGCATATGCTTGTATATTGCTTTTTCATTATTTTCTACATTCCATAGAGCTTCCATGAGGAAGTGTATGAACGGTGGAAAAATAATGAATCGGCAATGTGCCACCTTCTATTTATCTGCCAAAAGTTTATAAGAATTCGAGAATCTACCATTTCTTTTGCTTCCTCAGAGGAAGCTTTGTTTTCAGGAAAACTTTTTTTTCCAGATTCTCATCTGAGGAAACTCAGAATGGTCCAAAACGTCAAGAAAATTTGTTTGGAAAATATCTGCGTATGCATATGTGTGTGTGTGTGAGCAGGGCTTCGAAAATTCAATAACCTCTTACTCAGTAACTATTTGAGCGATCGGACTGAAATTTGGAAAGCCAGTGAAATAGTTATTCCTCTTTGAGTGTTGCGATTTTTGACACAATATATGTAGCCATTCCGATTTGAAGTAATTTTTAATTTTTTGAAAAAAGAAGTTGTCGCCCTAACTTTCGTAAAAAATTGACGACTTAGCTACATAATTCTTCATAACTGATGATACGTTAAATGTTGTTTAGTATTGAATGTCGACAAGATCGGTAAAGCAATTCGGATTTTATGAACTTAAATTAAAGATTATCAATGTCTGATACTAAATTTCGGCAAAATCGACAAAGTACTTAAGATTTTATGGAAATTTGGATCTTCGTACTTTTTTTGAAACCGCTGCATCTCGAGAACGGTGCAAGCAGCTAATCCGTTGTTTGATGCTGAACTTGATGAGAATTGAACATCGCGTTCATGTTTAATATTTAGTTCGAAATATTCGAAAATAATAATTAAATACATTAGTCTTTTTTTTGCATTTCAAGTGCAGCTAATGTATACACGGAGAAAAATAGTCAGTTGCCAGAACCCATTATTTCTATTTATTGCGCCAGAAAATAAAATGAGTTGGGTCAACTAACTTATTTGTTGGGCCAGTAACTAAGTTGGCTGTACCAACACGTAAGTTGGTTAACCCAACTCATTTGAGTTTTCCGATGCCGGAGTAAGAGATAATGAGTTCAGACGTCTCACTATTTTTCTCAGTGTAATCAAGCATGCAAAGCAGAACCTTGAAAATAATGGGGAAGGAATTTGTAAGGTTCTACTTTGCACGCTTTTTTATGACAAATTCATAACGATTGTTAGCCATTGTCGAACCCAGACAAATTCGATGCCGATTAACCTTGATCTAACCTTGTAACTATACTTTTATAGATATTTCTATCTCGACAGTTTAGTATTTATGCTGATTGGTGTATTTACGATATTCTGCATTTTTTCAATAAAATCTGGATCTAATTTTCAGTCCACACTCTAAAACCAAGCGTGTTGCGAAGTGTTTTGTTCCCTATCCTTTAACATTGTGATACATTTTTACACACTTAAAACGTTGTTTTTCCCTATCTTTACCATGCAGAAGCAACACACTTTAACTGTGTAAAAATGCATCACAATGTTAAAGGATAGGGACACTTCGCAACAGCTTCGTTTCTGAAGTGCAGTAATTCAAGCCATGCTGAAATTACAAGAGACTAATTTTTCTATAAAGAGGCGAAATAAAGAACCATCGTAACTTTTTAACGGCTCCATAGATTTTGATCGAGTTCAATAGTCATTATTAATGGTTCAAAGTTTGTATTTATGCAAATAGTACAATCCCTTGAAAATTATTCTAGTTACTGACACATTGACGACATTTTTAAGAGATTCATAACCATATAAAATTGGAACGGTCTTAATGAGTCTAACGAAAATCACGACAAAAAAGGGGCACTGTTTGCATTACCCGTATGGAAATAAATAGAGGTGAAATATACGCCGAAAATAGATAGAAAAATTATAAAATTTATAACTTGCATATATTCTGGATATATGCCATATATGAAAAATATATGAAACATATATGTCCAATATGCGACATTTTGGCGCATTTCCTATATAGGGGATATATGTAAGTTGTATGTGTTATATATGCAAATCATATAAGTTACATATATTCTCTGTATATCTTAAAGTATACAAAACATACATAATGGATATATCGCGTTTATACTTCAGGATATATCTATTATATATGGAAATCAAATTTAAAAAACCAATAATTATAAAATAATTAATTGCGCTAATTGAATTCGGTTTACTTTGGACTTCCAGTTGAACATTCGGAGTTATTTTGTTAATTAGTACATATTAATCGCTGGAAACTTTTTTGCCGTGGATGGGAATCGAACCTGGATCGTCTGGGTGTCTGTTGGGTGGCGTAGCCCACTCGGCCATTGACATCTTGAAAGTCTGATATTTTCATTGTCTATTTGAAGTATATTTAAAGTAAAAGACGTCAAGACTACATTCATTTATATGATTGAGACCGAAATATTTAAAATGCAAACACCGTGGGCCGGTCATCCTCAAGGATCATAAATGTAATGACCCTTGAGGGATATTGATCAATTCGTCGAGGGGCGGTCACTCATCCAAGTCGTCATACGTAAATATATAGCACAGATGTTTAAAATATACTTTGTAGCCAAGCTAGTCATGTATCCATCACATAATGTAAAAAGTAAACAATTTATATGATCCTTGTTTTTTAAATACATTTTGCAGTCAAGCAATAAATATTAAGTGCATAAGCATCATGTATCCATGACATATATGCAGAATATATATCGCATCTATTTCAGAATATATACCACATATATTTCGCAGTTTTGTAATATATATATTCAATATATACGTACTTTATATTTACAACATATATACATGATATATACTAATTATAGAACATTTTGGCGACATGTATCTCACCCATATTATATATATGTCGCATATATTTTTTGCATATATATTACCTACATATATTTCCATACGGGTACTTATTTGTCCACATGCAAATACAGAAAAACGCCGGCGTTTTTCTTTAAACCACTTTACTAGACATTTCTGACAATTATTTTAAGTGTTCAGACATTAGATCCCAATAAATTTCTTTTTCTCAAAAGCAAAGTTTTCTCTACTATAAGAAAGTAACACTCAGAAAAACGTTTAGTACCGCCAAAGACAATTCATGTGAATTAACTAAATCCTGCAGTTACGGATGGCGAACGAAATATACACTTTAATTGATTATAAGATTTAGTTGAATTGTAAGAAATATTTGTTACCGTGAAATGTTGTTTTCTTCCTTTTGAAACAAGCCCAGACTCCGTAGAACTGAATTTTCAGTTTTCTTAAACCAAAGTATCATTATCAGTAGCAATGAATGTGTTGAATGTGTTCTTTAACTGAACGAAAAAATACGTGTTTGGAACAAAATTGTACTTAAATAAAGCAAAAGAAAAAGACGTTTATCCCAACTCAATCTGGAGTTAGGTCCCCGTACTGTTATTTACGTTATTTGTTGCTAATTACTTTTATACATGATTAAATCGTACACCGAACGATCAATTGGTCAGTACAATCGCTACTTATCGATGCAACACAATTTTTACGAATTCGAACCTCCGAACTAACGCATTCTGACCTAGTACCTTACCACTACGCTACTATCGTTTATTGGTTTGTGCAATCGCGAAACGGATTCATAAATGACACAGCACCATGATAATTTAGACCTATCTTTCAGGATGTGATATTAAAATCTCAAAAGAACTTAAAAGTTGTTTACGGTGTTCATAATATTCATAAATGACAGAATTAACTTCTTGTTATCTATCAAGACGCGAGTAATATCATTTTCAAAATGAGCAATTTTCGTATAACACTAAAACTTGGTTTATGCGGGCATCGTCTTAAATCGAAATTATGATTTCACTATCGAAATGACATGGGATTTTTAAAAAAGTCCGCGACTATAGATCTTTATGTTGCCTCATACATTTTTTAATGTGGATTGAGGGTGAAATAAATGCGAGTTCAATTCTACTGAACATTTGATTACGAATATTGTGCCAAAGATGTAAATAATACTATTGACATACTCATTATTCCATTATTTCAAATATTTACAATTCATCGTTCGTGTATTGACTAAATATTTCGTTCATATCTACGAGTAACGGAATAATTTCGGTAAAATAATGGAGCAAGTTCCAATTGACTTAATGAATTGTTGATGATGAATTGTTGAACATTATTTGCTTTGGGTTTAATAATGCAAATAGTTGTATAATATTGTTCTTCGTCCAGAATAATCAAAAAAATTACAAGTTAAAATTAAACACTAATGAGTTGTAGAAACTTCAATTTAGTTGATTCAAAATAATTTGTAATTAGATACGAATTACTAAGTCAACGTAATTATTTAGTTGTTCCAAATAAATTGCATTGATCAAGTGATAACAAAATGCATTTGAAGGAAATGAAAGTTGATTAAACGAAACCAAATTAACTCAACCAAATATATGTGGTTGGTTTCACTAGACCTTTTTCTGAGTGAAGAAATAAGTGTTTGGCGTGAAGACTGTGCTTCCTGCCGAATCTTCTGATTGTTGGCTACACTGAGAGGCTATAGTATACGAACGTGTATCATATATCATACAATAACCGTGCATAGGACAAATAGATGAGAGGCGAACATCAGCCCGCCCGTCCAATAAAGCGATTAATCGCGATTAATCATCAAGCGTAAACCTGATCTGTAAAATCGCTGGACAGGTTTTACTGTAGATGAAAACATCTATTTACTGCCGACCGACCGTAATTATTTATATCACACCTTTTTTTACGTACTTGCACGACACGATAAATACAAGTTTCGAGGTTGTTCACTGAAATTGGTATAGCAATTGAGTAAAAATAACGTGGCCCTTATAATTACCGTAAAATATACGAAACGGGTCCATGTCATAAAACCAACAATGAAAATACCAAAGGCATAAAAAGTCACCACCATAATTGTGCTGGACACTGAAGTATGATATTTTGTGTTCAACGGAGAGGGCTTCGTCCCTGGACCATGTTCTACTTTTTCTTTGTTTCTTTTTAACACACACGGAAACATCCATCATATGCTTCGATAAAAACAAACTCGTTATAACATTTTTGTTCCTAGATAATATTCAAAGTGGGAAGAAGAATATTTGGTATTAACAGTATAATAATAAAATCCGTTCCCTAATCATCCTATTCTAGTAACTTTTTACATATGTAAACTGCATTACTTTACCGTACGAATAGTATGTGAAATAACCCACTTTGCGTGAGTGAAACAACACTATAATGGAATAGATGGATGTGTGTTACTTTCGTACACACATTGCTCTATAGTAACGATTGCCAAAATACAGCTTATATTAGCTGTATTTTGAAATGTCGGTATTTCAAGCATTCGGTACTTCGTATATCGGTATTTTGAGGGTCAGTATTTTAAGTGTCAGTCATTTAAGCAGCCTCCTTCTGAAATACAGTTCTCCATGTATGCACATTGCATTCTCTTTCAGCAATGAGTTCCTTCACCTTCCTGGAATGTGTCACAGACACGTTTTCGCGCTCGGGACTGAAGCTCTCAAAAGTCACGTAACTCTAAAACGACTCCATCATGCTGTTTCACCCTATGTTTTGCAAAAGTCAACTCCCAACGGTGAGACTAACAGTGCCGTACCCCATCTCCCATAAATTCACTCAGACCTTTGCTGTGCATTCCGGAAGTTCCGAGCATGCCTGTAGAGTTTGCTGCGGGAGAGATGAGAATTGAATCCCGGAGCGCAGGCAGGAAAAGGAGGACAAGCGTTTGACGTGGGGTACCACAGAGATCTAGAAAATTCCAGGAGTATACCGCTCAAAGTAGATAATGGATTTTCGGTTGGAAGCACTCGAAGATTGTGCACAAGGTTTAAACGATGATATTGATGAGTCTGACCGATCAGACGTGATGATGTCGGAAGATAGAGTCAAATTGTCAAAGTTTGCAACATGGGAACATGGAGCGATGCCGCAACTTGATAGTAGCTATCTCACTTTCATAATTTCTTACCTATTATCAAACTATTAGTTTGTCTTGTTTGATGCTTTAACGTATCAGTTTGATCGGCCTACAAGTTTGCGTATACTCCTTCTGAGAGAGATCTCTGTTTCGGTCGTGGACGTGAGAACGGTTGACGAATACGAGACTGTCTTATCTAAACCTAAATCTCTATAGCATGAACGTGACAATATAAATGTATCCCTCTTATTACCCCTCTACGAGGGATACATTTGTGTTATCACACGCGAAAAAAAAGTTGGGTTGGAACAACTAAAAACTCGATTAAAATTGTTATCACAACCTGCTGGGTGAGAACCATACCAAGTAATTCCTTAACACAACCACGTTTTTGGTTGTGTTACCAAATATTAACTAATTATTTCGGTGGGTTTACCAAGTATTTCGTGGTAACGTCTTCAACTAATTTTTTGGATGTCTAGCCTTTTTCTCAGTGCTAGCTCCGCACTATTCAGCGCTGAAATATCCGTAACAGATAATATACTATGTCAGGCTATTCGACGACAAAGTATTCTGTTATGGAATATCCCTACTGGATTGCAATAGATTCCACGGATTTTTAGATTTTTTTTTGTTGGGAATCTGTATACAATATTTTCAATTTGTTAGTTGTATTCAGTGTGTATGGGTTCAATGATGTTCAGTAAAGTCATTTGGTTTTTGTAATTAGGTAGACGGGTTTGAATAATTTAAAAAATTCTCAACGCTATGGAACACGTGTCTTGTTTTGCATTTTTTTTTTGGTTATATTTTCATGTCTCCACTGTTTCTACCCACTTTATCGTACCTAGACATTTATAGTCGCATATAGTCGATTGCATTAATATACGTCAATTGATTGCCGTTAAATAGTTCATGAAATTATACAAATTTTGTAAACGCAATGTTGTAATATTCTTGTAATATTCTTCTCTCTCCAAGCGCACATGTATATGAAAGACCCTTTGAAGCTGGACCATTCACTCACTGATCTGTTAACTGTAACTGACATGGGAATCTGATGTATGTGAACATATGAACGTTGCAGTGATAGGTCAAATACAACTCTGTTCGTCAACATGTATATATACCACTCTCTCACGCTTCATCTCCACCAACTGTATCCATATCTACATGAAACTAAATTAGATGATATGCATTCGGATAGTATGTTAGAATAAGATGCGACGACGCGTAAATAACAAATATGCATATCTCCTGCCGTCTCTCATTCCCTTGACGGACCACTGCAAAATATCTATATATTAGAGGCAAACAGAATGCATTTCTCGTTCAACCGCAAAACGCGTGCGATACCTGCGAGAGTACAACCATGTACTGTACCAGGAAACATAAAAGAACTGTTTTAACAGTGTATCTCTGCGATTGACGGTACCAGCGTCGACGAAATACCAGCTTGAATGTATATACTCATTGTTCCCTACTCTCGACAGTTGTATATAATAAAAGTCGATGTTTCACACTCACCAAGACCTACCCTCTCTGTTGTAGTTCGCCGCCGGCTCGACGTCTGGACTTTATATCCCTAGGATTTTCTACGACGCCGCGGATTGGCCATTGGGAAACTCAGATATATAAGGCAGGTATTAGAGTACAATGCTGACCAATTGTGTACAATTTCCTGTCGCATCGGATAGGATCTAGTACTCTTTTTGCGATAAAAAAAACTGCACTATGACTCACTCCCTGGAAAAAAACTCGACAGATCTTGTTTGTCATTCTTTTTTTCATAGACATCCGCAATAAACTACACTGGAAAAAACATCACTAATTCAAAAAAAGGTCGTTTGCAGGCTACAAAAAAACAAGTTTTCTTATTTCAACGAATTCTGACAATTTAATAAGGAATTGAAACAGTAACTAAAAAGTAGAACTTTGCACATTGCTTCCTCATTATTTTTTAATTTCCTCATTGAGAAAGCTTTGTCCAAAAAACATTCAGTACCAAATAACAGTAACCGTTCAAGCGATCGGATTGAAATTTGCTATGGAAGAGAAGTAGTTATCCCTCTTTGAATGTTGCGATTTTTAACAAAATATATGCAACCATTCAGATTTCATGACATTTAAAAAAAATTTTAAACAGGGCGTGGTCGTTCTAACTTTCGTAAAAGTTCGACGATTTAGCTAAATAGTTGTTCATAACTGAGTATAACTTCAATGTTGTTTGGTATTGAATTTCAATAAAATCAGTAAAGCGATTCGAATTTTATGGAGTTGTTAAATTTCTGTATTTTTTTTTAAAGCTATAACTCGAAGACGGTTTAAGTAACCCATCTAAAATTTTACATAAAACTTAAATAGGGAGTGTTATTTTTTAATACTAAATTTAGGCGAGATCGAAAAAGTAGTAAGGATTTTATAGAAACTTTAATTTTCGCAATTTTTTCGAAAATGCTATAATTCGAAAGCGGTTCAAACAATAGATCCAAAATATTGCATAAAACTTAAATAGAATGTGTCGTTGTTTGATACTGAAGTTGATGAGAATCCAACAAAAAAGTTATATTTCAGAGAATTTTTTGTTTCGTACGAAGCTTCCTCTATGAGGAAGCCAAAATTGATCAATATATACTTCCTCGTAGAGGTAGCTTTGTAAGCAGTCGAAAACAATGGGGATGCAATGTGTAAAGTTTAACTTTGCAACCTTTTTTTCTAGTATTACTTAAATCGGGAGAAGGAATCTATATAATAATCTAAATCTTCGAAGTCACATGAAATAATACAGTTAATAGAAAAAACATGAACAATTTTCAGATGTTTATGTTAATAACTTTTTCAAAATAAATATGTTTCCTAATTCACCAATGCTGTTTTATTCTGCCATAATTTAGTAAATCAACTCTAATAAAAGAACTCTGGACATACATTTAGAACCCGACCATCTACTCCTGAAGTTTATCCACTTTTAAAACGAAATTACCTTGCTGGTTCTCTTAACTTTATCGAGCTTTTTCCCAAAACCAATATTGTTTTAAATTCTTAGTAGATGTATACATCGGTCGAAGGAATTTCGTTAATATTAGGTTAGAACTTTCTCGGCAATGTTATGCATGAAATTTTAATATCTTCGAGTACTTATTGGTATTTTGACAAAGCTTGTGGGCGGTACAACGTGGGAATAGCTGCGCCCTTCTGGACGCCCACGCGATGCGATGATAATAAGCCCTAGTATGCAAACTTCAGCATCCCAGGTGGCACAAGTGCATAATGTTCTTCTATATGCCTGTACGAGCCACGTTAAACCTTTCGGTTTAACTTATGCCATCATTATTCGTCGACGACACTGAAGGCTTATCATAGTTTTGAGCGTCAATGTGTGTTTAGGTGATGCTAAGATTATTTGCCTTCCTCCCTATTACGACATTGCCGTACCATCTGTATTTTCATCGTGGCGGTTATGTGCAAATTATCAAAAGTTTGTAAGTTTTGATATCCCATGGCGTATTCGATGTCAAGTTCCTAACTAGGCATATTAAACAAATTAAAGGTTTATTATTCCAGCCTATTTGTTGGTTAAACAATTTAACGATAATAAAATTGTGAGTGGTATTCGCGTCACTTTAATTTCAAGTAAGAACAAACACGTGTTCTATACAGAACGATAAGTACTGTCATATAAAAATAGGATTACTAGTCTCCCGGTGGATGTAAAGTTGATGGCTACGAACGGTTATGTTTATATTATACATTTGCTGAGTGGCCATTTTTCCAATAGCTATCCGCTTCGGTTTATTGGAAGGGAAAGTTTAATATGGAGAATTCGACATCTATATTCTCATCACGATTCTACTTATCGTTACAAGAAGTATAATAAGGGAGAATGACAGTAATGCCCGCGATCACGTCAAATACTATACGAAGCTTTATTTTGTTGACAGGCGTAACGGTAAAATGTTTTTGCTTGTCACCTACTTTTCTACTGTTTTTACACTCTCTGAAAGCACGGAAGGCAGTATTGGAAAAAGCTTATCCTCAGGATTTTGAGCCTAAACAAGGCACTTAACGTCTCCCTTTTGTCGTTAGCCGTTCGTCGCGCGATTATTCCTGAGAGACACTGGGAATCCGAGAACAGTCGCAAACACCTGTCAAACTCATTTTTGATCGAGTACCGGCGAAAAGCTCCTTTAGGAATTCTCGTGGGAGTTCTATCTCTCGCTCGGATGATCGTAAGAAGAGTTTTTTATGAGTATAGTAACAGTCACATTGTGATCAGACAGTGATAGAGAAAGAATAACGACCATACGTCAACTACGGATATAAATGTCTAAGATGTATTATTATTTCATTTTCCATCGAGAAAACTTCTCTACTGTGACCACAATCTGTATTCATTTTTGGTATCTCATAGACGAAGCTTTGTTTTCGTAAATTTTTATTTTTATCTGCAAGATTTGCATGTCAGGACACTCAGAATGATACAAAACGTCGAGAAAAGTGGTTTTGAAAAAATGTGTGTGTGTGCGTGCGTGCGTGTACGGTAACTGTCATAATTCTTTAGATATATCTGGCTAATATTTCATATATGATTTAAGTAACATTCAATCATGATTAGTACAACATTCGGCGAGCATCTATCGAGTAGTTAAAATTTTATCAGAATTTACACTTTTCATTAATTTTATTATGCTGTTGGTCCGCTGATTTCCACAAATAACGTGTCCATAAACCAGTGTATGTACTTACAAAACAAAGCAAAGTAGAACGTTGAAAATTATTTTCTCATTATTTTGTACCTTTGACAAAGCTTCCTCTATGAGGAAGACAACATTCATCAAGATACTTTCTCATAAACGTGACTTTGTCAAAGGTACAAAATAATGAGGAAGCAATTGCCAAGGTTCTACTTTGCAGGCTTTTTTTATTTTTATGGTGTACTGAATACATCAAAATGCTGTATTGGGAAAAAACAATGATTACTTCGGTATAAATCTCAAGTACAATAAAATAGGATATAGAATATAGCAACAAATAAAAATGAGTTCTTGATAGATGGGATAATATATTGAAAAACCCTTAAGATCTTTAAATATTTTGAAACTTTTTGTGCCATATCTAATATGTTCACCTTGAACAATTGTTTATATTTTAGGTTTAGGTAACTCTTCGAAAATTACAATGATAAATCCATTGCAATTAATGTTTCTCAGGATTGAGGACACATGCTCGTAACACAAATCACTCTTTACTATTATCATTTAATTTACAAAACTTTGTAAAAATGGTAATAGTATAATATACTATTACCGTTTTTATATATACTATTACCATACGAGTGCGATCAAACTTTCTCTGACGAGTGTTGCAATCACACGACTTGGGAAAAAGTTTCTCACACGAGTTTCGTTTAC
This sequence comes from Perithous albicinctus, assembly GCA_964016905.1. Taxonomy (NCBI): domain Eukaryota; kingdom Metazoa; phylum Arthropoda; class Insecta; order Hymenoptera; family Ichneumonidae; genus Perithous; species Perithous albicinctus. Next base: position 12,517,203 of record OZ024693.1, on the reverse strand, counting down.
AACTTTATTTCACGAGTGCGAGAAGTAGGCACTTCTCGCACGGCGTTGCATAATAGTACATTACGATACGAGTGCGGAAAATTTGTTCTCACGAGTGTTGCAATCACACCAGCTGAGAAATAGGTTTCCCGTCGAGTATCGTACAATATTTGATTTGACAAAGTTTGAAAATGAGGCTTGACACAAGCGAAGCGTGCGTGAAACCGCGTTGCCCACACCAAGTAAAATGAAGTATATTTATAGCAGACTTCAACTAATATAGAGGTAAAATATAAACAATTAGTCAACTAATTCATTTAAATAAAATACTTTTTCAATGCGTTTATTTTTGTCTCCTAAAATCGTATTGGCTATGTATGTACACGTACCAAGTCAATATCTTAGGATATATTTCAGTGTACGTGCAAGCGAAAGCTTCAGGCACGTATAGTTGCATCCAGAGAAATAGATGGCGCTGACAACTATGCACGTGTACAGCATTACATCCATAGATATTATCATTACATCCATTGAATCCATGTGAGGAAAAGAAAAATGATTAAAGATGGAGAAAAATCAGAAATAGACGGCCTACAAAGGATTAATGATCATATTCGTCGTTACTCATAAGGTTATAAAAGTCTTATTGATCCAGATTCGAATGTATGTCACGCCACGTTTAAGAATTACCTAATTCGGTGAATTATTAGTTGATATTGATTAAATAATATGATGAAATAAATTAGTCAAGCTGATTCAAATCCGAAGTATCAGTTCTCCGATTTCTCAATAATGCCTGTTCAGATGGTCTACATGCAAGGTACACTGAGAAAAAAAATTGCTTGATTCAAATAAATGTATTTTGTTGATTGGAAATTTTGTTAAGTCAACAAAGGTTTGCTCAAATTACATATGACATAGTCCAGTCAACAAAATGGACAGTGTTGGCTCAGTCAACCGCGTTAACTAATCCATTTATTTGAAAGAACAGTCAGATGTTTGATTAACTTGAACAATAATTCGTCAATTCAAACATAAGGTTTTGTTGATTTCATCTAGCCACCAATTGAGTTTGTTCCTTTTATTTGACAAAATATTTTGTTGTAATGAACTTGAAAATAAATTGGTAAATAGTTCCGATTTTGCTGAACCATGTAACGATTTTTTAAAAATATTCGATAGTATTGAACTCAATTATTCTGTGTATGAAAGTGTATATTCGTTCGGATGGAAGAGATTCCGTGTTAAGAAGACCGAAAAAGTTATTCGGAGATCTTCGTGCGTCGACTAATTATTTATTTGTTTCGAAGACTTCCGTAGTTTGAAAAAAACATATATCAAATGATATTAACATATTACTTTGTCGAATACAAGGTGGGTAGAACGCTGAAATTCATGCTATTTGCTATCAGTAATCTAAATAATTTATCTTTTTCAAGTGAAAATCCGTTTAGTTAGGATAAAGATAATCGTCTTCTCAAAATGTCGTAATTCAGAGAATCATATGTAGTGTGTACTCAAATATCTCGCGACATTAAATCAACTAAATTTTATTTCGTTCAACGTTGTGCCGTTTAGTTCATCCATTAAATTGCTTTTTTTAGAAAATAATTTGACATCCTCGAAGCCACCTAGCGGCGGTGGCTGCGAGGGGTCACTCTTTTAAGCATGATATAAGTTAATGGATGATAGGTAGGATGGTTAGGTAGGATAGGTATGGGTAGGTAGGACATATACGGATAGCCACGAAACGTTGGTTCCCGTCACTGCCCGCAGTAGAGCGACCCGTTGAAAATTAAGGCATTAATGGAATAAGCTTCAAACTCTGTCCAGTTAAGTGTACAAAATATTTTTCTTTTCTCTGACTAAAAAACTACAAATAATATAGTTGAATCAACCGATTTTTTTTCGAGCCAACCGAATTTCTTTCCAATTCATGAACTAAATATCTTGCTATTATTACATCGATCTTTAGTTGATGGTATCCGACCGCACCATTTTGTTGAGTCAAATAATTTTTTGTTCGATCAACAATTTTTTTTTCTCAGTGTACCTGCCAAAGTAGCAATATGAATAAATTACCAAAATGCCCTAGATCTTTTTATTATTAAAAAAATAAAACATTTGATTCCCTATGCGGAAATATATATTTTCATTTTTCTGGCATTGGAATTCCATTGAGCGACCGTAAAAGTGGAACACATAACTCATGGAATATTCGCCCTCGCTGGCGTCTGGTTAATGATTTTTTTTTATTCCACGAATGAAAGCGCAAATTTCCCAGGATACACATCGTGACTCATCCTGCTGGCGTCAGGCGCCCCACAAACACACACACTTTCGCGCTCACGGATATATACATGACGTTAGGGTATAAAGCCGGAGAAACGCGAATCAGACTGCGACAGAGAGAGAATTCGTGCGCACGAGAGCTTAATTTATCGCACGCGGAAGCCTCTTCAGTCCCTGTTCCCTGCATCTCCTTCTCTGTCCTTTATTCTGTGAGAAACTTGGCTCGCGGAGATTTATCGTCCACTACATAAAACCATTCCCTCTGCGATTTCCTTCGAGTATCGATCACTCTTCTGGTATATACAGAACCGTGCCGTAGCGTCATTTAACAAAATTGCTCATTTTTTCTGGGCTGCTATGGTGTCTGATATGGTAGGAATATTTTTTCTTCCAGCGCCCTTGATACTTTATTCGGGTGACAATATATTGACCCCTATTTCTTTATTATTAGTGCTATCCTAACATTCTATTCTTTGTTGTCGTAACATTGATCGCATAAAACCTCCAACCGGTTGAAAAATATTCAGAGGTTATCCAAAACGTTACGATTTTTCGCTATCCAAAAAAATTCGATTTTTTTAAATTTGTCAACCATCGTAAATTATCCTCAAAATTATTTCTACAATAAACGCCTTGCACTATGCAAGATTTCATAGAAAATATTGATACGTATTGGTTGCTTAAGACTGAAGATATGTTATTTTTTCAAATATCAATGGAAATATCGTTTCTCCCTCTCTCCCATATTTTTCGTACATGAAATTTCATAAAGAAGACAAAGTTAATTATGGTTTAGCGACTAACCAAGTGAGCGTCCAGTAATTATTAATATCTACCATTCTGCATCGCCTTATAATATATTATATGTTATACAACGATAACTCTCGCTGGCGAATTCGTTTACGGCTCACGACGGCGATTTTTTGTCGTAACAGGGCAAACGTAAAGGTGATTCATCCCATTCACGATCGCCAGCAGCAAGCAGCAAAAACACTCTAAAAGCATAGGCTTCAGAACGTGCCATGTCCGAATCCCCCATAAGTCTTGGATGCTTCGGCCTCGACCACATCCTCGAATTTTCCTCTCGATTGAAGCAGAGGCAGTTTGTCAAAGCGAAGGCATTGAATACTGCTGGTCATATTATATACTAGACTTTACGGGTTGCAATTTTATCGTTTCAGTATGTAAACACAATATGAAGGTATTGGAATGGACTTAAATGACCTTTTCTCATTTTGTTGTTTAATTAAAATCATTGACTTTCAGATAAGAATTATATTGAAGTATGCATAAGACAATTTGTTTACTTACAAACAAGAGAAAAAGTTGATTAATGTCATCGAACTATTAAAAAGCGCAATTGATTAACAGATTCGATAGAAGACTTTTTTACATGATATTAATTCTCTGTATTTTTTAAATACTTATGATATTTTCGAGTTTCTTATAATTGTGCATTTTCTTAGGAGTGCTTGTGTATTGTAGAAAATTTGATTATGTTTTCATGGGAGAATTCCATATATTATGCATAAAAAGTTTTAAGATCATTGATCGTAGACTTTCATTAAAACCACGGGATAACTCATCGTGCTACGTACTCGAATTGGCGCGTTCCCTCATATCTGCGGGAAAAGCGGTAATGCGAATTCGTCATCTAGAGGAGTAGTGGCGTACACGCTCAAGCTTAAGTAAGCCGGGTGTTATGTGTCAAAAGCATTCATTAAAAGAAACCACTGGTGACTGAAAAATCTTACTCAACACATCACATTTTCGCCTTATATAAAAAAAGAAGATTTCCAGTTGTAGGAGTAATACACGGTCTTCTGTTCATGCGAAGACACATGTGTTTTGAAATTCAAGGCCCGGATTACTTAAATTTTTTTTGTTCTGATGCCATAGAACGTCGACCCTTTTCCTCCTTCATGCAGCACTTTCCCACACGAAGAGCGAGTTTTCTCGGGTTCCTATCGATCCTGTAGTCGTGGGGTCGCACAGTTTTCAACCTCATCTGGTCACCCAGCTTGAGGTTACAGCGAGCTGGGTAGCTGCCATATAAACCATGGCACAGACTACGCTCTCACTTTATCTCCACTGTCTCTTCACTTCTTTGCGAGTTCTCTCTAGTTTCCTCGTCCCTTTCCTCATCACCGTAGTTCTCTTCCTGCCCAGACCGTCGGCCACAATCTCATCGAGCCTCGCGGCTGCTATAGCTGCCAACGTCCGACGACGTGCAACAAGTTTGCCATTGTTTCACGTTATAGCCCGACCGGCGGCGACGTCGCGGAAATACTTTCGACCGCGCGCCTTGCTGTCTCTCACCATTACTGAACCGCTCTTCTCTCTCTCTCTCTCTCCTCGTCTCTTCCTCGCTGCCACGTCGTCGCAGATTCGTGATATATATGCGGTAACATCCGGCGTTCTGGGCGTTACGAAGCTTGCTCTCTCGTCCTAAGCTCAAGCTTGGCGTCGACGTCACCTCTGTTTGCAATATCCCTCGCTGAGCTCCTATTGTTCCTTACCATTTGGAATAACGAAGCTTGAAAAAGGTGCACAAGCTTTGTTACCGCGCTGTGTGTAAACTGTACTCTTGTCTTGCGTATTTCTTTCTGTTGGAAATGGAGGATATCTTGTGTGTACTCCGATGATTTCATTTTTACACCAACCACGTAATATTCTGCCGATTCTCAATTTACACTTGAAAGACCAGCTAACTCCGCGTAAAAGACCGACTGTTCAATTCTCTTAGGTCAAACCTTCATACTGGCTTCTTCTAAATCTTCTAAAAAATATAGAAAGTATATTGTGTAACCTTATTGATAAATGATATCTGTTTGTCTATTGAGGCAGTTTATATTTCCGTCAAAATTTTTCCACGCTTGGGTGTTGACCTTGCTGATCAATAATATGGCACTTTCAATCAGAATCATGTGTAACCGGCAGTCTAACCATAACATTAGGTCGATTTGTTTATTTTCTTATAATCCAATATATGATTATTAGTGCGAAAAAGTAACTTTTATTCCAACCTCGTAGGATGTTCCTACAGACGGCCCGATAATAGAATCAGCCAAGTTCCAACTCTTAGAATCCTACTGTCAGTCAGTTCATAGTCGATTTTTCGAAACAAATACAAATTCCAACTTTTCTACATAGGCAGGAGGATTATAAGAGTTGGAACTTGGTTGATTTCGTTTAACCAAACGTAGCAGCGTCTCATTACAAGGTTGGTTTTGCGCACATCGATCGGTTGGTTTCATCGATTGGTCGGAACGGAAGGGAAGTGAGGAAAATATTTCTGGTATACTTTCAATTCCGCTTTCAGTACGGTTGAGTGGGGACTAAAATAAATGAAGGAAAATAACATGCAGAAAGCATTCGATCTAATTATAATAACGCTGTGCTGAGATAAAAGCCCCAATCGCCGGTCATGACTCAATAATTGGACAGAGTATGAGTACAAGAGAGAAGGAAAGATGATTTAAAATAAGGGTCCGGGTGTTGGGACCATACTGGTTGGTGGATGACTATTAGAACGTTTTCGTTATGAATGGAAGAATGCGAAAGCCCTATTTGACATTTACAACGGCAACCATAATGCCGTGTTGTTGCAAAAGGTAAAAGTAACCAGCGAGTACCTACAGTCGGCAACCGTCAATGACTCAGACTCAGACCTTCACCGAAATATCCCACGCTAGATGCTTCGAAATTGTTGCAGTAAAACCTTTTCTTTATGCGACCGAAGCGTGTAGTAAACTCGTCCCTGTCTACGCTGTTGCGGGGAAATAGTTGGGTACTCCCTTGGGGAAACAGAGGACCTGTAGAAAGAAGAAAACAAAGAAAAGAAAAGAAATAGAAAAAGAAGAACAAAGGGATCGTCTCTGTGAACGGTTACGTCCCACGTTCGAAATCACAGTCTCCGTGAAAGGGTTGAGTGAGAAGATCGTGCGGAACGAAAAAGAAAATTGAATCACCTTTCCGACACGGTTAACAATGTGGCAGCGCACAAAATTCAGTAATGGCTTATTCTCTACTGTGAAAAATTCGGACTGATTTTGCTGTCTCGACTAGTTAAATTCTTTGTCGCAAAGGAAAAATTAAATTCAACAGTGCATTTCAGGAAATCTATGTACATACTTCAATGAAGATTGCATTTTGTGCAAGTATAGAGAATCACATGACAAATGTTTTTGTAATGAACTAGTCCGTACAATAGTATAGCCTGAATCTGTAATTTCCAATATAATGCGGTTGATCAACATATGGTGTTGTACATAAAAATTTACTTAATTTTTGCTTCCTCGTAGAAGAAGCTTTGTTTTCGTGAACATTTTCATGTCAAACCACTCAGAATATGGTCCAAAACGTGAATAAAAGTGGTTTAGAAAAAATGTCTAGATGGATGTGTATGTGTGTGGCCGACATTCAAAATTGAAACCTTTATATCTCAAGAACGGCTTTACCAATCGGACTGAAATTTAGAACACAGGCGGGGCAGATTATAATTTAAAAAAAAATCAAAAATACGTTCAAATGTTATTTAACTTTACAATTTTCGAAAAATGTCCATACGCGCTCTAGCTACCGGCAATTTTTACCTATCGACCTAAATAATTTTTTACAAATAAAGTTATGTTAAAGGAGGATCGGTATTGAATTTGGAATGAATCAACAAATACGTTCGGTTTTTATGGGATTTTGAATTTAAAAAACAAATTCAATTTGCTCTAACTCAAGTCAAATCTCACTAAATGAACTGAAATTTTCTACAGACGAAAAATAATATTATGTGCTGCTACGTACCAAATTTCGTGATGATCGGTAAAGCCATTCGAATGTTACGTGAGTTTGAATTTACCAAAAATTAACGTTTTGTTTTAACTCAGGTCAACGTACAGTGGTCGAATTGAAACTTTTTACGAATGAGACATACAGATGAGAAATATTCAACGTTGCTATGTATCAATCCTCTATGGATTCAATCAAGTTTCCTCTATGAGGAAGCTTTGTGAAAACAAGCTCCCAACTCGGAGCATGGCGACAGAGGGTCTGATTACATTAATATCAACGTGGACTGTCGTCATTAGAAGGTGCAATGAACTGTCGTCATTCGTTGTTTATGCACCTACTAATGACGACAGTCCATGTTGATGTTAATGCAATGAGCTGTCGTTCTTCATTGTTTATGCACCTACTAGTGACAACAGTCCATGTTGATATGAGAACCTCGGTCGCTAAGGTAAACTGCTCCGAGTTCTACCTCACCGACGGTAAAAATTCTCATCAGGGATCGGCACCATCAATTACATTTGTAACTGAATTACTGTTCAATTACAAATACAAGTTGTAGTTTATAATTATTCTGAACAGAATTTCTCATTACACTGGTAATTAGTAATTAATTCAAAACTAATTACAAATTACAATTTTTATTTGTAATTGTCGCATTTTAAATACAAATTACAATTGGAAATAATAATCGTTTGAAATGAAATAAAAATTACTCGGAGTAGTAGTAATCTATTTTAATTAATTATTAATTCCACTTGGAAATTGTAACCAATATCGATTGATTGAATTACAAATTCCACGTTGACTTGTAATTAAGTTCGAAAAAATTACAAATTTCACGTGGAGTTGTAATTAATTTCGACTAAATTACGAATAACAAATTATGGAATTTGTAACTAATTACAAGTTAATTGTCAATTTCACGTGGAATTAGTTACATCGTAACTAACTAACGAACTAACGAACTCTAACTAACTCTAACTAACTCCAACTAACTCTAACTAACTCTAACTAACTCTAACTAACTCTAACTAACTCTAACTAACTCTAACTAACTCTAACTAACTCTAACTAACTCTAACTAACTCTAACTAACTCTAACTAGCTCTGACTAGCTAGCTCTAACTAACTAGCTAGCTCTAACTAACTAACTCTAAATATAGAGCTGGGCAGTACTTTAAGGACCCAGTTACTAGAGCCAGAGGTATAGTTACATGTATAGCTAGAGCTTCAGTTGGAGGTACAGTCAGAGGTAGAGTCAGAGGTAGAGTCAGAGGTAGAGTCAGAGGTAGAGTCAGAGGTAGAGTCAGAGGTAGAGTCAGAGGTAGAGTCAGAGGTAGAGTCAGAGGTAGAGTCAGATGTAGAGTCAGAGGTAGAGTCAGAGGTAGAGTCAGAGGTAGGGTAAGAGGTAGAGTTACAGGTACTGTCACGTTCTTAACATGGGCTCGAATAGTTTCAGTGGTCTCGAGTTATGACGGCGAGACCGTCGAGACCTCTCAAGACCGCCGAGATTATTCAAAATTGTCGAGACACGCGACAACTTGTCTATATAAAAACTATACTTTTTATTTATCTGCGTGTTTCACATAATATACCACAAATACTGGAAACATACCAAAATAGAGGCAAATGATAGAAAAATCCGTGTAGAACACCATGACATGGATTCCTGCAAAGTACTTTTAAAAGAAAGGCCCTTTTGACATGAAATGTCCATGTATAGGCCCTTTTGACATAGAATTGACACTTTATATGTCCTATATGTATGTTTATATGTTACTTTTGATACTATATATGTCCTTTTGACGTGGAATGTCCTATATATTGGCCCTTTTGACATAGAATGCCCTATGTATAGGCCATTTTGACATGGAATGTTCTATATACAGGCCTTTTTGACATGGAATGCCCTACATATCCTACACAGCGGCGGCGGCGGCGGCGAGATTTTTTTATAATATAGAGAGATTAGTAAGTAGTTAGTTAGTTACTTAGTTAGTTTAGAGTTAAGGGTGTTAAGAGGGTTAAGAGAGTTAAGGGGCTTAGTTAGTTAGTTGGTTAGTTAGTTAGTTAGTTAGTTAGTTAGTTAGTTAGTTAGTCAGTTAGTCAGTTAGTCACTTAGTTAGTTAGTTACTTAATCAGTTAATCAGTTAGTTAGTTAGTTAATCAATTAATCAGTTAGTTAGTTAGCTAGTTAGTTAATCAATTAGTCAGTTAGTTAATTAGTTAGATCGTCAAAAATTACGAGTTTCGAGTGAAATCGGTTACTATTCCGAAGAAATTACAAATTAAAGATGAAATAGTATTTATTGCAAATTTATATTTAATTTCAGGTGTAATTGGCAATTAAAGCGAAACGAATTAAAATTCCAGGTTTAATTGGTAATTGTCTCGAACTGAATTACCAATTACAGGTGTAATTGATAATTAAATCGAACCAAATTACCAGTTTCAGGTGTAATTGGTAATTATTCAAATAGAATTACAAGTTACATATGTAATTGGGAATTGAGTTGAAATCAATTTTAAGTTACGTTGTAATTAAGTAGTTATTTGACGTAAATTACTAAGTTTTATGTGAAATTGTTAAATGAGTAAAAATTAATTTTTAATTACTGCTGTAATTCGTAATTAAATTGAATCAATTACAAATTCTATGTGTAATTTGTAATTAAATTGAATCAATTACAAATTCTATCTGTAATTTGTAATTAAATTGAATCAATTACAAATTCTATCTGTAATTTATAATTAAATTGAATCAATTACAAATTCTATCTGTAATTTGTAATTAATTCAAAATAAATTACAAAATACTGATGGTATTTGTAATTGAAATCTGAACATTACAAATACGCCGATCCCTGATTCTCATGAGTAGATCCCGACATACAAGTGTGCAGTATCGAAAAATGTGGGAAAAAATGTGCCGAATAGTTTGTGATGGATTAAAATGCGTAGGAATGACTACGTAGCCACGCGGTATGCACAGGAAAGAAAGTGTGCAACAATGTATGCCTGTAGAGCGGGATGTGTGGAATTAATTCCTATTGGAAAAATCTCGTTTAGCCATTATGTATAATCAAATTGTGCAGTAACCTCCGCGTATTTAATAATGTTTGTGTGGAAATTAATGTGTAGGATCGAACTGTGTAGTATCGAAATGTCATGTAAAGAGCGTGTGAAGAATAAATATATGAAGGAATAACAGCGTGTACAATCAGCTTTGTGCACGAACGGCTGTGTTGTTTTGAGACTGTGGCGCATCGGTACGCGCGGTAAATTGAGTGTGTTGAGCGGATTGTATAGGAATAAATGTGTAGAATCAATATGTGTGGAACCGAAATGTAAAATTCGTGTGAGGATAAAACATGTGCAGTAAATATCATTCGCAGGATGGCCTTAGTGGAGAAACCGATATGGCGGATCGACACTGTGCCGAATAAAAACGTGCGGGAAAAAAGGGCTGCCGACGTTTTGGACTATTTTTAGTGTTCTGACATGGAAATCTCGAAAAAAAGAATTTCTCACAAAAACAAAGCTTCCTCTATGAGGAAGCAAAAGTATCGGTAGTACAACCAATTTTTTCAGTTTCCTTTTCACCTGGAGGGGAAAAGTAAGAGCTGCGGTTGCGACTAATGTCACGAAAACGCATTCATAATGTCATTTAATACTTGGCGTTGAGACACTGCCGTGTTTCTTGTTATATGCAGGGGTTTGAACGGACTATAACGTTTCAAAGGTCGAGCGCCTCTTGGCGGTTCAGTGAGACACTCTGGCTCATTTCTTTTTCGAGCTCGACACTCGTTAACCCCGGATTAAGGATGAGACGAGATGTTAAAGGGAGTAGTAGGAAGAACGAGCGTAAGAAGGTGAAGGTGCGGATGAAGAGGTTCCACTTATGGATTTCCAGAGTTAAAGCTCACTGAAGCTTTCGCACTCGGCTTACTAGGATAAGCGCGCATAAAATAGCCTTTCATCTATGTTTGGTCAGGCTATGTAGTAAATGGACGATGAAACACATTCGAAACTAGAAGATGAAAGGTCAACATGGTTACTAGTGTTTAACGAGTCTTGAACTTCTTGCACGTTTCACACGCTATTAATCCCTGTTTGACGTATATAACATTCATCTCATCAAAGAATCGCATCATCAAGGAATATCAATAGTATTTCCATGTAATGAATATTTGCATGGTTAAGGGGGGAGGGTTCGCCAGGAGAGTTAGCTATTGGAAATAATGATTTAAAAAATCTAAAAAAATTCACCTACATGCCTTTGGGTTCTGTAAATAACATGTCTTGGACAAAAAAACAAACAAACATTATTTGGCTTTGTATATTTTTTAGATTAGGCAAAAAAATTATATGAAAAATCTGCCATTGAATTTCCAATCATCTTAGTGTCACTCAATGTTTTCCATTGACTTTTCCATACAATTCGCGTTGGAACTGTATGATAATCATACATTAATTCCCACTGATCCTCATTGGACATCTAATGATACATTTTGTTAAGTGATGAGTACTAAATTATTGCTAATTATTCTTTTCCGTGACAGATCAAACGAATCAAAGTATCTCAGCGTGAGCTTTCACATTTGTCTGCATAGTTTTGTGACTTAAAAATAAAAAAAGTTTTTTTTTTTAGTTGACGTCATGATATATAGCAATTAGAGAAGGATGTAAAAAAAAATAAAAAATGTACTGTGTACTATTAACTATATTGTTCACTCAATATTTCAAAGTGAATAATCGCCAGTTGACTTCGAAGCGACTTAATATTAATCCGACTTACCCCACTCCAGCCGTTAGGCAGGAAGCCCTTGTGTTCGGACCAGTTGTTCGAGTTGACGTAAAACATTCCGGCTGCCATTATGAAGACCCAAACTGCGAGATTTATGGCGTTCAACACGTTGTTGAATATGAGAGATTTCTTGACCCCAGCAGCCATAAGCAGCATCATTAGTATCGTGATTACGAAGGCGAGAAAGTCCGGTGGTCGGCCTGTAAGCATGAAAATAAAAAAAAAGACTATTATAACACTACACGTCATATGCTACGATGGTTATATTATGATGAACAGAAATAATTAGTAGCACACTATAATAATGCATAATCATATACAGCCAAGGTGTTAGCGCGCCGTAGCACGTATATCGTCGACACTCACAACACTTTTGTTCCTTTTCCCCCGTAAATTAAATATAAAGTCTTGAAGGTTTGTAAAGTACGTGCGTCTTAATACACACGCTTAGTTAAATATACACCCACAGGGAGTACAATGTAATTGGTTTCATGCAGGTACAAGAGACTTCTAGCGTTTATAAGGTCTATACACGCACTCAGTGGCAGGGCTTTCAGTGAGAATACGTTATTCAAATTCTGCACTTGGCACACGCTGTTATAGTGACTCTCAGCTGCTAAAGATCAAAGGGCAGAAAAACTTGATTAATAAACAGTCTCGCTAGTATATTTTAAGGGGAAACTATATTGACTAACGGCAAATCAATACTTTTCTTTTTGCTAAATTTTCCTCAGAATATGCTCAACTTATTTGTAAGATGCCGAGATACCCAGATTTTTCTTTTCGTCTTTGCGTCTATGTCAACATCGCTCTTTTCGATTATTATTTTTTTATTTTATTTAGCACTGTTCTCAAGGGCAATGAGTAACATGTACGTGCATTATCTTATAATATTGACTAGTAAAACACTATATCAATCATACTTGATTTTTGTTTAATTGACAAAATTTGTTTCTAGTGATCCATTTTGGAAAACCTATTTTTTAAATCGGATAAAATAATGACTTATATTTAATTAGATCTAATTAGATATAGGCCGATGGAAAGAGGTGAGTTAAATAGAGTGTGATAAAAACTGACCAAAAGAAACAATTATCAAAATGTTTTGAATAAGTAGGTACTTCGTCCTTATATCGAAAGTACGTTATGAAATCTTTACTGAAGGAAGTACAAAACAAATATATAATTTTCTTATTAATAATAATTTTCTACAAATTATATTGCAAAAAACGTTGTGTTGTAGAAGGGGGCTCCAACCTTCGGACGAGGGACTCTACCCCTCGACGTCGCCGAGGCTTACGCGAACCCCCGTCCTCTCCGTATTCGTCACTGTTTCATCGTTCATTTACATAAAAAAAATTGAAGTGGACTTGCCGACTATCCTTTTGGAGGACATGCTGACATGTCAACTTCAGGGACAACCCTGAACTCGCTCTTTTATCTAATTCCTCCCACAAAACTGTTTTTGTAAGCTTTTTTCCATCGCGATTTTTTTCCACCGACTTCTTTTCCATCAGTTTTTTTTCGCTGTTATTTTTCGCCTCGACCATTTTTCCACGTCCATTTTAGTCTGATACCGTCTCCATTTAAGAGGCATTCTCGCCTCCTCCACCACTTTGAAAATTTTGAAACCTATCTTCACCCGAATAAGTCGACAGATTGGGCTCAAGTTCTGAGAGATTACGCGAAAGAATGGTACAATTGGGATAAGTTTCTTGCTTTCCGAAACCCGAAGTTATTTTTGCAGGAGTACTGAAAATCCAAAATGAAGGTTCGATGCGATAGATACAGCCCTATAGGCGGCAAGAATTGGGCGAAGAGATTCCCACGGATGTATCCCCCTTAATTACGTGAAATGTGTGTTCTAAAAAAAGACCGAAGTTGGAGAATTTAGAATATAACAAAACTTGATTAAAGTGATAAATCCCGTGTAATAAACAGGTCCATATGGATCTCTGTTCAATCTTTGAAAGATCTATCGAGATAGTCCGTTAAAAAGTACAGCTGAAGAGACGATTCTGTATTACTGGTGGACTTTTGAATCTTCCCAAAAGTGCCGTCAAATACGTCGTAACTACATCATGTATTAAATATTGGTCGAAAGTCTCTCTCGAAAGAAATGCAGAAGAAATCCGTTGTATATAAAGTTAATCTAAAGTTTAGTGCAATGCAGCAAAACTTTATAATCTATGATTTTTTGTCGAGAGTTTAGTCAAATGCAGCAAAAGTCTGTTATGTATATATATAAGTTATTAACCAATCAACTTTCAAACTACTTTGAAAAATAAACGATAATAGACTTTTGCTGCATTGAACAAGACTTCAGATCAAGTTTCATATATAACAGATGTCTACTGCATTTTTCGAGGCTATTTGACTATAGATTTTTTTATGTGAGCTTCAAAAGTCCACCAGCAGTACAAAATCATCTCATGAACTGTACACTCAGATAGACTTTCTCAATAGATCTTTTATAGATCCATCACAGATCCATATGGACCAATTTTTTTACCCGGGTTGTTTCATGTATAACAGATGTCTACTACATTTCTCGAGGCTCAGACGAAGTTTAATACATGATGTACGTACGCCGTATTTGACTATGCACTTTTGATCTGAGCTTCAAAAGTCTGCCAGTAGTACAGAGTCGTCTCATGACCTGTATTTTCAGATGGATTTTCTCGATAGATCTTTCATAGATCCGCCAGAGATCCATAAACTCCGGATCTCGGGAAAAAAGTGAAGCGAGTAGTCTATAAGTATTTATATCCACGGTGAAAAGTCCAAGACGATTCGTTAGGGGACTCAACCTTGATCTCAGCACCAACTAGTGAGATAGACCCTCTAGGTATCTGTAATTCAAATCAGCAATCCGCACGTTATAAATAACGCAAGGACCACTTGAGCTGGTGCTTTCGACATCGTACACAGTTTCTGCCACTTCAAACCCACCTCCAGTATCTTCTTTTTCTTCTTATTCGCCCCTTCTTATTTTCCATCACGACCTTAACGGGTACCTTGATACTCTGCTGACTCTTCATCTCTCATTCTCCATTTTAGTCCTTCTCGTTTTCTGCGAGCTCTGCTCGAGACTCTCTGACTTTCTGTTACTGTACCTTGTTGGGCTAATCGCTGAAGAAGGTTGTATAAGAAAGAAAGGTATATGGGTGGAGAGAGTTCTATACTCTGTTAGCTCGCTTTTCTCTCATTCGGTGAGCCTCGTGTACGTGCCCTTGCGAAAACGACGACCAGCTTGAAACTCCACCCATCCCAAAGTACCAGCAGCGAAGAGACGACACTCGCTTTACGTGGGTGTGTTTCACCGACCCCAATTTACTCACAGCTCTTCGCGCTCTCGTGATGTGTGTATATATACTTACGTCACTAATGCTGAATCATATCCGTTACGTGTATCCCTCAACACAAGTACGTGAGCGCCGACTTTTAGACGAGCGTAATTCAGGGAACGAAGGTCAAAGGGAGATGAATTTAGCAAGATCCATAAAGTCTAAGTATATTAAATAAGAAGCGACAAATTACATCACCCTCTCAAAAGAGATGAAGATATAAGAAAAATAATGATTACTTTATTTTTAAATAAATAATGTAGGAAAGTAAACGTACACATTATTTTTAAAAGGACTGCAAAGCAAAAACTTTTACGTTGCTTGCTTATTATATTTCTGCTTTTCCACGAGGCTAGATTGGATTCATAGAGGAGGATGTGTGAAAAATGGAAAACAATGTAGAAGCAATATGCAAGTTTCTACTTTGCAGCCTTATTTTTGTTGTAAATAGTAGATAATAAAATTTAAGGCGATTGAAGTTACATATACAACGAGCACTGATAGTATCTCGTTTGTTCTATTTACTTTTATAAAAATTGTCAATTCTCCCAAGTTATAGTATGGTAGTGTTGCTATAGCAATTTTGAATAAAAAATGTAATGTTCCATAAGATGAGAATTTCAAAGCTCAAAATCGAGTAACGCTGTGTTTTACTGAGCTACTGTAAAAAAAGCTAAACTATTAGTCCGAAAATTGGGTCCCATAAAATCCTCTTTATAACTTCGGCTTAAATTTAATATCTTTCGTCCTTGAATATTAGTTCGTTTCTAGATAACTAATTACGCCCGATATCTAAAAATTTGCGATAGCCAGATTATTTGCAGACAAGTTTCAAAAAACTGAAAATACCATAAAATTGTAGCCGCTGTATGAATTTTCGCAAAAATTAGAGTTGATTTCTATAAATTTGAAAAGTTGCAATATTGGAAAGAAGATTCACCATCGTATTATGAAGATACGGCCATAATATTATGACATTTTTTGCTTCCTCATAGAAGGAGCTTTGTTTTCTTGAAATTTTTTTTTTCGAGATTTTCATATCAGCATGCTCAGAATAATCTAAAACCTCGAGAAAAGTGGTTTAGAAAAAATGTCCGTATGAGTGTATGTGTGCGTGGGTTCCCAGCATCGAAAATTCAATCATCCATAATTCTCGAATGGTACGAGGGCTCGAGCTCAACTTTTGCACGTAAGTGAAGTACCAAATTTTCTTTAATTGCTGTGATTTTTTTTACAAAATGTATCCACGTATATACACTTTATAGAATTTATTTTTAAAAAGTGCTTGGCCGCTCTAACTATCGTAAAAGTTCAGCGGTTCAGCTAAATAGTTCATCATAACTGGAGATACGTTCAATGTTTTTTTGGTATTGAATTTCGACAAGGTCGGTAAAGAGGTTTAGATTTTACGTCATTTTGAATGTAAAAAAAATGGTAGTTTTTTTACTAGCTTCTGTAAAAATTCAGCAAGGAAGCAAAACATCGTCTATGAGGAAGCCAAAATAAATGAACATACTTCCTCATAGAGATGCGTTTGAAAAAATTTAAAACTAATGTGAAAGTAATGCAAAATTCTGCTTTGCATCCTTTTCTGTATTATTAGGCATAACGAGGGAACGACCGCGTGAAGAGGGGAAAAAAGATTGTCCATCTTTTAGATATGAGCATGAAATGAAACGTTTCCTCGAGGTTTTCGTAAACGTATTGCCCTAAGTTTGATGTATTCGTTGATCGGCTATTGGCGGCCAGGTAAGAGAGTGAATATTGTCTCTTATTTAAGTTGATACGTTTCGACCCGGATCTGGGTCCTTTTCAATCTTTACTGCTTATGTGTGCTGTGCATGTTTATATTGTTTTGTCTGTGAAGTGATTTTGTGTTTGTTATTCTTAGTTCCTCGTTTTTGTTTTTTTGGAACGATTTTGGTCACCGGACTCTCCAGCCCATGTGCTTTGTGGTCGTTTGTAGGTTATCTGTATTTTATTTTTCTTTGGATTTTTTCACTTTTTACGGAAACACTACATTTTAATCACTTTAGGCTAGAGAGCCCGGTAAGCAGAATCAAGCACATGGGCTGGAAGCCCGTTGACCAAAATCGTTCCAAAAAAACAAAAACGAGGATCTAAGGATAACAAACACAAAATCACTTCACAGACAAAAGAATATAAACATGCACAGCACACATAAGCAATAAAGATTGAAAAGAACCCAGATCTGGGTCGAAACGTAGAAACTTAAATAAGAGATAATATTCACTCTCTTACCTGGCCGCCAATAGCCGATTAACGAATACATCGAATTATCTACTTCGGCCGAATAAAACCAAAATCAAGCATTGCCCTAACGCCTAAGGTTCGAAAATATCTCTTTAAACAAAATGAATTCTTTACTCACAAACAGAATTTTCAAGAATGCCGTTACCTGTTTCTTGATTTCACTAAAAATATCTTCGACAGAATGATCGGTGTGAAAATATCTCCGAAATAATATCGGACTTAGAATATTACCCAAAATAGTCCTACGACAATGAAATCCAATGGCATACCATTTATCGTTATTGTTAGCAAATCGGAAAACAAATAGACTCAACATGGTAGCGGGTACTGCGCCTGGAGTTGCTTACTTGGACATTTAATTTAGATAGATGCTAAATCGAAAACCCTGATGGACGCCTGGTGTTTATTTCTACAAGAGGGTCTCCTCTACTCGATTAACCCTTAACCATCAAATCGTTGCCATCGTTAAACCAAACTGTCGCAATACCTTAACTTTGGGTTTACAATCCACGAGGGGTTACTATTCCAAGCATCCAAACTAGAATGGGGTTAACGATGAAAGGCTGGTCGTCTACCAACGTTTTAATAGTCAGCCCAAACCATCGCGATTCAGCATTTACGCTGCCCAATTTCTGAGACCCAAAAAAGAGGTAGAAGCACGAAATTCAAGCGGGCAACTAACATAACCTGCTTTAAAACGTTCTCACGGTGAGGCTAACCGATTCACCGAAATCTCCGTCAGTAACCATGTAGTATAAAATTATAGGTAAATCGACAGCTCCAGCCGCGACTACGTAGATGGAGCTATAGTAATACCCGAATGATAGAAAAACACTTGCATATAGCCGAATTGATGGCGTGCCAAGAAAGGCGGGATGGAGATGAAATTGGTGGAATCGAGGTAAGAAGGAGAATTTGAACGAGAGTCGATTTACCGCAACGAGAATCAAATTTGCCTTTTTGTACGTTGATCGACATTCACCCTCGTCTCGTTTCGTTCATCAATATTGTGATACGTCAAACCTTTCATTTTATGTCTCCCTGTCTTACTCCAAATTCAACGGGAGTTTGAGCAGTTACTGACAGTTGGAATATTATTATGTTAATTTTACTTCAAAATCGAAGTCGCAAATTCTCGTGGGTCTGAAGGTATGGCATATAAACCGATTTAAATGTAGATTTGAATCGACTTTTTGGGATCTTTTTGGGATCTGCTTTACGTAATCTGCAATCCGACATTATTTTAAAATATTTATTACGCGATAGGCCAAGGAAAAAAAATGTTACCATTTATATTAAAAGTTCACGAGAGACGAGACGAAATGTCGACGTCCGGTTACGCGAGACGCGCGAAATTAAGAGGAGGGTACGGCCATTCCAGGGAAAGAAACGTGTATTTTCTCCATCCATAAAACAAATTGTATTTAAAAAATCCAATGCCCTCGATTGTTTGTAACAGCTTTCTGATCATGTGACAAAATTACCTAGTCCAATTACTTAAAAAATGTAGATTGAGGTTAATTTTTTGTTAATAGCAGATATTTTAAAAATGATATTGATGTTCACTTGAATTTTAATCTTAACATTTTAAACAAATTTTACATGAAAATAGGTGAATGAAATTCAAACATGAACATGCTAAAACTTTTGATGAAGTTCGAATAATTTTAATACGTTGACATGTTTGAAAGCCCTCTCCTAAAAAGTTGGTGTGCCATGACGTATGGCTGGTTTGATATTAATATTGTTGTCGGTTTTTTCGTCCTGCGATTGGTCGCCAGTGTCGTCAGATATGTTGAAACCGGGACCAAATTCAAGTACTGAAACCAAGCCCAGGACAATGTTTGTGCTTTCAAAACAAAATTTCGACAGTTTGTCAACGCGTTTTGAAAGTTTAGCAAAAGAGCACTGCAGTGCCCATTAAAAGTGATGACGCGCAGCAGCCCGCCCGGTCTAGTAACACTAAAACTTTACTATAAATTCGAAAAAGTCAACATTAGTGAAATGTCCACCGAAATCGCTTTTAACATGCTGGAATATTAAGTGTTTAATTTTTATTTTGTTCCCTTAACTTGATCAAAGAATAAGTTTGACTTTATCCACAGTAGTTAGTTCCTAGTTCGTGATGATTGTGATGTTTGTTTAATGAGCGGAAGTAAATGCTAAAGCAACGGTAAATTTTATTACGCGATGTTCGTTCAGACTGATGTAAGTGCAGGGCAATATGTAAGCTGACTGTTCTAGAACTAACGTCACAGAGCCATCAAGTTGCAAGCCGGGTTACAAATATATAGGAATAGATAGTAGGTCACGAAGACATATAGCCCGATGCTAATCCGAGAGTTGATTCGGCTCAGCCAGGCAGAAAGTGCCTCGTTTCCCTTGGGTCAGCAAACTCAATCTACCAATGAAGTAAACTGGAATGCCTTGGAAAACTACAATGTTACACACTTGAGAGACTGCCTCGTCGAATTTCGATTTACAAGTGAAGGAAAGAAGAAAAAGGAGTAATACTGGAATGTCCGATACTGAGACATTTGTGATCGACTTCACGACCAAAGTCCTGTGAACGATCAGTATCAGCACAAGGACATCGAACAGTAGCAGCAGGTCTCAAAGGACACCCAACGTACGTCCAGATTGATTCTCTTCTCTCTTCTCGTTTTTTCGCGCCTTCCTTCTCACGCTCGTTGCTAAAGGAAGAAATCGAATGAACTCAAACGGGTACGCCTACATCATTGTATACCAAATAAGTATAGCAAGGTTACACCAAACTCAGAAGAAAGACTGATGCGTCGTCATGGGAATCTTTTTTTATTTGTACGGTATCGGCATCATGCGTTAGAATACCAGCGCCGCTTGTAATCAATTTTGTATCTTTGTATACCGGAGAAAAAATTATCTCTTGCAGGGTACATATTTTAACGGTGTTTTTCCGATAATACCGAAAGAAAATCTGAAAGTTATCGTCATAAATGAAAATGTGGAATTTTTATATTATGTGAAAAAAATTTTGTTATGGTAGCAACTTTGAGTTATTGATTTATTCCGCAGAAAATGTACATAAATTTTCTTCTGCTCCATAACGTTGGTGCTTTACGCCAGTATTTCTGTTTACACCTGACAGCAGAAAAGTTAATCTCAATATTGTGACCTGTACCTCAGACCGGGAAATTCAGATATATTTAAACTTTCATTATTCAGTGAATTATTGACATAATTCACTGAAATATAATGAAATAATGATATGAGGATGTGTAGACTTCTTCTTTCTTTTAACTGCACCAACCCAATCATTATGCCTATTCTGTTTGTAGGTGTGTATAGTGGTAGTAGTAAACCAATGAAAATGAACTTCCGGTGAATTTATCGGGTAGTTTTTCCCCGTCTGCAGACACTTCGCCTATTACATTGTCGGCCCGGGTCAGTAGCCAGTCTCCCCTGAGGGTCTGGTCCGTATCAGTAATCAGACTCCCATGCGACCGCATCCGACTTCCCCCTCTATATCGCATCTCCCATAGCATTTCTGCCATGGGCATAGGAAAACTGCGGAAAACCTATGCTGAATATCCGGTCCCGAGGCCGCCTCACGGTACCGGAGCTACGTCAAGGTTCATCGAAAATTTAAACACGGGCTATAGCTGTATACATGTGACACCCACTACAGTAAAACTGCGGCACCAGGATTCGAACCCGCAAATTCCAGGTTATTTAAAAAACTAATAATTAACATTTATAAATCCGTCAACATGTTAGACGCAAATACAAAGATTCAAGATTTCGTCACAGACAATACGCTGTATATAAATCCTCACCTTAATCTAAAATTATTATTTTCCAATAATTTAACTTCACAATTATAATAAATATTAACATTTACGTCTTAAATACCGCGTTGCGGTAACGAGGCCTACGCTAGAGAAGCAAAGCAGCAGTATGCCACAGCGTAGGATAGTAGCGGTGTAGAAAATCGGTTGCTGCAGTTGTTAGCCTTTTAATAGTGATCAGAATGTGCAGATTGGAGATGCTCTCCTCGAGAGCGTTAACGACGTCCGGAAGAAATGGTCCAGGCCGTTGTTAAATCTTGCCTGAATGCAGAGTATCGGCAGATCGGTTGCACGGCCGCAGTCGAGGCGGCGGTAAGGTCACCGCATGCTCGGGGGAATTGATATAAAAAAAAATAAAAACCCCATCGCAAAATTAATAAATTATAGAGCAAGGTATGAAAATTACCTGTTGGATCGCTTCGGGCGTTTTATCGCAAGAAAAGACGTCGCTGCCGGCGCCGTCTCCCAGGAGAGCCGGATATTTCTGGATATATGTACTGTAGTATATATAAGTTTCCATTTTGTAGTAACATACTGTATAATACCCGACTGAGAGATCGTCTCGTGAATAAATAAGATGGCGTCAAGTCGCTACGGCGACTACTGGGATAACCGGCTGAGAGTAAAATGATCGCATGAATATTTGGGATAAATACTCAATTTAATAGCCTGACCAATATCTGACCACTACTACTGGTGGTCAATTCATACCAAACAATGTATACTACAGTTGCAACAACGCCAATACGAACGCACAGAATGAACTCAAATGTGTCCAATACCTTCCCCACACGGTGCAAAACAAGATTGTAAAAGCTAGGCACTTGACTTTGTAAACATTACTTTGACAAACAATTAATAAATTCGTTTGCTACTTCAATATAAAGTAATTTGGTTATTTACAATTCGTTTATTGAATTAATAATGTGACAATAGAAATGTGTAAATTTGACAAACTTACACGCTGTCCATCCACTTTTAATATAAAATAATTATTAGTTTAACAAACGAAAATTGTCATGGTGACAAGAAAAAATATTGTGATATTCACGAAGGTTCATAACAATTTTTTCCTCTTGCAAAAACGATCATAAATATTTTGTTAAAATTAATATACAAACTTCTCACAATTATATTTGGAAAAATATATTTTTATTCACATTCCAGCATAGAATATTTATATTTTAAATATATTTTTGCAATGAAATCGTCAATAATTTACATATATTCGCATTTCTGTGAGAGTTAACACTTATTTTACACCAAACGTGAATACTGCAATATTGTTTTGCCTACCGTACTCTGCTTCGTCAATGGGCAATTCAATCTTGATTTAAAAAAAATGTTGTTATCGAAAATCACCATTAAAAACGGGTATCTACACTGGTATACCCTTTTAACGCACGTAAAAACAAATTAAAAATAAAACGATGTAGGCAAACCTTAATTCTGCAACTGATCTATTCATTCACCAGTGTACGTGCGTAGTGAGGGTGCGAATGCGATATCGCGAAAACGGCTTTGTTTCTCGATTGACAATTTTTTTTCAACATGCAATTCCATTCGAGAGGAGCTACTCACTGCCCCAGCCAGTAATATATGTACAGTGAAGTTCATTCTTGACTGGCATATAGCCATCAAACCAATGTTTGCGCAATCTGTACGCATCGATAGAGATGTTCGAGCGTTGCACATCTGTTTCCCGGATGTGAAGTGCATTCCCCCATCTCTCTGAATTGCTGATGCGATGCCAATCAACATTCCAGCAGGAATGGAATATGAAAACACTTCTCATTACCACCACGGTTTCCATGATGAATGCTCCAGTTTGTTGTGGCAACAAGAAACAATTCGAGTTGTTCGATTACTCGGATTTACTTCGGACTTACTTTTTAGTTCGAGTACCCGGATAATTGGAATAATTCGGGTACCCGGATTTGAAGATTCAGATTAGATTGCACGAATAAGTTCGGATATCCGTATAATCCGAATCCAAGTGGAAGCCCTACAAAAACGTCGTGAGGCCTACTAGAATTGTTTGGTGTTGCTACAACAAACTGGAGGATTCATCATGGAAACCGTGGTGGTAATGAGAAGTGTTTTCACATTTCATACCTGCTGGAATGTGGATTGGTATCGCAACAACAAATCAGATAGACGGGGGGAACGCAGTTCTCTTCCGGGAAAAAGGTGTGGAACGCTCGAGCATTTCCATCGATGCGCACAGCTTGCGCAAACATTGGTTTGATGGCTACATGCCAGTCAGGAATGAACTTCACTGTACATATCACTGGCTGGGGCAGTGATATGTACTAGCTCCTCTCGAATGGGAATGCACATCGAATAGAAACTGTCAATCGAGAAACAAAGCCATTTTAGCGATATCGCATTCGCACCCTCACTACGCACGTATACTGGTGACTGAGTTGATCACTTGCAGTATAGAGGTTTGCGTAAATCATTTTATTTCAAATTTTATTTTACGTGAGTTAAAAGGGCGTTCCAGTGTAGATACCTGTTTGTAACGGTGATTTTCAATAAAAACATTTACGAGATACTAAACTAATTAATAGGCGAAACGATATGCACGGATGGAGTACAGTCTTCCATAAATTTGGTTCATCTCCCAGGAGTCTTGCCTGTAGTAGCCAAGGTAATGGGCTTGGAAAAGTTCACGCTGTGAATTATTCAGGATATTGTCACAGCATCTTTTATTGAATATAAATCGATATTTATACGGTCTCAATAGTCTAGTGAAAACCGCTTTTCTTGAATTTATATTTTTTACCTAATACTTTGTAAATTTAATTAATGTATAACGTGGTTAACAGTTTTGAGAAATGAATAAGTGCACAATGTAAAGCAATCTTTACTGTCGTAATGAGGTTGAGATTAGGAAGAGAATTCGTATATTTTATGAATTATTGTTTTCAAGGCAAATGCCTTGAAAACAAGGAATTCCTTCCGCTTCAAGGAATTCTTGTGACTCCCACTAAATAATATTTTGTAAATTGAGTGTCAACTCTCACAGAAATGCGAATATATGAAGTTTGTGTATTAATTTTAACAAAATATTTATTATCGTTTTTGAAAAAAAAAAAAACAAAAATAATCAACCTTCGGGAATATCATAATATTTTTCTTGTCGCCATGACAATTTTCGTTTGTTAAATTGACAATTATTTGATGTTAAAAGTGGATGGGCACTGTATAAATTTGTCAAATTTACACATTTGTTTTGTCACATTATTAATTTAATAAACGAATTGTAAAATAACAACATCACTCTTTGTTGAAGTAGCAAACGTATTTATTAATTGTTTGACAAAGTAATCTTTACAAAATCTAGTGCCTAGATTTTACAAACTTATTTTACACCGCGTCGGGAAGGTGTTGGAGATATTTGAGTTCACTTCGTGCGTTTGTATTGGTGCAGTTGCAGCTGCAGTATACATAATTTGGTAGGAATGGGTCACCAGTAGTAGTGGTCAGATATTGGTCAGTCGATGAAATTCAGTATTTATCCTATATATTATTGGTTATCCCTGGAGTCGCCGTAGCGGCTCGATGCCGTCCTATTTCTTCTTGCGACGGTGTGACTCTCAATCGGTTATTATACAGTATATGTTATTACAGAACGGAAACTTATATATATTTTTCTTCTATATTATAAAAATATCTCGCCGCAGCCACCGCTGTATAATACTATCGGGCTGGTCGGGGTCAAATGTCACAGCAAGGCTCTGATTTTTCTAAGACCAAATAATGTCCCTTCCAAAGCCTAATTGAGGACCCTTCCAGGGCCTGATTTTTTTTGTCTTCCATGAGACCTCTCTTTACCGAATAGAACAAATTTACAAAATTTAGAAAACTCCGAATGGAAAATTGTAATTATCGTGGCACGGGGGTTTGGCGCAGAGGGGCGAAGCGCGCAGAGTGGCGAAGCCTTAATATATGTATATATACTAGGGGGCCCCGCCCCCATACGCGCTTCGCGCGCTAACCCCCCATTTCCAACAGTATAGATAGTCACAGTATAATTGCAAATTTGCATTTACAATTATCGTGACTTTCAATAGTCTCCAAACAATATATTTAGAACAATAAGATTTTTTAAATTCGGGCTTCGGAGATCACCCATCCGAGTACTCACCCAAATCCTGAGGATATATATCTTCATATATTATAAAAAATCTCGACCAAAGCAGTCCCCCCCCCCCCCGCTTCCTCGAGATTCATCTATCCCTCGGGATCCCCTCAATCCTTGGGACCACCATATCCATCACAAACCTCTTATTCCTCGGAACTCCCCTATCTCTCGGGATTTAGAATAATCTGAGAGGGGCAGTTTGAATAATCACGGTTGCTATGGCAACGAGGAGTAATTCGGGCTAGGGGCGGTCACCCATCCAAGTAATGAACTCTGGGGTCAGTACTTATAGGGGTCCGTAGTATAGGGTCCTATACTACGGACCCTAGACCGAATTAGTCTAAGTCCCCCAAGCCCTCATGGCCGGATTTTTCTAAGTCCCTCGATTCTTGAATCTTGAATCTTGAAACGACAGCTGCAAGATCTTTATATATTATAGAGATATTTACATATATATATGGTGCATTCCACGGCCAACCGACAGGGTCGTGATCCTCAGTTTTCTTCTTTACCTTATGGGATGTTGTAGGACCATGTGAAATAGCCCTCTAGAATTTTTTTCAGATTTTTTTGACCATTTGTCTTTTTATGATAACCCAAAATTTTAATTTCTCAAAAACTACGTCTGCGATTTGTTTGTATTTTTTACAGTACCCTATTTAATGAAAAGCTACATTTTTTAATTACCCTGAAAATGGGCATGAGCCTAGAATAGCAGCTAAAATAAGATAACATTTTTAAGAAATGTAGTATATAAGTACAAAAATTCAGGTATTAAAAAAGATTGAAAGGATTCCAGTACTGATCGAAATTACTATTCATTATATATCCGTCTTATATCACGATTATGATCTTAACAGTAACGAAAACTTATATTGACCTTCACTGTGATGTACGTTCTTGCGAGTACCTTTCAGAAAAAAAATTCTAGTGTTCTTTTTCATATTGCCCTACAACGTTCCAAAAAGAAAAGAAAATATGAGGGTCAGGACCCTGCCGATTAGCCGTAGAATACCCCATACATAGTATATTCCTACAGAACAGGAGGAATTACACGACGACAACTTCTTAGTATAACTTAAGAACTTGTTTTTGGCTTTGGTCGTTTATTAATAAACTTATTTTTGTTAAGCTTCGTCGTATCGACCTAATTTTTTATTGATGGAATTTTCCGACACGTCGTACTCGGGGTCTGAGACGTCCATGTCGTAGATTCTGATGTTATCGACATTCCTATACAGGAAAGTTTCAAACATATTTCGAATCCCTGATTTTTATTTAGTTCACTCTAATTGCTCCACCAGTTCATTAAGAATTGATAGAGCAACCATTTTTTATAATTAAAATTAATCGTGAAAAAATATCGCCACAGCCCGAGTATTCTCAGTATAACTGCGAATGGGTTTATGGCTTGTCGGCCGGCAGAAATCTGCTTACGTACAAATAGAACAGAACCGTGGTACATGGTCCATCTGTTTTTTACATGCAGTCCAATTTAACGGAAATATGAGAGTCTGGTAGGTACACAAACGCTTTGTCAGAGACCGATTAACCCTCGACCTATCCGTAATTACCGCTGTAGCTAATCCGTCAGGGATAAAAAAACGAACACAAAAAACGGTGTGAGATTCTGGAGAGAGGCCAGAGCTTAACCTTTGCAGATATTCCTATAATCTTTTTTTTTTGTGCGTCAAAAGTGTGACTGAAATTAATGTAATTACTGGAATTCTAAATTAACGTAAAAATTAGTCATTTTAATTGCAAATACCATTGTTATGCCATCTTCGAAAAAGTTGATGTTATAAACAACGCATTCATTAAAAACTATATAGTATGCGACTATCAACGACTTCGGAGTCTTTAGGTATATAAGTATGTGTCAGCACTGCTCAAATTAACACAATCCTCTTGATATTGAAAATAAATTGTTTGTGGTTTTTAGTAATGATTTACTGATGTTGTAACACGAAAGTTTCATTTTATTTTCAAATAGCAATATTTTTTCGTGTTATTCGCAGGCCAGTTTAGATAGATAAAAATCTACGATATGGTGGATACCTCATCGGCAAATTGACTTGGAAAAAAAAACAAACACTTTCTTTAATGCATAATTATGCCTTAACAGTACAAATTATAAAAATGAAAAAAAAACAATCATCATTATCAGCATAACGGCAGTGTTTAAAAATAAAAATGTCGCATCTTTCTACGTGAAATTAGCACAAAAACACTTAGGGATAAAGAGGAACGAAAACTATGGATCTAGAGCAGTAAACGCACTTTTTGAACGTCTCCTGATGTTGATCCTCCCCTCGTAATATTACACCGCGACTCATTATTTTCAATGTGAAAATGATGTTCGTGTTCAATTAGTGTAAAAGGCGAACAGTAACGACTGAATTTTCTTTGTCTACACAAATCTTGAACTTTCATCCGTAAAATGTCTTACAAAGTTCAAAGATGGCTCTTCAAAGTCGTGAACTTCCGAACCTCATTACGGTGAAATTATGCCGTCAACATATCGCTAAAATGTTGGCATTATGCGTATAAAGTATTCATCTAAACCGAATAAAATTAAAGCCCTTAGTTGATTTTCAATTAATAGGCGAATCTTCTTAACCCACGCTCTTCTGACGAGGTGCACATAAATGAAAGTACGTTTTGGTAGTTACATAATGAATAACTCCCGGAGCATGCATTTGTCTGATGATAACGGACCGCTTTCACTGCGAGAAGATGACATCGCAGGCACGAACCGATGGGAGATCAGAGAGCGTAGAGAACAGAAGGAAGAAGGACGAGAATCAATCTTGAAGAGAACAAATGTAACCTGGAGAATATACGGTCGGCTTTGGGGGCGCGACGGACGGAAAGGTCGAATAAAAAGAGCAGAGAAAGAGCTTAAAGCAGAAAAGCGAAGGGAAAAAAAGAAAGCGGTATGGCAAGGTGGTGGGTAAACGGACCGCGAACCTAAGGAGCAGTTTGGCAATCCAGGCTGAGATACGGGGATCGCTGGTTTCCTCGTATTCGTTGTCATCGTCGTCGACGGTAGTATACGTTAGCTCACTTGCACGCTATACCGTCGGCGGATTGGATCGATGAGGTCCACAGGTGCCAGCGAAGAGCCAGGGTTGATCCGCGCAAGCGCTACTACCCTTATAGTATACGTTTCCATGTATATACTATATACATATACTGGGAAATATCTGCTCACCCTTATTTTCCCAAGGGTTCCTGCCTTACTCTTGTTACCCACACCATTTCCTTCCATTCGCATAATACAACAACGTATGCATCATAGTATCATGGGTCGTATTGTAGTCGTGCATATCTTGCATTTGCGTACTACGCGCATATTTAACGTATGAAGTTATGTGAATATAAGCAGACTGTGAATCGAGGGCGACTCAAAAAATTACGATTTTAGTACTTTAAGACAAGAGAAAAGTATGATAAAAAAATACATGATTGCAAGTACCAAGTACATTGATTTTTTATTAAAATAACGTCAAAAAGGTAATAAAAAAATATTTGTTAAATAAGTTCGATAGAAAACGTTTTTTAATCAAATGGATTCTATGATTTTTTAAAAATTAGTATTGATTCGAAATTGTTAAAAAATTTCATTTTTCGTGCATTTTTCTAAGGCTGTTTTTATTACACGGTGCTGCAATTATTTCTTTTTAATTACTGAGAAGTCACGAATTTTGAATACGCTTTTGTAGAAAAGTTTCAGTTTGTAATAACACAAGAAGTTCTAACTTCTTGTGTTTAATGTGTGGAACTTTTCTACAAAAACATTTTGGAAATTCCTGACCTTCAAGTCTAAAAAACATCACATATATACAGAAATATTCGGGATTTAATTCAATATAAAAAAAAACTAACTTTTTCATCCAATAATTTATTAACCATTTGGCATTGTTATTATTAAATATCAATATTCTTAGTATCTTCAATAACGTATTTTTCAAAGGCATCCATAAAATTAACGAAATCAGTAATTTTTTTAATCGAATAAGTTGCTGAGGAAAGGGAAAACAAACTGAACACGTCAATTAGTACATTATGCTACAAGGGAGGGAAGTGCGACATTTCATCGAGTGCTAAATTCGATCCACACGAGGTGAAAATGCACTCCCTCCCAAGTAGGGTAGTATATTTTTCTTCCGGGTTCGCTAAAAAATAACCACATTTCGTGTGTGCAACAAGGACCGAAAAATAGCTCATTTTTAACCTGTGACGAGTATGCATGCATAATACCGTTTTTATTACTCCCGGCGGACAGTAATGGACCATTTTACATCCTAGGGAATAATGAAACAGCGTTGCGCGCACGAAATGAGGTTATTTTAGAGGAGTCGGAAGAAAAAGTATTTTTTTTAAGATAAAAAAAATCACATTGAAAAATGCATATGACTGATTGTGCCATAACCATCCTGTAAGGACATTCCCACTCCCCAGATAAAAATATATAAAAATGGAGTAGCAGCTTTCTCTCTTTTATTATAACTTGGTTATCATTTTATATAATAAATAATCGAGTTTAGAAGGATTAAAATTAAGTTTTACTAAACCAATAATATCATCAATAACAAATATTTCCCCATGCTTTTTTTAAAGTGCCCCGGTTACTTTAACCAGGGCTGAGCACCATTGAATGAAAATTAAACTTTTGAATAGTTTTTAATTTGAAAATTAAATCGTGCTTCTGAACACTTTTTCGAATGTTAAATTCAAACGTGTAATTTTCATTCAATGATTCTGATCCTTGACAATTGTTTATGCTTTAATTTGCAAATGCTGATTTTAGCAATAAATTCATTCACCAAAACAAAAAATGTATAGAAAACGGCGTGGATGCGGAAGAAATAAAAAGAGGGCCAAGAAACACACAACCGGTTCATGCGTGGCGTCACTTTGTTTCAGAACACACATCCGTATACACAGCAACAAACTTTTTCGCTCGTCTTTTATATATACTACGAAAATGTCTTTTCTCTCGCACCCTATATATGCGAGTGTATGTAATTAAGACTTCGTGTGTGTGTTTGTCAACTCATAACACGAAGACGTCGTTGCTATAGTCGTATATGGCACGTCAAGAAAGCTCTACTAATGACGAACATAGAGCAGAAGACAGAAGTGCGATACAACTGAGCATGCGGCTTGCGGTGAGCCATGCGAGTTTGATGCCAGCATGGCTCGCTAGTTTCCAGCACACGACGCCTATCCGCTTTCTCATCTCACTACAGCGGTTTCATCTCACCTCAGGATTTCTCGGAGATCTCTGTATACAGGTATCCACTGAGATGGTTTAGTAAATTCAGTTGTCCCGTAACTCGCAGTAGGGAATATCGAGCCTATACCTACTGCTTAGTGATTTTCCAATTCAACATGCAATATTCATAGACTGTATTTAGAAGCTAACTAAAATAATCATACTCTCCGCAGGGCAATCAGAAGTAGTTTTGCTTTGCTGGAAAGTCTACCAAATTACAGATAAATTATATTGTTCTATTTTGCCTTCGCGTAGAGATAAAGCTTTGATTTGGCGAATTTCTTTATGTTGAGATTTTCATTTCAGAACACTCTAAGTGGTATAAAACATAAAAAAGTGGTGTTACAAAAAATGTCTGGATGCGTGTGCATGTGTAATTCATTTCTTCACATCTTAAAAAGGACTTCTTAAAACGACCTAAAATTTGGTTCACATGAGGAACATTCAGATATATTTCATTATTATCATTTTCAAAAGAATTAAGCCTGTTCAGATTTGATATGATTTTGAATTTTTCGAAAAATGTCTGTACGCGCACTGTATGCCGCAAATTTTTATCTGTCGCCCCAAATAGTTCTTTCCAAGTAAAGCAATGTTAAAGGCAATTGGTATTCAATTTGAATCTGAATGTATAAATAAGTTCGGTTTTTATGGAATTTTGAATTTTGCGAAAAATTAACTTTTTTCGACATATTAACATTTTCTTGCAGATAATTTAGAATATACACTGACGTCGAAGTCGAAGTCCTATTTTAATGTTGTCATTCCAAAACACGAATACTGTACTGCAAATAATATTACAACACTCTTAGCTAGGACGACGCATAACCTCCTTTATTATGCGCAGCTGATTCTTGTTGCATTTCGGTCGTGATAGTAAGCATTGGGGTTGACGCAGCTGATTCAGTAGTTGCGAAGTGAGCTGAGTGGGCAACACGTCACGAGTGGCAAACACGTCACTTCCGCCTCAACTGCGTCACATCCCCAACAGAAAACGTGACATTTTTATGAGATCACTGGAGCTAGAATTTTACCGGAGAGCCGGTAAATATGTTTGCGCATCAAAAATATTTTCACAGCATATTTACGACCCAGTCCGGAATTTGGATTTTATTCAGAAATAAAATTATTCACAACCTGAATATAATATGAAAAAAGAAGATGTGACAACAATTTTGATGACATACCAGCAAGGCGTAAACGCAGTAGTGATATTGGTAAACTAGCTTGTAATGAATATGAAACATTCATAACGTTTTACGTTTAAAATTAAACTTTTTTTTATTGACGTGAATGACAAATCTCTTTTTTCCATCGATTTGAGAAAGCCGAGATACATTTTTACGAATTTTATGCCTTATAAATTACATAACAATAACAATGCAATCGGTTAAAAACTTGAAATCTTAAAATTAATTGATAAAACGCATTATAATATTGTTTATAATGCCTTAAATGTATTCTGATATAGATAGTCGTCTTTACTCAGGTTGCGTTGTTTCTGATTACATTTAATTCTATAGAATATCGCTGTTCTTATTAACATGTCATCGCGGTAAGTGACGAAGGCGGAGGAAAACGGGACCATTTGCATTTTCCACGAGACTCCATGAGATTACGATCGTTTCGGTTAAATGTACTACAGTTGCCTTATGAAATTCAGGATAGTTCCGTTTAGATACAAATATCGTAAAAAACATGTACTTATCACAGATTCCGATATCTCATAAGTCAACAGTTTACTTGATTAATTATTATCATTGAATAAAGTTTTGTTTCCTGATTCACTTTGATTCTATTAATCAAACGATTTTTCATTCTCTTGCAACATACGTCGAAATTTCCGTTCGAAATATTCGGTAAGCTATACATTTTTGACAGTTTTACTGTAATCATCCTAATCTGAACTACAAGTAGCATCTCCATTTTCTATGTTATATAATCAAAAAATACATCGTTGATTCAACTTCCGTCTCGTAAGAGACAATATTCGCTTTACTGGTTTTGAAACGAAATTTTCTGCTCAAATGAGCGGCAGGGAACTGAACAATTTTGAATGCCCAGACGCAGCCAAAGATATTATCTCGGATTGGACAGCTTATGTAACATCTATTAGAACAAAACATATACCTTAACAATGACTGTGCCATGCCATTCAGCCTCCCTAATAACAGTAAAATATATAGAAAGATGTTGTATAAAAGCGTCCATCCGCACGAAAAACGGATCATATATAATTATACATAATTGTGATTATAAATGTCTTTTGTCTCTATATAATTATATATGGTTTTATATAGTTATATAATCTGAGTAGTAGGAATTCGAATTGTTATTAACATTAATGAAATAGTAAAATTATTTAGGTTTATACATCCACATTTCATCACTACAGCAATCTAGTGTAAACAGTAAAAAATATTTAAAAATTCATCGAATAATTGCGACAGTTGCAGCGGTCGCCCATCCTTGTTGTGACCGCGGCGAAAGTTGCTTAACTGTTACGATCGCTAACTGTCAACCTAACTCTTTCAACCAAACATATAATCCAGCCTTAGATTATAATTTGATGGTACATAAATCGGTTCAGGTATTTATGAGCAATAATATTGAAATTATCAACTTTTATTCATACTGTAATGCCATGTATCCTCCGCATCGTATGTACACCGATACAGTAAACTTGTAGCTTTGTACATGGTTGAATGATTCGTACATTGCAATAGTGTTCTGTAACTTTTTCCTTGCTGAGGCTAATCTTAGGATCATAAAGTAGCGTATAAACGTTTATACCATCAAGAAATAGAGGAATTGAGGCAACATGCACAATCGCCCATTGTGTTTTCCACGATATGATTGGACTCCAGTCGTGTGTTGTATAGCCAAAGTGATTTTGCTGTTTCTAGCTGCTGCCTGCCTTTCTTTTTCGCCTATTCGTATGTTTTCCAGATAATCCCAACCACCGAGCATCCTCCACTGTGTCACCTGTCCCGATAACAAGGGGATGATGATAAAAGGAAAAGAAAACACTGGTAAATCGTTGACAACTATCGAATTATTCGAGTGATTGTTGTTTGTAGCTTTTTTCGGAGTAATTGAACGCACGTAGATGTGTTAATGGTTTTTTTTTCTTTTTCAAGCAGGGGAACACGTATTTTGTAAGCTAAAAAAGGAACCGAAAGAAAATATACAACTTCTGACAGTGTTATGTACGTTCAAAACAAAATATCCGAGGACAATAAATCCCCGAGAAAATATCCGAAATAACAATATCCATGTGTCAAAATTTACTATATATCTGTTTAATGAATTTTTAATCGTGATTGTGGATGAACAAAAAAATACTAACGCCTGAACATAAAGTAGATTCTGTAAATAACGTCACCGAGAAACGGATTCAAAGAAGACTGAAGCAAAAAATCTTAGTATCCAATACATACATAGGAGAAAAAATAAATAAAGAGAATTTATTCGTACAAATTCAAACAAAGGCTTGCTTACATATACGTCAGACGATTAATTGGTGGGAATAACTTTGTTGGTCTCATCATAAGTTGGCTGGTATAACCAATTAATCGTCTGTATTTCTCTCCGTGCGTTTTACAACAGAATTATTCTCTGTGTCGACTTGTACCCGATTTACTTGTTAGCCGTCTTTAACTCTGTCCCAACTTTATTTCCATTTATCTCCGACGAGGAGATACAAGTCGTATAGGATGTGAAACGTGCCAGGAAAATACAAACGTGTTCTCTGCGAACACCCGTTGTTCGGTAACATTGGACTTGACAGATACGGAACGTGAGTAATTACTGTGTAGAACGGCCAATTAGAGGTATTAAGGATTCAGGAGTAAAATAGCTTCGCATCGGAGTCTCCCAGCCTATGGCTTCTGCTTTCCTTCGACCTTTTCTACACTGAAGAGGCTATACTTCAGTATACTTGAGACTACTACATGAGACAGAACCAGAAGAGAATTGCAACTTTCCAACTCTGCTGGTATACCAGAATGCCATTTTTATTTGCGGATTCTAAAGGCCCTGCGCTAAGAAAGAGCATGAACTTTTGTATGCATTTAAGGAGAACTGGCACTCGTGATAGTCTGTAAGTGCGGGAGAGATAGTTGTTTCGTGTAGACCCGTATTTTATTCGACAATGTTTAGATTACGGGAAGGAACCAAATTCCATTGACTTCAGAACTGCCATCAGCCGTGGAGAATGACGCTATCCTTTTGTTCTATAATTGAACTTTGTTCCCTTCTAAAAGGTTCATGAACTCGAATCTCGAAATGGAATTTATATTTCGCATCCATTATTGCCGTTGTATTCGGCTGTAATTGGTCGTGATTAGACACAAGAACCAGTACCAAGTTTGACATATTTCACAAATTTGACAGTTTTGTCAATTACAGGACAAAGGTTACCGGCATTTCGGTTTTGGTTCAGTACTCGAGACAACTACAAAAGACAATTGGTGCACCAGAATGCCACTTTTATTTGCAGATTATAAGTGCCCTCTACTTAGAAAGGGCATGATGTTTTGGTCACACATTTAAGGATTAATTATTCGCGCGATATTCTATAAGTGCGAGAGAGATGGTCGTTTTTTAAGATTCGTATTTTATATGGCTTAATCTATTTGGATTATGGGAAATATCCAAGCTCTCTGTGGGTATTGCCACCCCCGAGAATTACCCTGTACTTTTGTACTCAAATTCAAACATGTCAAGTATATTGCTTAAATCTATAATAGGTATCTGAAGCAAAATTTGATTCAGTAATTTGAATTATCAGGAATCCAGACATAGAGAATACATCTTGCCACCAGGGTCGATTGCAACGATAAAGCGATTCAACGCCATAGGGTTTCATCTCGAATATTCGGAGATACCTCCTACGGTAGACTATTCTCGCACAATCCGCTTATCTCTACTTCTCACTATGTATATCTCATTTCGACCCCTCTTATACCGTAACCAAGCCCTCACAGGCGTTGATGCTAAACAGCGATAACGGAGGGCACAGTGTCTTCGCTGGTCGATATGCAATTCCGAAGGGCGATTTGGTGTATCAGTACCCTATCTTCATGCCTTGTAAGCAGTGGTCCAATGCTACCAACAGATAGGCTGCAAAGGGATCGACACTTTCAGGACTAAATCCCTTCCGATGTACGATTGATAACAATAGGGAACAAACAAAGCGATAAGGCGTGAAATTATGGTGAAACATAATAACATCCAGATTAAAAACGTAGTTTTTAATAATTACGTCAAGAGATAAACGTCAATGATATTACGCATTCTTACAAGCAAACTGCCCGGAGTCCCCCCAATCTTGTTCATTTTAGGATATTTTAATGTTGACTATTTTATCGCGACAAAACACTTTTTTTTCATTACTCGCCTTCATTATGCTTTTGCATTATTATCCGATTGGTTTCATTAAAATACCACAAGTGGAAATATGCGAACTACCAAACTATGACTGCAGGGATCCAACTTTACGAGTTTACTTCATCCCTTTATATCGGTTTTCAGCCGATAAAAAAAATAACATATCCTAAACAGAACAAAATCGGGAGGTAACTTCTGGTTCGGTTCCCTTGCAGTATAATATGGACAGGATGGTATCAATACCTCATCATCATATACTTACACAGAAAATGGTTTCTATGAATTGACAGGAAGTTTAAAGACAATGCTGAGTTTAACACAATAGCTAGGTCTTAAAATAGTCATCGTGTAACTTTAATGCAACCGAACTTCATAGCGATATAATCGAATTAAGGGTTGGAATAGTATAATAAGATTCCCTTCTAAAAAGATGGTGGCTTAAATACCTCGAAATATCGCATGCACTGTCACCGTTTTATTCGTGCAGTGATCGTCCGTCGCTGTCGTCAGACACGCTGGGGCCAAGTTAATTTGTTGAAACTTTTTGCTTATGTCAAATGTCGAAACTGACAGAAGGAGATCCTGGCGCTGTAGTGCCCTGATCCACCTAACCCTAGTCTTCTTATTTTTAAAAGTTCAAGAGTAACGGAAATCATTGTCATCGTTTTACTCCTCCTGTGATTATCTGCCAGGAAAGTCCGTGATAAACAAGTGCAGTTTGGTGTCAAATTTAACATAAGAGGGCGGGCTGCAGCGCCCGTAACCTTTTAAAGCTTTATAAGAGCAACGCAAAAGTCTTTCAGGCACACGCGCCGACGCGTGCGATTAGCCTAATTATAAGATAAAAGCATAGAGTACGTCGAATGAAGACATGTTTCAAGAAAGTTCCCAAGGCATTGGATACACCTGATGGTATAGTCACATTTTCTCTATCCTCTCATACATACTTTATATACACCAACCTACGCTCATGATAGTCTGCATAATGCATGGGTATCATTACCCGTCTACGCGTACCTAGACGCTTTCCTTCAACTTCTGAAGTCTAGGTTGACAATTCTTTCACGATATAAGTGTCTGTTTCCTCCTACATTTATCGTAAGCATTGATTCAACAAAGCGTAAAAACATATATCATCTTTACAATATTTGTGGACTTTAGTCTCTTCTTCATTAATACTAATATAATTATTTAACCCACGTAATAATGAAGCCTGATGGTAGTACTGTTTCAGAAGTGAGGAAAGTGTTGTTAAATTATTATGCTGTTACAGATTTGCAACAGTTATAGTTAAGCATGGTGGGGTTTGTACAGATAACGAAAACTCTGCACGACAGATTGACAGATTTGTGGGTAGGGAAAACGGACTACAGCTTGAGTACGGTATGACATACGAATAAAATATCCATAGCAGAGTAGAGAGTTCCCAAAAGTAGATATTTCGTCGGTTTAGTGGAAAGTGGCTGATGCATCGATACCCAAGTAAAGAAAAATATATACGGAACATATATGTTTCGTATATATATTTTTTTACTTCAGTATGTACGTTTACGATGACATTAGATCCTGAGGGAAGACAAAGGATTTCGACTAGGTATCTGAGATGGTGGTCACGTAAACTCCGGATTTAGTGTGTCTACAGTTCAATATCTCACTGCAATCCTAATGCAGGAACAGGACAGTTGAGTGATGTGCCAATCATGCGTATCGTCGTCGACAGTGTTTGAGTATGCGGTTACGATCTCGCAAGGATCTTCCAACCCTAATATATATTGTATACAAAACGCTGAGCATGAGAGCGGATTCAGCAAGGCCCATACCCTATTTGAATTTCTGTATTTCGTGCGCACGCAAAATCTGAGTTACATTTAATGAGGACCCGATATATCAAAGGCTCATGATGCCGATTTCGGTTATCGATGCTTTCAGAGCAAGTCGGGAAACATTGATAGGGGAAAACGAAGGAATTACGGTCACTGGGTTTTTCTGGAAACGAATATTCTTTGATGTAAAAACTTGATCATAGATAGATGTTTTGTCATATCTACTTTGAAAATATCACCATGAAAATCGACTACATAATTGACTAATTTATATTTTCGTCGATTATTAGAAAACTACATTAACCGCCATTGTCAGAAAATTCGGGTAATTAAGATCACCGATAGGACGGCGACATTCATTACATGTCAACTATCGATTACTGTGCTAGCTTTTGATTCTTATCAGCGGAGAAAATATACATATGAATTTGGAGACAGATTAAAACATATTTATTAACTTTGTAGATGTGAATAAAGGCCCAACAAAATATTGATATTTATAGAAATCGAGTCATAAGTATCTCTGTGGTATAGTATTAAGTATATCTCTGACTTTATATTGATAAATGAGAGCATCATATTTGTTTATCTATTTGTCTGCCCTCGTAATCTCTCATAAGTTAAGTTATCGGGTTGCCAAATTGAGGGTTAATTCGGATTAATTGACATTTAGTGTTCCCAAAGTTCAGACTTAAGTTTGAACTTACGATTATAAGTTAAAACCTCACATACCTATACAAAGAAAAAGCAAAAAAGGAACACTCAAAACAATCGTCAGATATGGCAAGATTAGAGTGACCATTATACCCGGTAACCGTAATTTGCTCACTCTCCGCCACGCGCGGAGGCCAACCTACCGAACCAAAAAAAAAGTAGGGAATGTGCGAAACCAGATTTACCACTAATAAAAAATTCAAGAGTAGAAAAACGAGAAAGAGCAGAAACTGGAGGAAATAGAAGATGAAATAGGTAAGGTGGATGGAAAGTTAGACCTACGGGAACGGAAAAACGATCGTAAATTCCCACAGCATCCTGTCGCGGCCTGCCTCCTCCGACCTCCATTTACGAGCCAGCCGAGAGGAAGCGTATAGGACATTAAAAGGGTTGCTGTAGAGGGTTCCGTGAGAGAACATTGTGAAGAGAAGCGAGAGAGAGAGAGAGAGAGAGGCTCTCGTTGCCTTCTTCTCTGTAGGCCATTCTGGTCGTTAAGTATATACGGGGTCTTTATGATCGAAAGTTCAAGGTGCGACGTGCAGTAGGTATACCATCTATTACTGCAGTAAAGTGTGTACTTCGTGCCCCTACGTAATCGTCATTCTTTTTTATACTCTAGCGCGTTTAGAAATCGTTAAAAATGATGCTTACGACTACATTTTTTTCTTCATGCCTTAATTTTATCTGTCGATTTACCAGAATTACGGTAAACAGGATTATAGAATTTATGACACCAATAAAAATTATTAGTAGGATAGAGTGGGGTCAATTACAACACGAGCTATATTCATTCAGTGGCGAACCCAGAACACGGTTGAGATGAATTTACCATCGTTAAGATACTATCCTAGTACTCGAAGAATATTACTATTCTTAATCGCTCGTATTTCTGAGGTGACTTGCCTTTCTGACCCTTTTGGGTAAAATTTGAAAAAAAAAACGCAACATTTACAACAGGTATCATGCGTTTTAATCCAACACTTTGATAAGGCAGGTTTTAAAAATAGAATACGAAGTTGAACTTTGCACATTGCTTTCTCATTATTTTTCAATGTCTATAAAGCTATCTTTATAAGGATGTATGTTTATCGATTTTGGCTTCCTCGAAGAGGAAGCTTTGTAAAAATTCAAATTTTAAAATAATAAGAAAGGAATATATAAAATTGTACTTTGCATCCATGTTTTAAAGAAATTAAGAACTGTGTTACATTTCTTGCTGACTTTCCACAAACTTCTAAAAATAAAACGTTCACTATTTCTTATATCATTAAGATTAAAGTCTAATTGCGAATACAAAACTATAGTGTTTTACAAAATTCAGACTACGTTGCCGATTTTCATCAAATGTGGTAAAAAATATCTATTATATGTTATTACAGACTTTTGTGTGAAGTTTTAGTCCGTCTTGTCAGATGTTTCCAAAGTAAAAGCGGTTAAAATGAAAGAAATTATAACTCCTATAGAATCCGAACCCCTTCATCGAATATCACTAAATTATATGTAGCACCCTAAATATTTTTTTTTGTCTGTGAAAAATTTGATTTGATTTGGTGGGAGTTGACATGGGTTAGAGCAAAACGTTAATTTTTCGGGAAATTGAAAATCCCATGAAAACTGAACCTATGTATAGATTCATCCCAAGTTCAATACCTATCGTCCTTTAACATAGCTTTATTTGTAAAAAAATTATTTAGTTCGATAGCTAAAAATTTGCGGCAACTTTCGAATTTGCGAAGTTCAAAAAATTTAAAGTTGAATAAAAATTGAACATATGTTTGAATTTCTTTGAAAATGATCACAAACAAAGATATCTTTGTCTATGATAATTAACATGCCCCACAAGTGTGCCAAATTTCAGGTCAATTGATGAAGCCGTTCTTGAGATATGCAAGTTTAATTTTTGCATGTCAGCCACACACGCACACACACACATGCGCGCGCGCTCGTCCATCCAGACATTTTTTCGAAACCACTTTTCTCGACGTTTTAGATAATTTACGGCGTCTTGACATGAAAATGTCAAATTTTTTTTATTTTTTAGAAAAACACGGAGAAAAGAAAACTGCAATTGTTACAGTGGGGCAAGGTATCTCAGCACCTTCGGATGGGGCATTGTAAATATTACATTATCCGTATTTGAGATTGCAATTTCATCCAGTAAATTATGCATAACATTTTGTAATTTTCGTAAATACTGCGAAAATTACACAATGTGATGCATAATTTACGTGATAATAAAGAGTTGAATTGAAATGATACGGAAAAGGCATTTTTTAATTTATGTAACTAACAGATCTGTTCTGTACAAGAACAATTAATTTCTCTTGTCATTGTTCGACAAACACGAAAACCCTGAGATCAGACCGCACATGCGTGTCTACAATTTGATTGTAGTTGACTATCGAAAGAATACAGCAGTGGTAAGATTGCTTGTGTAGCCACTTATACGTAACTCTTCAGGCTACTGCAATTTACTCTGACGACGGGGTCACATGCAACACTGACATCAATGTCTTCAACAAGGTATTGCAGCCAAACGAATAGAGCTACGGGGATCAACCACGTACCATTTTCGAGTTAAACGTTTACAGATCATGAATTCGAAGCTTTTTGTCGGTAATTCTGCGACTTTTTACTGAAAATTTTAGACACTATATCATCAGATATCTTATTTATGCTTTTTCTTAATATATATTCAGTGTTATTGGAACTTATAATTATTTTTTGTTATGAATAGTACTAATTTATACGCAAGCAAAAAAAAAGTGCTCATGTGTCGATAATAATTGTTGTGTTCATTCCTGTAAAGTGGATATTACTTGTGCATCAACAACACCGTAAAATTGCAAACTTATTAAAATGGCTGTGTGTATGCCAGTAAAAATTATTAATATTGCAGTAAAATATACATTCTACATCATAATAAAACAGCGTGAATATGTGCACTTATCTGCTCATAACAATTCCATAAATTCGCTTTTCAAAATTCCGGTGTCATTCCAGTATTTCTTATTCATAAATGTGAAAACAAAAATTCCTGTGTTTACGTTCTGATGTGCACCATTAAGGAGAATTGCAGTGCTATGTTTTGGAAATTCATGGTTATATTATTATTTCTTTTTGTCCTTGTATAACAGAGCTGTCTGTCTCTTTTGCAATCATATATAGGCCTCGTGATTTGAAAATGTATATAACTTCGATATATTAAATGATCATGCGTTGTGACTCACCGAAAATGGTGCCGACGCTGTTGCTTATCGCATCGGAAACCGCCCCATTGGCTAGGGCATTGACACAGGCGCTAAGGGCGCAGGCACACGCGCTCGTACCTATAAGGTACTCCAGCACCATGTTCCATCCAATTATGAATGCTATTAATTCGCCTACTGTCACGTAACTGTACATGTAAGCGCTGCCAGTCGTGTGAGGCACTCTAACGCCGAATTCAGCGTAGCACGCTCCTGTAACAACACAATCACAATACATATAAATGTATTATAGGCTAAAAATAAATACATTGGAGGGGTTAAAATAATACTGAAAAGAGTTGGGTAGATTTATGAAGGGAATAATATCCACTGGCGGCAAATTTTTTGTGCAACTTTCTCATTGGCAATTTAGAAGTCTAACCTCAATATAATTGTCATGTAATCAATAAGTAAAAAAAATATTAGGACCGGCAGAAAATATGAACAGGTACCTTACAAGGATTACAAGTTTTTCATTGTTTTTTGTTTCCTCATAGAGGAAGCTTGGTTTTTATGACATTTTTTTTTCGAGATTATCATGTCAGGACTCTCAGAATGGTCCAAAACGTAAAAAAAAAATGTCCGTATATATGTGTGTGCGCAGGTCTTCGAGAATTCAATAACCTATAACTGATGAACTGTTCAAGCGATTGAGCTAATATTTGGCATACCAGTGAAGTACTTGCACCGCTCTGAATGTTGTAATTTAAAAAAGAATGTATGCAGGCATTTAGATTTAATAGCTTTTTGAATTTTTCAAAGAAAGGACATGGCCGCTCTAATTTTCGTAAAATTTATTTTATTTTGCTGAATGGTTCTTCATAGGTGCAAATATATTTAAGGTTGTTTTGGATATAATTTGGCAGGAATCAGAACAGCCGTTCGGATAAATTCTTGTATAAAACTTAAATAGAGCGATTCGTTGTTTGACAGAAATTTTTTTTTTCTGCAAAACTTCCTCTACGAGGAAGCAATGTGCAAATTTCTACTTTACAACCTTTTTTATAACACAGAAAGACACAAACTAAAACTAATGTTTCTTTACAACGTACATTGAAATACATTTATAATGGAATTCGTCTAGCGATCGTTGATCTTTAAAGAATCAATTTACGGGCATTTTCTCCTCCTGACTAAATACGCTATAAAACTGGCAAACGTTCTTCTCTAACGTGGTCAAAATTGGACTGTGAAATGTACGACTAGGAAATACATAACAAGACCCTTCACCTATTCCTGGCCCGTCTGTACATTCTGTCAACCCTCCACCACTTGCAGCACCTCGTGCATACTAACCCTCGACGGTCGCCTCGACTAATTAATTGGAGATCTATGTGGTACGACGCGGGCGGTAACTAATTAATTACGGACGACGCAAGGGGTGCCGGCGACAGCGGCGGGTACCTGCATCACCGTCGGCATAACGAGTTTAACAGGATAAACGCGCGCGGCCGAGTGCCATCACATCCTCTTCGCCAGTCGATAAATGTGATAAATATATAGCAACAACGCAAAGCCAATCACTACACTCAAATATGATAGTTATTCAGTTATACACAAATGCAATATGGATATCTCAGATTGTTTTAATTAATGTATCTTACTTCCGACAATTCAATGGACGTGATTATTCGTGCGCTGTTGAGATTTGACAGACAGAACCGCATGTTGTTATTCATTATTGGATT
Organism: Perithous albicinctus; assembly: GCA_964016905.1. Lineage (NCBI taxonomy): Eukaryota > Metazoa > Arthropoda > Insecta > Hymenoptera > Ichneumonidae > Perithous > Perithous albicinctus. The sequence goes on along the minus strand of OZ024693.1, from coordinate 12,473,594 downwards.
GATTACTGACGATAATCGACTTTAAATTTAATCATCTACAATCATGTAGATTTATTAACATATATCTAAGTAAACCTGACGTTACGCAATGTATAGCTTTTAACGATCGGTTACTTCATTATACGGAGCCATATGTATAATGTAGAATACGTCATAAAGGAATGTTAAATATTTACACGGAAAAAAATGATATTGTTATCGGTATTACAAATTTATTGTAAAAGTTTGTTGCCGCCGTTACTACAATTGTTTTTACATCTACAACACATTGTTGTTTATTTTACACATATAGGTGTTACGTTTACTAATTATTTGTAGTATCCGAAAATAGTAACTGCAGCTACAATTGTTGTACGTTTTATTAATACTGGTGTTCCTTTTACTATTTATAAAGTAGTAAATACTACAAATGTTGTAAATATAACAACATAGTTGATACTACAATAGCGTTGCTATTGTTACATACTATTGTAGTTATCGAAATAGTTACAATCGTTCGTTGTTGGCAGAACTACAATTGCAGTTAGCGTAACAATTCTTTTTTTTCCGTGTAGTTAAAGCAACGAAATGTACCGGTTCACAATATACTATGGGGGCTACGCCCCCTGCGTACGTCGTGCGCCAAACCCCCGTATCACGATAATTGTACATTCCTTTCGTTTTGTGAATTTTGCAAATTTGGTGTATTCTTTAGACCGAAATCTCATGGGAGACTTACAGACAAAAATTAAGCCCTGGAGGGGTCGCATGTGGTACTTGGAATGATCAGGCTCTAATGGGGGACTTACAGAAATCAGGAGTGGGAAGGGGGCCTCACAGGGGACTTACAATAATGAGACCGTGGAAGGAAGACCTGATGGGTACTTCAAAAGGTGACCTTGGTATGTCACGAAAATCAAGCCTTAGTAGTCGTTATCTTCTCCGAAGATGGGGATCTTCGAAATAGTCTAAGAAAATTTGTTTTTTTATCAAAATATACAGTGTAAACTTTTGAGAAATTATTTGCGTAGATCTTTTTTTATTGAATAGTATTTTTGGTGATTGCGAACAAACCTATTTGGGTGGAATAATTTTTATGCTGCGTTACAACATACTAAATGAAAGAAAGAGGCAAGAAACAACCCCGTCGATGAGTCATGGAATACCCCATATGCGCCGCGTTAAAAAGAAAAACGAATTTTTAATGTAATTTAATTTCTTCCATCATTACGTAACGTCTTGACGCTACTGCGCCTCTTGATAACTATAGATTATTGTAGTACACAGTATACTGCGGCACTACTGAGGCTTATTCTACATTTAGATTAATTGCCGCAGACAGATTAGCTATTTGTAGAACGACGACACAACGCCAAAAAGAGCCAAGCAGATGTGAGACTCGGAATCCTGTAAAAGCTATCTTAAGCACCAGAATTCCGTAAGACGTTAATTATAGACTTTATACAATGGATCCAATTAACTAGCTTTTCCTTTGGCCTTAATTTTTGGTCCGATCTGTTAATTTACTTTTACGATAAACAGACTTCATATACTTTACAGAATATAAAAGATTATAATTTCTTTACACATTTCATTTCATGACATTTCTTTACACGCCCAGATCGTTACAAACAGTCAATCGCATCTTTCTTTTAATGAAATAATAAAGTGACTCTGTTCGGAATTCAATTATTTCATCAAGTCTTCGTTAATCTTGAGAGAACACAAAAGAATAAAGAACACTTTTGTGAGCTGTCTATAGATTCTTTGACGTAGATCTTACGAGAAGACGAGAAAATGAAGAACGCCTTTATGAGCTCAAACGTCAGTAGGGCTCTTTGACGTTGACAATACCTTTCGTTCTAGTAGTCAAAAGGTAGTTTATTCTGTCTTATGCAAATATTTCTGGCACATGGAGAAACATCCAAGCTTTAGTTTTCACGCTGTCTTATCTTCGTTTAGCCATTCCTACACAAATGTTTTCACCTTTTTGTCTCCCGCTTTGAAGTTCTACCCGGTAACCGTCGTGGCTATCGTTTTTCAGAAACTTTTCTCCAAACCGTTATCGTGAGAACCGCGGATACCGACGTTAGACTTGCAAAAGTAAACGTATTCTCTTGCTCTCACTTTGGTGTAGATCGTGAGAATTTTCTAGTTGGGAGATTACAGCTTCCTGCTATAAACGATTACGTGGGAGTATTATTGGGAGAGCGAAACGTTGTCGTTCTTGCCCTGATTACAGAAATCGCCAGCGAGAAACCAGTAGAAGCAATCGTACTTATGGTCACATAAACTGCCAGTCGTTATCTTTAATGTCTGATCTGCATGGATCGTGCGCCACTTCGGTAGCGCAAGACGTCGTAGGGTCGACATATTATTGCAAGAAATTTATTATTCACAAAGAATTGGTAACGTGTCGGACTAGTGATCCCAAGTTCCCGGTTCGAACCCGGGCTATGGGGATATTTTTTCATGATTAATTTAAATTTAAAAAAAAAATGGTCGCTGTGATTCCTCTATCAGTTCTTAATGAACTGGTAGAGCAATTAGAGCGCACTAAAAAAATCAGGTATTCGAAATATGTCTGCAACTCTCCTGTAAAGGAATATCGATAACATCATCATCATCTTCGACACCAATCACTCAGACTCCGAGTATAGAGTGTCAAAAATACCTAATCGACCTTTTATATTATAAAAATATAATATAAAAGGTCGATATTTTATATTATAAAAATATAATATAAAAGTGACTGTTATCACTTTCCGTTCTCTTTGTTCCATATCTATGTTGGATGAATCTATATCAGTTTTCATATGATGTGTAACATATTTTTTTTTTATTTGTTGAAGGTTTTGAAATAGCAAGAAAATAAAAAAAAATTAGAAACTCACGATCTCATGAAATTCCTAAAGAACAGCTATATTTTGCAAACTGTAAGACCCTTCCCTTATAATTGTAGGTCCCCATAAGACTACCTCAAATAAGACGATTAGTGAGTTACACAGCACTCACACATACTTACACAGATTCTCATAAATCAATCATCGTGCGCAGTTAAAACATTTCTGCCTGTTGGAGTAACTTCATTGGTTTGTGAGTTGGTGTCGATGTAGAATCACGACTGTGGTCGATTTGCTGGTGTATAGTTTTGTCGTGGAGAGTTTTGTCTGTGTAGAGTATTACCTGTATAGAGTTTTCCCTTTGAGAATTTTGCTGTGTTGAATTTGTGCTTGTATAGAGATGGGATTGTGTAGAGTTGGGGCATGTCTAGAATTGCTGTAGTGCAGTGCCGAGCAATGTGTAGTGTCGATGATGCGTGGAGTCGGATTCAGAACCGCTGTATTGCCCAGTTACGCTATTTCCGTATCGCGGACGACAAGACCGAAAATTTAAACGAAGCCCAAACCCATTAGGCCTTGGCAGCGCAGTCGTGTAACTATTGTATTGTTTACAGTAAATTCTAAACCACCGTAAAAGACGTTAAAAAAAATGAACATTCCATTGGTGTTTGCCGGAATCAAAGAACCCACTCTCTATATGATCTTCTTATAAGCAAAACAAATAGACAACCTTCCAAAACATATTTATGTGTTGTATATACTAACCTGAGAAAATGGAAGCGATAGCTGCAATAATGAAGGAGATGACGACGCCAGGGCCGGCGATGCCCCGCGCCACCATACCCGCGACCAAATACATCCCAGTTCCGACACAGGAGCCCACCCCGAGGGACGTCAGGTCCAGAGTCGTCAGGCACTTCTGTAAACAGAAATACAAAAAGCATACCTTATCAGAATATATAGGATATACCCTTGGAAATGTTTATCTCATCTCCAACCATACGTTATAAATGAAAGCCTTTTGATTCTCGAGGTGGATGAGAAAATGCGGGCATGCACACCCAAAGAGCTCATACGCCCCGTTGCATACCTTTTGTGAAAAGAGGTCCAAGGGTAAGCTTGCACGCGATTCATTCACAGTGAGCGATCAGCGTGCGCGCGTACCTCTCAGCAGACTCCCGCTAAAATTTCTCTAGCGTTTCAGTTGTTAACGGATAAAATAATTAAGTCGTCACGAAAGTACTTTTGGCATGACGACGAGTATTTAACTCGTTTTACGCTATTACGTCTAACGTAACCTGTGATGCCTTTACTACATATGATGTATGAAATTCCATTTAAAATTAAATATTTCTATATAACCATGGAAAGAACTTAAAACTTCGATATCTTCGTTAGAAGGGGCCCGCTAGCCTATACAAAGATGCACGCTGAGAAGAAGAATGACCTAGCCTGCGGTTATTTACGTTAAGTCGTGCGCCTCTCTATAAACGTGCAGTAACAGAATAGAGCCAATACTTTTCTGTGTAATGGCTACGAACCATTGGCTGCCACTATTGGTTAAACATCATTTACTCCGCCATTAAAATAGCCGAGTAAAGGATGTTTAATTAGTGCGCCAGTACTGGACCATTGCCTTAGTTTCAATAACGTTTCTTATCCGTGACAGCCAGTCTTGGGGAGGCATGAGTCATTACCCTGATATCAATGATCAACATAACCTGAGTATCGCACACCGCCAGCATGTCCGCGACGGCCAGTATATAAACATATTTCTTTACCTACAATTTAACCGAAATTTGGCAGTTGGGCGTTTTTGGATCGCCCATTTTTTATTTTATGTATGATATTGGTTGTCTTAAGAACCCTGAGTACTAAATTTTATAAATTTATGTCCCTTTTTGTATTATGATTGTCATATCGGATTTCCCATTTTTTTATTTCTGCTTTCTGAGTTTGGATTCGTAACCAAAGACTTGAAACGGTTTCAAGTTTTGTGTTTCAAGTTACATAACTTTTTGAAGTGTGGACCGTCATATTGCATTCTCCATTTATTATTTCTGAATTCAAAGTTGAGTTTTGCAACCAGTGGCCCCAAAAATCTCAATGTACCACATTTTGACTAAAACCACCTGATATCACTGTAGCTGTTATCCTAAATGCAAATGTGTCATCGACTTGGATTATAAAATAACTGCAAAGACGGTTTGGTTTAGTGGTTAGCGTGCTTGTTATGCAGTTAGGTAGGTCGTATAGGTCTTCAAATCCCGCTAACATCACTTTTCTGAAAGCTCTTCAAGGAATTGTATCTGTGGACGATTTCCTTATTTTTTTCTTAATAATAATATAATACAATTAAAATGACTGTAGGACGCGTCTGACACTTACATCGACAGTGGATCGAAAGTGTCACTCAACTAATGTTATTCTACATTTTTCTACAAAATATTTATATTGTGCTTTCAAAGACTTGATAAATAAAAATAGTCTAGTACGACTTTTATAACATCTGCATCAACAACGAATTCAACGAAACAATATAATCCACAGTGTGAGTAAAAGACCTTCTCTCAAACATTTATTTCTGCATCTATCACTCGCTCTATAACACGTTGAGTCACAAGTACCCACTCAACAACACAACGTTCTCCGCAGTCTAAGGCGTGGTCTCCGTCCCTGCCGCAAAGGACTTACTCCTTGACGCAAAAATGAGACCGTCATTACGGTTCCAAGAGGACGGCTTTTATTGTTAGTGAGTTCGGCTGGACGTAACATTATGGTGATGAGATCCAGAAATAGAAGAGATTAGAACAGCCTGTTCGCACTGCTATTAATGATTTTCGGTTAGGAAACTAATTTTAACAGAACCTTGTATTCTGGTAACCTCTTATAATCTCTATGATTCTTTATGATTAAAGGGCATTTCACCATGCATTCCATAGAAGAAAGTATTACGGAAATATAAATTCAGAATATGGCAATATTGTCAACTAATTTTGGAATTTTTTAGCAATATTGTTGAAATATTACAGTACAGTTTCAATGTCAGTTGAAACCATTGCAACATATTGCAAAAAAATTCAAAACAAGTAGACAGTATTTTTGTCATATAACTTTTACCATTGATCGAACTCCAAACATGTAACATTAAATAAATAATAGGTCAACTATAATATAAAGCAATTCGATTAACAGAAATATGGGTATCCACACATTTCTGAAGTACTCGGTACTTGGAGTATTTAAAGTACTTGAAGTACTAAATAATTAAATCATTTAAAATCTTTGTTGAACACGAAAGGAAAATTCAATATTAATGAAACTTTACGTATATTGATTTTTTATTTATTCCTGGACATATGTAACAAATTGTAGCGCACGAATAACATTGATATTTTTATTGATTGATCCACTTTATGGCCGTTTTTGAAAAAACCTTTCAGGAGGACAATTCTTTCAAAGTTTTTATCTGATAATGCATAGCGTTTTGGGGTGTCAGCTATGCTTCCCTGATAAAAATATTTCTCTGGCAATTTGTCTGAAAAACTCTAACCAGACCGTTTCAGTGATTTTCAGAGATTTTCATACAATTTTCTCTGATATTCGTTGAAAATCTCTATATTTTTCTCTGCCAATCTCCAACAGTTATAATTTATCAGAAAAATTCAGAGCGTTTTCTGATTCTTTTTAGAAAACTATGATTTTTTCAAATAAATTATGTTCAGAGAAAATCCGAGTTGACTTTCTCAGAGAAAGTATGAGTTATTTTCTGGAAAACTCTGCCTCTCTCGGATAACGTGAGTTTAGAGAATTTCAGAAAACTTACGAGTTTTCTCTAACATCTGCTCCTTCTGTTACTCGTACGAAAAGTAGACTTTATCAGAGTAAATACGATTTCTTTTCTGAAAACCTCTGTTTTTCTCGGATAACTTGAGATCAGTGAATTTCAGAAAACTTACGCGGTTTCTCTAACATCTGCTCCATCTCTTAATCGTACGAAGGGTAGACTTTATCAGAGAAAATACGATTTCATTTCTGGAAAACTCTGCTTCTCTCGACATGGGTTCAGAGAATTTTAGAAAACTTACAAGTTTTCTGAGAAGAGAGGAGAGAGAAGTTGACAAATGAATATGAAAGGATTTTCAAAAAGATTTTTAAACTGAGTAAAAATCAGGGTTTTTCCATAGCAAGCTTCCTGAATTCAGAAAAAAAGTACCAGAGAAAATCAACAAATTACACAGATTTTAAGAAAAGTCTATTTAAAAAACACAGAGTCTTAGAGTAATTCTCAAACTCTTCTACGAAGCATGCAAAGAATTTCACAGAAAACACGAACTTTCTCAGAAATTCTGTAGGATTTATATGAGAAAATCAGCGCAAATTGGAGTTTTTAGGTAAATGTTCGCGAATATAGAAATTAATAGTCGGAGAAAAACAGCATAGTTCATAGTTATTAGAACAGTGTAGAAAGAATCATAAAGTTTCAGAGTAATTGTGAAAAATGTTTGTCGGCCAACCATGGGGAGTATTTTATAGAAAACTCGGATTTTCCCTGAATCTTTCTAAAAGAAATTGATTTTTAAAATTATTTCTCTGAAAATATCAGAAAAATTCTCTGGCAATCTCTGAACATTGCTGTGATAATATCTGAAAGTACCTCTGATTTTGTCTGACTTTTCGTACTTTTCAGAGAAACTCAGAGTTTTCTCTGAAACTAAATATACTTGATTGTTCTGAAAATCTCCGATTTCCGTACCAAATTCTCTGAAAAACGAATAACTTCATTGATATTTTATGCCGATTTATATTTTTATATTAATATAAAAGAGAAAATGTTTCGTTTCTCTTCTTTTTTTGTTGAAAGAAACTTGATGAAAATATATGTAGAAAATTTTTCCTTAAAGGTAAATATTACCTGATATTGACATTACTGTGACGGTATACAGCTTTCATGAAAATTACTTTGTACTTCAATCTACTAAAAGTACTTCAAGTAAAAATTTCAAAAAGTACTTGAAGTCCAAAATAACTACCATGTACTTGCAGTACTGCCCAGCTCTGCTATAATCTTGTATATGAAACCATTAAAAATATTATTGATTTGGTGTGATATGCAGTCTTTCAACAGAATAATTCTAAGATATTTCAATTATAATGAGTATTTTGTGCTACGTGGGTCTATTTTATTGAACGAAATGATTGACCTCTGATTTTGATGCATCATCGCAAACTGTGATATTTAAGTGAGAGACCAATTATCTTGGCAAATCGTTGAAAGTTTGGCTAATTATTATGCGATGCTTCTTGAATACATTTGTGAAGTTTCCGAATAATAGATTCAAGAAAATGATTATTGGAAAATCTTTAAGGCATTCCCTATTTAGTAATTTAATGCAATTAAGTCATTCGTCAAAAGCTGCTGAATTAGTTTTGGCAGCTGTATGATATAATCGCCTAATTTATTTTCGATAGTAGAGACAGGAGGTGGTATTTCCGTTATTCATGGTAAATTGTCAATAGAATAAGAAAATTCGAAAAATTATATGTTTTCAGTTTGTTACGAGTGGAAACAAGGCAGTGATGGACGAGATACTTTCAGTAAGTACTTAGAGAGACTATGCTCCACTTATGCAAGATATTGTCGAGTTTGTTCGAGCAAAAGTGGGTACAGTACAGGAACCGAGAGAATTTTCGCCCGACTAGCAATTGCATCAGCGTGGGTGAAAAAGTATGAGTCGGAAGTGCACTGTTCGAGTATTGGCAAAGTTCAGGTCGTCAGCTGCATGTAGCCAGAGCTAGGAGCCAACTAGTATGCTTCCTCTACAACAGCTTATGTGTACATACACGACACACAATAAGACGCAAGTTCCGGTAGAACAGTTTTGCGGCAGCTTTTGCGAGAAACTTTTACACGCGAGAAGAACGGAGTGGGCCTTTTGTTGGCTATAAAGAAGAGAACAATGTTACGGAGACTTTTCTCTGTTCGCATAAACCGCTGCAGCTCCAGTACTATACTACACGGCGAACAATATTTTCTTGAGAATTTCCAGAGGCGTGCGAAACAAGAGGATGATTAAAAATGTGGTAGGTCAGCAATATTGCATGAGTACACAAAAAAAAAAGTGTAGAAGTTGAATAATATATTTCACCCTTTTTGAGATTCTGTATAAGCAACATGAAAAATTGTCTGCAGTGAGGAATAAAAATGGGTTGAATTAACAATTGGGTGTTGCGAATAAAATATTTGGTTTATACATTGAAATAATTGTTGTCGCAAATGTAGAGATGTTCGATTCAATTGACTGTTCGTCCAAAATGTATACATTTTTGGGAGTTGATTATTTTTATCTACTTAGCAGAAAAACTTAAAACTTGGACAAAGTTTTTACTAAGGAGAGAGAGAGCCAGATCAAAATATTAATCATTTTTTTCAGCAGATAAATTAATTTGCATGTAACCTATGTATTAGTAAATGCATAACCCGGGATTCCCCAGCATTACGCAAGAAAAAAATTAATCATTGCGAAATGTAAAATGTATTCAGAATTACTAATTGGTCGATATGGTGTAATCAATTCTCTCTGCTGCGTGGGCGCCGACTGACGAAACAGCGACCGACTACGTGGTGATTGCCACCGTTTCAGCCACGGAACAAGTGCAACATGGCTAACTTTGAATTACCACCTCCGAATAGCTTATCGCGTGTCTAGTCTGAATAAGGAAAAGTTGAGTATTTGTATAATTTACGAAGAAAACCCTTACGGGTAAAAAAATTGAGACAAGTACATTTACGTGAGTGGCATTCTACCCCAAAAAGCACAGTGTATAAAAAACTATACTGTCTATATGTGCAAAAATTTTTGAAATAAACTGAAAACATCCGCATATCATATCAAGTGCATGTATACGTTACAAGTACTGATCCCTAGGACCAGCACTTGGATTGTTCACCACCCCCAAGTTCGGGAAAATTAAAGTAACAATAAAAATGTTCTTGCATTTAGAGAAAAAAACATTATTAAGAAATAAAAACTAATAAAATTGAAAATAATTTAGTAATTTTATTGCAAAAAAAATTAGAACTTAGTACTTGGCGAGTTAATATGGTACCATAAACATGAAATAATGAGACAATTGATTATATTTCACAAACTCGGTTAATAATATATTATTAACCTATGGTAGTAATCGACATCAGAAGGTTGATAACAGTTTGTTTCTATATAAAACACGATAGCAATATAGAGTACGTAAGCCCCGTCAATACACTCGAACTCGAATTTAAAAATTCAGGAAGAGAATGAAATGCAAAGGGATAGAGGAAGAGAAGAAATGTCGAGAGATAGAAGAAAAAAACAATCAAAAGGATAATAACGAAGAAAAATAGAAGAATGCCTAAAACGATGTTTATAGAAGAAAGCAGAGAGAAAGAAGTGGAACGCAAACGGAGAGCGATCATGATAGTAGAAAGAAGAAAGAGAATATATTTATGATTTTTTATAATGAAACAAAAATATCTCATACGAATGAATGGTAGCGAATTTTAAGAAAATGTTCGGTTAATGACAATTTTTTTCTGTTGTATAAAAACAAAAACTGTGGAAATAGCGTTGTCTCCGGTAAGCTTAATAAAGGAACATGAGTTTGACATATGGTTAAAGTTCCAAAATTTCAAGTCGATCAGACTAGTAGTTTTCGACAGATCATGGTAACGTCATCCCAAAATGTCAAATCGAGAAAAACACATTCCTTAAGTTCTTATAAGATCTTAAATCGTCAAAAATTGCAACAAAAAATATCGATTCTTTTTAATTTACACCACCCAAATACTCCTGCTTAAATGAAAATATTAGGATCTATTGTAAAATAAGAGTAAGGCAGGGAAATCAATATTTTCTAAATAACTGACGTGAGAGTCTTAAAAATTCAATTTTTGGTGACTAAAAAAAGTGTATTACAAACGAGCTATTGTTGAAATTCGAGAGTTAGAATACCGTTTCAAATAGGAGGTTGATCCAAATTTGACCCCACGACATAATATCCCATAAAATACCCTGTAGGTATATGATCCCTCCCCAAAATATTCCCTCCCAAAAAATATGCCATAAACAAGAATATCCTCTTTGGAAAAATCCCGCACAAATATTCCCATATAACTTTGGGAAAATACATTAAAGGGGCGAGTCAGCAAAGAAAAAATGATTTTCAGAGACTTGTCATTTTTATTCTAGCCAACCGAGGAATATGAAATTTATATATGACTTAAGGACTGTAACGAAGAATTTTTCTGTCAGTGTTCAAACAAAATACATTAACCGGTTCCTTTGTGAACCAGATTTGTGTTTTACCAACTCTGGGCATGATTCAGAATTAACCACTCAAAGGATTTTGCTCGTTGATGTCTCATTTTGTTTGTAACAACATTCTACACCGGCAAAGATATCCACTAATTTAGAGATTTAGAAATGTCTAAATTTGTATTTAATTTTGACAAAAGCATGGGGTTATATTGTCAAGGGATATTCATGGAATTGGCCTATATACCTGTGGGATATTTTCGAGTTGACATATTTTGGTACGTGATATTTTTGGAACTGGATTTTATAATAGTTGTGGCATGTTCTTGCCTGGGATACGACTTTGGGCATCAAATGTCGGGTAACCAGATAGAAGGATTAGAAAGCTATCAGTGTTTGGACTTGAGGTTACTGACATATATTTGATTATAGATAGTTGATCTGCACACATGCTGATAAAATAGTAAGCAGCAACATAGAAATGGGTTAGGAATCGTAAAGTCAATCGAAGCGTGCAGACGAGGTGGACGCCATGGTGTAATTCTATTAAGTGCGACGAAACTACGTGCAGTGTGCCCGTTCGTTATTGCAATTTGTGTACCGACGCTCAACGTAATCCGATAGGAAGCGCTCGGGCACGTGGACGATGGAATCCATCCTCTTATCGCCCCGGTCATCTACTGTCTGCCACGTCAGGCGAACATTGCACGCTCCGTCACAACGATGTGCTTATCGTCAACAGAGCTTCTCTTCAAATTTCAAATATGTGCCGAACTCATCTCCTCGACAAACTCGTCAACTGAATGATAGACACGCAATTCCTACCTGTAATTTCTGCTTTGAATCGGCCGGATGTGCAGGCTCAGGACCAGATCTCGTTTGGTCACCCTGCATACTCTCGATTTTCTTTGTTCGGATCAGCTTACCGAACAGCTCCAACCCCTTCTCACGATCCATCATCTCGAGCTTCATTTTGATTCTGGAAACATAGAAATAATGACATATTAAAGAATGAATGTTAAGAAATCTGTGTTTAACGAAGATTCTGTAGTAATAATGGAAGTAAAAGATTACAGTAATTTTTGTTATATTCATTATTATCCAACAGAACTAGCAGGTATGCACAAACTCATTATGTTAAGATTATTCTTTGAACTCTCTATCGATTTACTCTCCACAGTTAAAACATTTTTATTAACAAACCTCCGAAAAGTTAATTTTTCTTCACAAATTCATATCATCATTATATAAATAATCAAAGAAATAATGGTTTTAAAAACGTGATAAAAAATCGAAGCAAACTAAGAAGAAAAACATTTTTTTTATTCAGACACCAAAATTCAATTTATGTCGGGAAAGTCAGTGAAATTATAAATTGAACATGTTAACTGTATAATATATTTAAATTCATTTTGATCAATAATTCCAAAACATCACATATAAGCTATCGATCAAATAATGGTTTTAAAAACATGGTCAATTTTTTTTTCCTTAGACAAGAACATTTTTTTTGTATTCAATACACAGAGATTTGAATTTTACATTCCATTTTTAAACGAAAAACATATTATGTACGCCATGTTGAGCAAATTTCAAGTTGTTGGGCTACAAAAGGAAGTTACGAACAAGGTTAATTAAGGTTTTACTTAAACAGAATCGGCAGAGCAGTTAAAAACGTATGATTGTTCAAAACAAATGTCTGCAACAAATGAAATTTTAATAACTGGAATGGCTAAAGCTATCGAACTGAAATTTAGCACGCTGGTCTATCAATTACTGTCCGTTTGTCGTAGTGAAATTGATTAAAATCATCAGAATCGCTAGAATATTATAACTTTTAACAATGTTTCAAAATGTTAAACGCCTTGAAGACGTAAGTGATTTAATTTTCAAGCTATCAAACTGAAACTTTCTACAAAACTGTAGTTATGACCAAGGTTGCTTGGTATTTTGGTAGTTTGTCTGGAGCTCAATGTGTATCAAAAGTTATGAAATTTACAATAAAAAAAGAAATTTCCCCACTAACTTTTACAAAGGCTGCTGTGAGTATTATAAATGTATGCATTTTTTTGGTAACTGTTTATTACAATATGTCCGACACATTTCTAAAGTGTCGACAAACCCTGATTTTTTTCAGCTTTGAAAAAATAGTATTGACTTTTTGTGAAATAGCCTGGTACCTGTTGGATATGACGGCTATAGTACCAATTACCGGGTGTATAATAAAAATACTGGTAAAGTGACAACAGCGTGCAATGTAAGTTTTGACGAATCTACAATTGAAAGTATTTTAAAAAATAATGAAAAATATGCATCGTTCGACTTCGAAAGAGAAGAAGAAGAAAGTCAAGATGGAGAAAGAATAGTCCAATGAAGAGAAGAAGAAACTGTAGATCTAAACGTCTACGATTAAATTTTCTTCAACGATGAGTAAATAGAGACTGAACAGGGGAACGTCACTATATCGACTCAACCAATCGAAGAAAGTGTACTTCGAGATCGGCCAACGCTTCATCCACCTGATAGGTAGTGATGCCGTTGAGACGAGACAAGACGAGAAATAGTAAATTCTCGTCTCGTCTGGAACCGACGAGATCAAGGTCTCGTCTTGTCTCGAAAACAATGGCGGGACATATTTCTCGTCGCGTTTCTCAAAAATCTCGAGAATTTTTCGAGATTCTTGGGACTCTCGAACAATTCTCGAAATAAGACGAATAATTTTGATTTCTCTTCTCGTTTCGTGAAAATAACGCTTGATCCGGTGCAGTGGCGTAACGAGGATTTGGGAGGGCAGGCGGGGGCGGACAATATGTCGCGAAGGGGGTGAGGGTAGGCTACTGAAATTTAATGCATTCGGTGGAAGACGAGCTCCCGGATATCACAGCCAAAAGCTTCGCAGGAAAGCGGCGATGGGTCGTTCAATTTATACGCGCTCTGCGAATCGTTTTCGCAGATTAATCACGAGACTAATTGCAACGAATGGAGACTCGAGTTCGAAAGATATTGTGGAGTCAAACGAGCAAGCAGAGATGAGAATATTTTGCAGTGGTGGCACAACAGTGCAAACTCGTTCCCAAATTTGGTGCGAATGGCTCAAGACTTCTTGAATACTCCGGCGACAAGTGTTCCGTCGGAACGTCTCTTTTCTACTGCTGGATTAACTATCGGAAAGAACAGAAACCGGTTGAACAATCAGTCTGCGTGAAGTCTTTTGTGCATTCACGGATGAATAACGTGCAGCCTAAAGTCAGAGATTCAAAAGAATCTGAATCATCAATAAAAGTGTGGAACGTAGGGATATAAACGTGTAAAAAATTAATTGTAATCGGTTTCCAAACCAACGATGAAATTATTACATTATTGAAATAAATAAAAAATGTCATTCTACGGGACTATTTTTATATATTATCCTATAAAAACTGCAAAATTGTGTTCTGACAGACAAAGGAATAATCTTTGCCTTTTATCGATTGACATGAACAATTTCGAGATTGTGAATATCAGAATTTGGTAAGTTTCGCCGAAAGTCTCGCCGAGAATCTCGCCGGGAGTCTCGACGCGTTCTCGACGGACGAGAAATATTTCTCGTCTCGCCTCGACTTTTCGAGATGAGAATTTTTTTAGTCGAGGAGAGAAATTTCTCGTTCTCGTTTCGTCTCGCCGAGAATTTCTCGTCTCGAACGGCATCACTGCTGATAGGTATACAGTAAACATAGCTTGCGCAGCCACGATCTTAGAACCACAAAATTTCGAAGACACAATGAAGAGTGAACAAGCTGAACTGTGGAAAAAAGCGATGGAGGAAGAAATAACATCGTTAAAAAGTAATGAAACATGGGCACTACAATCGTTACCGCCAAATCGACAAGCAGTAGGCTGCAAGTGAGTGTATCGTGTAAAATGCAATCCTGATGGAACTATAAATCGGTACGAAGCTCGATTAGTCGCAAAAGGTTTTTAACAAAAGGAAGGGATTGATTACACGGAAACTTTCTCGCCAGTCGCTCGGTATGATTCAATTCGAGTACAGCTCGCAACAGCTGCTGTAAAGGATTTAGAAATTCAGCAATTCGATGTCAAGACCGCTTTTCTGAATGGTAATCTCGAAGAAGAAATATATATGTCACAACCTCATATATGTTCACCAATGCCGACTCAACTCTCGTGCGTAAACTGCAGAAAAGCCTGTACGGTCTAAAGCAATCAACACGTTGCTGGAATAGAACGGTCGTCGAATTCCTGAAACAATTCCGATTCAAACAATGAGAAACTGATAGACCCGTATTCTATGCGAACAGTAACGGGGAAGAAGTTTTCATGGCACTCTACGTAGACGGCGGTCTTTTAATATGCAAGAAAAAGGACATCCTCAATTTGATTATAACGGAACTTAACCGCAGATTTGAAATAACTGTCGGGGACTCGAACTATTTCGTTGGGATCGAAATAAAACGCAACCGTGAAAACAAGAGTATTTTTATAAATCAACGAGGATACATCAGTCGGGTTATCGAAAAATTCAAGGTGACGGATTGTAAGGCAAATTTGATACCAGCTGATTCAAATACAACTCTCCACAACAAAGGCCAAAGTCCTGCTGATGACGAAGGAAGAGCGAGTATGAAACATATGCCTTATCGAGAAGCTGTTGGGTGCTTAATGTTTGTAGCTATTCCGACGCGTCCGAACATCATGTACGCTGTGTTGAAATAAGCCGTTTCTTGAACAATCCTGGTCAAGAGCACTGGATAGCTGTGAAGCGCATTCTACGCTACCTACAAGGAACAAAAGGCGTTGGAATACGGTATAGTGGAAGCACCGTCGAATTAATTGCCTGTTCTGATGCTGACTTTGCTGGCGATATTGACACGAGGCGTTCCACGACTGGCTACATTACGATGATAGCTGGAGGCCCAGTGACGTGGTCTTCCCATCGTCAAAAGTGCGTGACACGATCGACTACTGAAGCTGAGTATGTAGCTGCTTCAGATGCAGCGCAGGAGGTGACATGGCTGCGAGCGTTACTTCAGGAATTAAATATCGAGACGACAAATCCAACGCAGCTCTACGTGGACAATCAAAGCGCTATTCGCTTAATCAATAATCCGGAACAACAGAAACGAACAAAGCATATCGATATCAAGTATCATTTTGTTCGAGATCGAGTCGAAGAAGGATCAATCGGAGTGAAGTACATTCGTTCTGAAGAGGAACTTGCCGATATTCTAACGAAGGCAGTACCACGCGATAAATGTTGTCGTTACCACAGTTCACTCTCAATAATTAATGAACAATAATCAATGAGTGGAAGTATTGAGATTGAGCATTGATAAATGTTTGTTAATTTGTCTATATTTTGTTATCCTCCTCGTTCCCACGTTCAACTGTTCCGATTAGATTCAACTCTGTAACTGTGCCAGTTGGTCGGCCGCCATGTCTCGAATAAAACGTATTTCCTAGATTTTCTTCCATTAAATATTTAAAAAATCAATGTTTAGAAAATCCGAGATTACGAAAGATTTAAATGCACCATCTCTCAAATAGACCAGAACGTGATAACAAGTTTGATCATTATTAACATTAATATATGTAATTACTACTGCAAAAGCACTCAATCCAAGCGTGAAAGCTCAAAAGGGAAAAAGGGGATAAGAGAAGTTTGCGAGCAGAATGAGAGAACTTTTCTGTTCAAGAATATCCAGTTCACCGCAATAAACCCTCGACTGACCGGCTAATATCGGCTTGTACCGACTCTCCACTACGCCATTCTGTTCTCTGTCATCTATATCTATCTATCTGTCGAGAGGAACCCCTGAGTGCGATCACCAGGCACTACAACGTACCTTTTAAACTTTTTGAAACCCGTTGAAATTTTGCGGTGTAAAAGTACGGGAATATGAGGAAAAAGTTGCGGTCGAGACTGACAAACATGACACACATTATGCACAAAAGATTTTATAAAAGTTGCAAAGTAGAGCATTTTCCATATTGCATTCTAATTTTTTTAAATTCGTTGTCCACACAAACATTTCCGTGAGGACATCCGTTGATCAATTTTGATTACTTTTTATGGAGGGGTTATGGAAGAAAAGTTATTAGCGACGTTCTTAAAAAACTTAAAGAGCCGCTTGCATTTTTAGAGATCAAAAACACACAAATAAACATTCGAATAGAGATTTTTGTTTAAATGTAGTTTTTTGACTATTTGAGATATTTAAGCACCATAGCGAAAAAAGGAGAAACCAAAAAGACCACATTTCTGAGATATTGCAGAGGACATCATATTCAGGTCAAAATTATAATACCATTTATAATCCCAGCGAATAGTTCATTCGACTCTTAACTATGCTCTCGACTTTTCCATAATTCACTTATATATACAATCTGCATTTCGCTAAAAAACATTTTTGTGGTAGAGATGTTGCAAAATTTGCATCCTACTCATCGTATCTCCCTACCACGTGTCTCCACACAAAGCGTCGAGTCAAAGTAAAGAGGAAACCATACAGCCTGGGAAGAAAAAAAAACATTCAATGGAACGCTGGAAGGTCTTGCTGACATCAACCGCACGGTTGTCGACAGCAGAGTAGCGGCCGAACATCAGCGAGCTTAAAAGCTTCGTGAATCTCACTGAGGCGTCACAGCCTAAAGGCAAACCACGAGATTACACGTAGTGAAACCAAACCCGTTTTCATCATTCCTCTATACTATCTAGTATTCTCGCTCGCGGAAACACACTTACAGTCATCGTGTTTGCAACAGAATTGCTGCTGATTGTGAGCGTTCAAATGCACAAAGCAAATTCAACAGCCAAAATATGCTTCGCTCTTTTTTTGTCTTTAAAGAAATCCGAATAATGCGGTACAAAATAATGTATTACTAATATTTAGGGACGCCCATTCTTGCATGGATTTTTTGTAGGACAGTTTGTTTATTGTAAATAATTATGGTCTGTTGTAGATCGGCCATAATTTGAACTTTGTCTTTCCCCCCCGAGTAAAAAAAACATCACGGATCCATGCGAGATCAGTGAAAGTTTTGCGAACGAAAAAATCTTTGATTTTTCCCGTTCTTCCAATTTCATTAAAAAAAAGTACGTGAAAAGTCTAAGTCGTAAATTCAGAAATTAAATACGTGAAAAGTACATGTGACATCCGTATTTTACGTGGTTGTGTTTAAGGTTCACGTCTCTGAGAAAGCACGCGAAAAGTACACTAAGAGTCCACATTTGAAAACTTGGTTTGGATGCATATTATCCTTAATAGAGCCAAAAATGAAACGTGAAAATAGAAACTGGCAATATTCTCATTATCTCTGCGATGCATCAGGTCCGTTGTAGGCTTGTAATAAATGTAATTCGTAAAAATTAACTGCACTGAGAAAAAGGCTTGGTTGAAACAATAAAGAAATTGGTTAAACATGTAGAGTCACCAGTAAGTGAATAGTTAAGTAGAACGATTTGCTAATCGTGGGGTTATATAAAATGTAATACTTTCCAACGTCTGTGAAAATTTTAACAGATGAACAAAATGTCGAAATATGTGATGCAACTAAAAAAATATCGTGTTTTCATCGCAAATTACACCAAAATAAATATTAAAAGCCGAAAATTTAAAAACACCAGTAAATGAACGGGCCAATCTAACCTACACTTTTTGTCGAAAATAAGCTTCAGCGATAAAACAATTGCAGTAGATAGCTAAAAAATTGACAAATTAAACATTTAATGTTGACCTAAAGAGAATTTCTCATGAATTCTCAAAAAGCTATTGTTTATTCACTGATGACTGTTTAATTAGTGGTGCATTCACCCTACCAATAAATACTTGGTAAATTCAACAAAGTAAATAGTTCACGCATCTGAATACCTATTAGCAGCACCACTACGTATCTGGTAACACAACTAGATACGTGGATTCCGTGGTAAATTAAACAGGTGCTTGGTTGATTTAACTAGGCTTTTTTTCTCCGTGTGTCTTTGGTACTTATAATTTTCTGTAATAGAACTTTGCATACTTAAATCTGTGAAATGAAACATGTAACTATTAGTATTACGCTTAAAAAATATTTCAAAGAGAAAAATTATAAAATTTATACATCATTTTTTCGAAATGCGAACAAATCTACTATAACGCAGAACGAAGGAATCTGATTTAAGATACACATTGACAAAAAAATAAAGGAAACGTTGGCATTTGAATCTTTCGCGGCATTTCACCTCCCAGAAGAGTCCTCAAATAGCGCAACGTGTTTTCTAAAAATTAAGTGTTTTGGCGAAAAGTGTCTTAAAAAAACAAACGACCCTTCTGGAAATAGACTGAAACGCCTAAAATGTAAATTGACAAAAATCCTGCCCGTTTAAAAACTACTTCAAGATATATTTTTAGAAAATATTTTGTGAATAGAAAATTTACTTAGTATATTTTTCACGAAAAGTTGACAATGAAAATACTGCTCTTAGAGCTTCTACAGCGGGATAAGTTTCGAATACACAGAGAAAACTCAACTGAATTCAACCATGCTTTACTCCCCAGCGCATTTCAAATTAGTTACATTTATTTAATGTTCTCAAAGGAAAGCGTCGACGCTCGCGCTTCCACTGGGAGGTATTCTCCTGTATGTGTGTTCAAGTAATCCAAGAGAGGTAAAGTCCTGGAAAACCAGCAACCCTCCAAGTAACAAAGCTTCGCCCGAAATCTTCCCAACACTATGGAAATTTTATTCGACCACAGGTTCCACCTTACATTCCGGAAGAAACAGTTTTTCAACAGCCATCTGCTAAGAACATATACCCGGTGTACTTTACGCGAGAGGAAGGCAGAAAATTGTAGAAGTCAGTACTCTTGCAGAGGCACGGCGTCTGAAGCTCATGCGACCAACTGGCGGCAGGTCGTTCATGATCTGCGAAATTGTGCGATTTCTACGATAAAACTGTCTCACCAAATGCAGTTATAGTAATACCGCACAGCTCATGTCGGGTTTATTCTGAAAATTCTCACGAACTAAAAGGAGTTTTCAAAATTTCAAATGCTCTTTACGTTTCATTTACCTTTTTCTACTCTTTCTACTCTTCGACGAGCTACATTTTTCTATCCCCATCGTTTTCTTTCACGTCTTGGTTTTCTCGCGCAATTTTTGCTTAATCGACGAATCATCGATTTGTCATTGTTCGCGTTTTTTGTTTGTATTGTCGGATTCTATTCTCACGATTAAATTTAATTTAATTTGATTAATTTAAGTAAATTAAATTAAACTAAACATCAATTATCACGAAAAATGATGCAAAGTATGTTTTTATCAATATTGAGTTCCTCACAGAGGAAGCTGTTTAAAAAATGGAAGATAATGAGGAAGTATTGTGCAAAGTTCCACTTTACACACTTGTTCTAAAAAATGTTAGTATCTGAAGAATCTGAATTCAAACTTTTTGTCGTTTCAATCAACGTCCAGCTTTTTAGGGGCACTTTTGCCAGTGGGTTTCACAAAACATGATTCCCCAATTTGATAAATCATATCGTTACATTTACTTCCTCATGATGGAAGCTTTTTTTTCGTTAAAATTTCTTTTCTTGAAAAGTTCATGTCAGTATGTTTACAATTGTCTAAAACGTGGAGGAAAGTAGTCTAGAAACAATGTCTGGATGCGTATGCGTGTGCGAAACAGACGCAGAAAATTCAACCGCTATAACTTGAGCACAGTCAGAGGTATTAAACTGAAATTTGTCACCCATGTGAGGGGATCCAACCTCATCGTTTTTTCCAATGATTAGCAAGATCTATGAAATCGTTAAGATTTTATGCGATTATGAAATTTGTTGAAAATGTCCGTAAGTATCTCACGATACTCTTACAATTTATGTACTATCAGGCTAGATAGTTCTTCAAAAGTAGACTAATATCGACCGGTATTTGACATTGAATTTGACGAGAATCGCTCAAACCGTTAAAGTTTTATAAGATTTTGTATTTTCCTAATTTTATGCAAAATTGCTATAAATTTTCAGAATCGACCAAATCTTGACCCATCTAGCTGAAAGTTTGTATGAATGTTTAACAAAGCCTAATGAATTCTGGAATCGAATTTAATCCAAATCTATGCATGCGTATAAATTTTTATAAAATTCAGTAATTTTTGGGAAATTAGTAGAAAGATCTCCAGTCTACTAAATTTTTTTGTAAATATTAGTTGCAAGAAATTAAATTTAGAAATTTCAAAGATTATAATAATTTTTATAACTATAAATAATTAACATGAAATTTAGATTATAAAAGAAATGAGTTCTTTAATGCAAAATTATCTGTCTATATTATAAAAATCTATCGCTACCGCTGCCGCCGCTGTGTAGGATTCCCTGATTATCCAGAATTCCCGGATTACCCAGAATTCCCTGTTTACCCAGAATTCCCTGAGTAACCAGATTTCCGGATTACCCAGAAACCCAGAATTACCAAGAATTCCTCGATTACGCAGAATGCCCAGATTACCCTGAAACCCAGAATTACCAAGAATTCCTCGATTACGCAGAATGCCCAGATTACCCAGAATTCCCGGGTGACCCAGAATTGAACCACAGCAACCATTACCATAACGACCATAACCATAACAACAGTTAACATAGCAACCGTTATCATAGCAACCATCACCGTAGCGATCGTTGCCATAGCAACCGTATCCCTAGCAACCGTTACCATATCAACCGTTACCCTATCAACCGTTACCATAACAACCATTTCCCTAGGAACCGTTTCCTTAGCAACCGTTTCCCTAGTAACCGTTACCGTAGCAACCATCACCGTAGCAATCGTTGCCATAGTAAACGTTTCCCTAGCAACCGTTACCATAGCAACCGTTTCCCTAACAATCGTTACCATAGCAACTATCTCAATACCGACCTGTTTATTGCAATGAGAGCGCGCGGATTAAGTTAGGTAAGATTAAGATATGTCGGATTATATTGAGCATGATTACCTCAGGTATGATTAAGATAGATAGAATTAACTTAGTAAAGTTAAATCAGGTTAGAGTTAAATTAGTCATTAAATTAGTGGTAGAGTTAGGTTGCATAGTGTTAGGTAGGCTCGGTCCGGTTTTCAAGTATGCCCTTACCATGGACCATGTCCCTATGATGATAATGGCAGCGAGAAAATATTTTTATGATGAAGTACGGAGCTTGGCGTATGGCGAAGCGCGCATGGTTCGAACCCCCCCCCCCCCCCCCCCCCCCCCCCCAATTAAATAGATAAAAATATTTGAACAAACCTGCAAAGTACAATCTTGCACAGTGCTTATTACTTTTCACATTTCACAAAAATTCCTCTATGAGGAAGCCCAAACTTGATCAGGGTATTTTCTCATAGAGGTAGCACTGTGAAATCTGGAAAATAATGAGGAAGCATTGTGAAAGGTTCTACTTTGCAGGCTCGCTTTATTTTTGTAATCAACTACTATTGTACAATTATTATAATTATAAAGTGTCCTGCCGAGTCACAGTAGTATTTGCTCCATTCTCATGTAGTATATTCAGGTGAAAAAGTAATAGTCGAGAGTGAACACAAGAGGAATGAGGAAGTGGAAGCGGACAGAGAGGGATGAAACTTTAACGACTCACGAAACGACCATGGTAACTAGTTTTAGCAAGTTTCCGGGGCTACGAACTCGTTCGCTCCAGGTTGTACTGGCAGCGCCGGGGGGGGGGGGGGGGGGGGGCCCTTTTGCCCTTCGGATGAAACTGGTGAGTCCGTGAAAACAAGGAAAAAGAGTGCACGATGGTGTACAACCTGCCACACGTATTGTACACATACAATATACGGGGCATTCCACTAATCGACAGGTTCATGACCCTCATATCTTTTTTCCGTTTTGCAATGTTGTAGGGCAATATGAAAAAACACTCTAGAATCTTTTTCAGATTTTTTCGAACGTTCTTGTTTTTATGATCACCTATAATTTGACTTCTCAAAAACTACGTCGATGATTTGTTTGTAATATTTACAGTACATTCTTTGTTCAAAAACAAAATGTTTGAGACTACACCGAAAACAGTCGTGAGCCTATGACAGCAGTTAAAAATTAAATAGAAATTTAAAGATCATAAAAAATTGGATTACTCAAAAACTACATTTACGGTGTTTTTTAAAAACTTTTACAGCAAATTCTTGGTCAAGAATGAAATGTTTGATACCATTCTAAAGATGGGCGTGATATGAAGATACTGCGCACCCCTTTTTTTACATTTTTTATAATTTGGTAATCAAATTACAGACGCATTGCGGCAATAACACAACTTTTTGAATAGAAATCGTTCGATGTACGTAGAGTTTTATCAGAATTTCGATGAAATCAATAATAGCCAAATGCATAGCCTGTATTCGTTTCATAGTCAACATTTACAGTTACCTTCGTTGGTCAGATTTGACACTAAATTGAAGTTGTTGACAACGACTTTCCTGGCAACCAATCGTAAGAATGCTTGCTTATTGGTAACTCAACTAGGCTCAACACAGCGAACGCATTGGACGAAAAGTGTTACGCGGGCAGAATTAGATCTCCTCCAGCACTTGATGAACCAATTAAGACGAGCATTTAGATTTTTTGGACTAGTACAAATTTCACTACCAGATGCCATATCGTTCTACTTGAATTACTTATATTTGCAGAGTTGTTTCAAATATCAGAATAGAGCTGCGAGTGCATTTGTATAAAATATCACGATACTGCATATTTTTTAAATTTGATTCTATCGGGGTAGTCCCAAAAATGTTGCTTTCAACAAAGAATTTTCCGTAAAAAATTCTAACAAATTGTACACGTAGTTTTTGAAAAAATCATATTTTGGTTAATTATTGAAAACCAAATTAAAAAAAAAATCTGAAACAATTCTATTGCATATTACCCTATAACAGGTCAAAAGGATAAAACAAACATAAGGATCACGACCTTGTCGATTGGCTATGAAATGCCCCATATACACACGGAAATGAGAACTCGTGTGCGAACTTTATGCAAATTCACTTTCGCGAACATGGCTCCGTGTTAGACCTTACCGAATGCGCTGAAGGTGCGACAAGAGCCGACATACAAAGCTGAAAGGTAACGCTTGTGCAATTCGATATGCAATTACGCATCCACATTATCGTTCATGCGAATCCAATGCTTTCGACGTGCTACATATATTGTCCTATTTATTACTGATTCGAAGCCGACATGTACAGAGGGTGTACGGTTGATGATATAGTGCCAATTAGTCGAACCAATCAAAATCCGTTCGACGGCGATTAATCAGTGTTGATTTCGTCAGGGTAACGAACTGGCAGCTTTATATAGATGTATATTGGCACTATGATATTTCACGAAATATTGAAAATATAGAGAACAAAAGGGGTCTTTCGCATTCATCCGAGAGAGGAACGGCGATATTGTATTTTGAAGCGAGAGTTAAAAATCCAACGTGTTGAAGGCAATTGGTGTGAACTTTGAAATATTTGAAAACTCCTGTTCAAGTATATAGAAATAGTATTAATCACCTCTCACGAGAAAGATGGGCCCCAACAATTTTTTATAAACTACTAAATGTAGATATGATTTGCACTTTAATTAATATATAGTAGTAAAACCAAATCTATGGGTTGGGTGTCCACTAGCTGGGTCATGTCCGGCTATTGGGACGTTGACGTTAAAGATCAATCAAAACTATTCTATAATTATGCAACATGAATAAACCATTTTTTCAAAATAATTGTTACTAACAAGAAAGCATTCCCAAGTGTTCGTATTCGATCTTCTTCATTCTGATATATTGTAGGGACATTTTTGATCGGCAATCGTCCACTATTTGGCGGTGAAACAGTTCGATTCAGAAAAATCGACTGAAAATGTACGTAGAAGCACTCAAGGATTTTGAATGAGATTTGGTATAAATATATTTTATTTCAACAGGATAGAAGAACAATATTGTCTGATATGATCCCGAAATCACCAATTTTTTACAAACCTTAGGGTGTTATTTCACCCCTACATATGGATGATTGGCGATAACGAAAAAAACGTATGTTTCTCAGATTTTCAAGCTCCACAACATATCTTAGAATGAACAAGATTTCAGATACTTGGAAATGTCTCCATGCGAGTAAAAAAAATGTAATTATTATTGTTGTTATTATAGTAAATGGTCTTAAGCACAGATATATATGTTTATATTTAGAGTCACTGACGTTACGTTGTTGGATAATTTTAACGACGAAACGTCACTGTAACATTATTTACATATGATCCATAAGATCCATTCATTAATAGTTCCGCACTTGGTACGAGTCGTGGTCGTTGCCGGATGACCAAGAGGGGCTTCAGGGTGACTTTGTGTCACATAACTCTGTTCGCTGATCGCTAGTGTATGGGGCCCCACTGTAAGCTGCTTCACCGTGGCACGTTCTCGTTTGCGTGTAATTCATTCACGAATGAATTACGGTCAAGTCGCGAGGGACGTGCTCGGTCATCTCGGAACGAAAGTGGAGTCAAACGGGCGGTGATGTGTTGTAGACACACAAATATATATAGTCATATTTGTATATGTGGGTAGCATACGTGTGTGCATGAGAGATTTAGCTACCAGGGGTAGCCGACTTTGCTGGGACACGCGACGATCGATCGATCGTCAGTCGGAAAACCAGCAGCCAACGACACTGAGTCTATCCCCAGATTCCCTCAAATCGTCGATGCGAGACATGAATGCTCCTAACGAGTCATATATCTATCGGTACCTTGTCAAAGGGAAACAGATTTCCTTCCACGCTCACTCCTCTTCACCTCCTTCCCTATGTCGACAGGCAGATGAGCGGATTCAATTTGCATCACGAATAAAGGTTGCAATGCCGAATATTGAACCACATCAGACTCACTCTTGAAGATGTGAGCGGAAAGAGAAGGCCAGACGAAATATCAACGAGTCTCTTCACTAGGACGAGTGCCTTACGAAAGTAGAAACTAGTGATTCAGATATACTATGATAATATTGGTATTTACCATATCCCGTGTAAATAATAGTTTGTTTATGTGGAGTGGCGATAGATCCATGTAATATAAGGATGTCTACAAAAAGTTCACCAAAAGTTAACCTAAGCGATCGTAGACTTGAATGCAGGCTTGTTGATTAAGAAAATATAAAAAAATAGTTTATCTACATCTATGTATAGACTATTATTAATCTACGTAGACTACTTTTTGACATTTTCCTAAATTACAAAAGTCTATATTGAAGTCTACGATCGTCCCAGTTAGTGAACTTTTCATAGGCTTCCTTCGTAAATCTATCACTACTCTACATAGACCTGACCTTCTCTTTCCGCTCACATCTTCAAAAGTGAGTCCGATGTGGTTCAATATATAATTCGGCATAGACGAACTTTTTTTTACACGAGATCAGACTATTCCGATGAATTTTAAAGATGGAAATTTGCAAAGCACATCCTGGACCCTACCACATGGAAATAATTATATGTAACATACATGCAAAAATGCAAAAGTATTATTTCTAATGTAAATTATATGTATTTAACATATATCCCCCATATATGTCATAATACGACATGTATCTAAAATATATTTTACGTATATTTTAAATATATATTTGTAACGCATAAAACATTCTGTCGCTTTATATATTTACTAGATACATGTGAGTCATATATTCCACATATGCAATATGTATACTTCGCATATCGTAGATACAGAGTATACATAAATTGATGTGACATGTACATTTTCCGTACCGTAAATATCAACATATTATATATCAACATATAGGATGTATATTTAATGTATAAATCATAAATGTACATGAACACTGCAATGTATAGGTATATGAAACCAATATGTCGAACAAACTTATTGTAAACCCGATCCTGAGAGTAGAAGTTGCATATGTATGCAACATGCTATATCTACTTATTGCAATATGTGCACTATTATGCAAAAAAAACTATTATTTGTAAGGTAAGCTTGTTCACAATTGCGTAGATGAACAGTAACTACTTAGTATTTTTTATATGAAAAAGAGATTTGCTCTGTATGAAATATGTATGCCAACGTATATGACTCAATATAAGCGGTTTATACGTCCGCAAACATTCAGACATATGCAGACGTTGTCGTAAATAAAACAAAGGCAGACCGTTTTGACATGTAGGCTAGATAATTAATGTTTCTTTATTAACTAACATTGGAACGTTAGCAAACATATAAATGATAGTGAGTAGATGAAGGTTAATGCTGGTGACGTTTTTTAATGAGTTTCTTTGGAGAGGTGAATATAACCTTTTTTAGTAGTTTGTTGATATTGGTGGTGGAGCTTGGACGATGTCCCAGACTTGAGAGTGGGATCTCCCGTAGAGGCAGTTGCCCCCTGGGCAATGTGACTGGACGACTTGGATGGATGGATTTCCGCGAGGGGACGTATTCTTCGAAGACGATGGGCCGAGGCGTTTTTCGACCTCCCGGGCCAGTTTTTCGTAAAGGAGATCGAACTCGTCGCCGAGTTCTGTTGCCAGAGTGAAAGTTGGAGTGTATGATAATGTGGGTAGGTTGATAGGAGAATGTGGTTTGAGTGTTGATGAGTATGCGTCTTTTGATTGAGTGTTCAGGGTGATTGTAGAAAGAGTGATAGGTGGAGAATCTGATAATTTGTGTAAATGTCTTGGTATTGGTATACAGTAATGCTGTTTTGGTCAGGAGGAATTTATATCTTTGGAGGAATCTTTGCTCTGCTTTGCAGAAGGCTTATTTGTTTAATTTTTACCCTTACTTTGCAGTAAAAGGGGGGTAACAAGAATGCTTCTTTTTATTAATTTTTTTTTCTAGTTAAATTTTTTTTAAAATTATTTAATAAAATGAGAGTTTATTTTTTGTACATATATATATATATACGTAAGGAAGATAGTTATAATTTTTATGCGAGAAGCGGTTAAAAGGACGTTAGGGATTTGAATAACTACTGTTGCAGTAGAATTTCCGTGGCGTTGCCAATATTTTTGGATATCTTTAGCAGGTATATTCTTACCTTTCAGTAAATGTTTGCTAAGTTTAAAACCGTATGGTTGTCTCCCGGTGCTACCACTTGACAGTGAACCGCGTCTGATTATAGGCTTTTAGCCTGTGTCTCATAAGCTCGACAGGATGCCCGAACGGCTGCGAGAGCACTTGGCGCGCTGCGCCACA
Organism: Perithous albicinctus; assembly: GCA_964016905.1. Classification (NCBI taxonomy): domain Eukaryota; kingdom Metazoa; phylum Arthropoda; class Insecta; order Hymenoptera; family Ichneumonidae; genus Perithous; species Perithous albicinctus. Next base: position 12,445,266 of record OZ024693.1, on the reverse strand, counting down.
CCGCGGAGACTCTAGTACTACGGGAGGTAAGTCGAAGCGAGTATCTCGGCGCGCCGGGCTCGCCCGTCTCGTGCAGCATTTATGGAATAGGTATTCAGTGTTGAGTATAAGTATATGTTTGTATGTTTGTATGAATGTTTATTAAGTGTGGAATTGTTCTTAATTATATTTTTCTATATTCTACGTGTCCTCATTTTATCTTCCTATTTTTCGTAGGTTATCCTATGAAGTTTCTTCACGCTTGTGAGCAGTAGATACTTCTTCTCTTTGGGTAAGTAATTTATTTACATTCTTGATATGATTATTTACTTATATTAACAGAGTAATTTTTATTTAGATGAAAAAAAACCGGATGTGGGTGGATATTTTATTAGTACGCGTGCGTGCAACAACGTGTATACAACATGTAGGTCAACATATATTTTAAAGGGAGCCGTGTCAGTCAAAGTTTCTTTTTATTATAATGTTGAAAAATTCTTAACATTGGTAGAAAGTTCAAAAGCCCCTATAGTCTGCCCTAAATTTGAATAAACATAGAGAAATATGGGTGTGATTAAATTAAAGGGTGGGAAGCGCCTAGACTCGCGTGTTAATTACGAAAATGTCGATAGCCATTACTTGCACAATAGTATCCACCCTCTTCCGCTCATTTTATTTTCTTCCCGTCCGGTCTCTCTTCATCAATAGTAAAGCTTTCTTGGCTATTACCGTCTTACCATGAGTCACGTCGGATCTCTCGTCGGAGAGCCTTAGACATTATTCATCACGCTCGATATAACGAGAAGAAACGTGAGAAGAAAAAAAGAACGAACGGTAGTAGTCTGGAAGTGAGAGGCCTTTCTTTACGGAAAAATCGGAATATTTTTTATCGTCCAACGACCAAAAACGAATGAAGTGGGTCGATCGTTTTTCCATGCCTTCCGAACCTCTTCGATCGACATTATACAGGTTCTCGTTTTTCCGAGTCAAACAAAAGCTTTACAGGCCAACAAGGATCGGCGTACTTTATTACGAGAAAAAAAAAGTTCGAATGATCATTTTTCCACTACTTTTTCGACAACCATTCTTCCAATTGAATGCGTTTTTGTGGGTGTCTAGTAATTATCGAAGCTGTACCGGTGTGAAACGATTTTGGAAGACTTTAGAAGGAATAAAATCTGCAGGGTTTTCAATTTAGTAAGAATTTTTCGATTAATTAAATTTTTAATTAATCGAATTAAATTCTGTATCGATCAACCTTGAAACTTATTGAATATATACAAAGTTTTATCTCGATTTCATAAACTTTTTTTTAGTTGAATGTAGGGTACGGCTGAATTTTACTTCGTATCTTTAGGAAATGTCAGTTCAATTAATCAAAATTTACCAATACTAAATGAATTTCATTCACGAAATTTGATTCACGATTTTTTATATTACAGCTTCAACTCTAAGAGGCAATCATAATTTTTATTAGTTTTTTCTTTAAATCATTCGATATGATTACTTAAAACCATCAATTTTGTAAGAAATTCAAAACTTCATAAACTTTGAGCCGCAGTATGAATTCTTACAAGACTAACAATAAACATGAAATTCGTACTGCGAAGCCGTTCTCTATTATAGCTATATCTTATTATAGCTATGTAAATTTTGCAAGTTAGTGTAACAAACACGCACTTATCGCGACATTTCTTTCCTACATGTTATTTTTAAAGGTTTTGGCACATTTTAAAACCATTGGCATAAAATAGACAAAAAATTATCGTCATTATAAAGATTCCTTTAGAAGGAAGTAAAATTATCAATTTCTGAAAACTATCATGACCCATGCTAGAAATATCTTAATCTGTAACGTAAGTTGTAGCTACGGCTCTAGTAAAGTCAGGGGTCTCGCATCATTTATAGCGGAAAAGGGCAACGTAGGTCAGACTAAAGGTTTATCCATTATAGAACGACCTATTAGCGCTCCCTAGCAGATTCCCTGCAGAGAGTCAATAATTCCTGTGAGAGACGTGCTCCTGTTGGTAGTTTAAGGGAGACTGGGGTTAGTTGGGACACTTTTTGTTTCACATTTTTTTTAAAATACGATAATGATTTGCAATAAAGTTATATAGATTATGTTCCATGACGGATTGGTTATATGGTGTGCAATTTTGAACATTCTGTATTATATGTGGTTATTTATAGTATCAAATAATTTAAGAGTGTTCAATGTATCCCAACTTGCCCCGTTAATGGGGCAAGTTGGAGCGGTCTCGGGGGAAGTTGGAACTCTCGAGCCTCTCTATGTAGCAGACACCAAATGACATCCACTTAGGCTTAAATTGTAGGCAATATTATAATCTTTAATTCGAAAAGTTTTCATTTACATTATAAGTTTTCATTATAAAAGTTTATATTTTCAACACTTGATTGGTTTTTTACATGTAATTCGAAATTTGTTCGAAACCATCTGTAAGTTGACAAGGTTCGCAAGCCTTAGAGTGATGACAATTCGCATCGAAACTTCGATTTTTAACAGCATGCGTTCCTGACGTACCCCGCATTCCAACCAGCCCCGCTCACCCCTTCTGTGAAATCTTCTAGCACCAACTTTTGAGAGGCTTATGTTCATTAAAGAGAAAATAATATTATAATTAAATTGGATATAATTAATCATCGCCAAAGACTTATAAGTACAAACGAGTTTAAGTTTATAATTATCTTTCGTTCTGTTTTGTCCCTTTGGGGCATTGAAATGGCGCTTTTGAAAGCGCGAGTGCAAATTACGAGATGAAGAATGGTAGGTAGAGTGGAGGAGAATAGCAAAGAGTTCTCGTTTGGGTCGGGTGTTTACCAGCGTATGACGTTTCATCTCGGTACTTTTTTTTAGCGCACAGACCATTGTCACGGTGGAAAACATTTTCCCTTTACCAGTTCGATCATCTATTTTTTCCAATTATATCGTGAACTGATGCCAACTTTTTTCCTTATTCACAGTACCGACATCTCATTTGTCTTTGAATTTGCGTATAAATGACAAACAAATGGACAGCAGATGCTTGTAGAAAATACCAAGACGCAGGATCGCGTTTGTTCGAAACTACACTTCGGATGATTTCTATTCTTGTATTTTATGCCAGAACTATAGCGGCAGAAAATTCCACGTATTCTCTTCGTTTTTTTACGAAAATAAATCACGATCGACAGTTTGACATTCAGGGAATGAACGCGGCGAATAGAGTAGAAGTAGAATAAAGATTTCGATCAAATATATCTGGTGACCGTGTAAAGCTGCGAGCTTGGGATATTTTATACCTGAATGACACACAAAGTCATTTTATTTATTTATAGAGGATGGATTGTGATGAAGCGTCACTATGTCTATATGTTGCTTGAATTTTGGATTTGTTTATCTTTGATTATAGTTTACCCCGTATTACATAGAGAAAAAATGGAATGTTAAGAGAAAATTGAAATTTTAACGATTTACAGACCACAAGCTATTTCCTTTTTTACGCAAAATATATACTATATGTCTGTCGAACATACTTTATACATCATTTTCCCCTGCTTTCTTACTGCTTCCCAGATTCCGAAGGCAACCTGTCATGTAAATATTCCGAAAAAATGCTCAGTCTCATGTAAAATAAATCATTACAAATATTAAGAAAATAAAATAAATGCGTATCTCTTTATTTTATTTTCTTAATACAAGCGAAGTTGTAATTGACAATTGAAAATAATTTTGATCACTGTTCAAGTCTGTGGCATTTCTCTAATTTGAAAAGCAATTCGTAAGGAGAATATTTCAGTGAATGGTTTACTTGGGAATATAAAAGTATTAATAATAATAAATTATTAATAATAACAAATATTAATATTAATAAATTAGTATGTAAAGAAGTTGTTTGAATAATCCTGAAATTTCATTCAGAAGGAACCTTTCATCGAAATACATCTTCGAAATTCGCAATCATTTCTCAACAAAAGAAATATAATTTCACAACTAAAAGGAAGTAAAAAAAAAATCGTATGTAGTCGAAAATGTCAAAGAATTAAATTTATATAAAAATGCATGGAAAGTAGAACTTTACGTATTGCTTCGCCATTATTTTTGAATTCTTACAAAGTTATCCCTGTAAGGAAGTATGTTGATCAATTTTGGCATCCACATAGAGGAAACTTCGTAAAAAAAAAAATTCTCTGAAACATTACCTCTTTGTTGGAGTCTCACCAAAATCAGTATCAAAGAACAACACAACCTATACAAATTTTATGCAAAATTTTGGATCATTTGCTTGAATCGTACTATTTAGGAAAATATAGTAAATTTTACGAAAGTTAGAGCAACCACGCCCTTATTTTTGTATGCATGCATACATCTAGCCCGAAAACAATCAAAGTGGGGCAACTACTTCACTTGTGTGCCAAATTTCAGTCCGATCACTCGAACAGTTACTGAGTAAGAGGCGAGTGAATTTTCGAAATCCTGTACACAGTCACATACGGACATTTTTTTCTAAACTTCTTTTGTCTACATTTTGGATCATTCTGAGTGACCTGATATAAACATCTCGAAGAAAAAAAATGTCATGAAAACAAAGCTTCCTCTATCATAGAGGCTCTATGAGGAGACAAAATTAAGCAATCTGTAGAATTTATTAATATTTTTATTTTAAACTAATTTATTATCATCGTTCTTGCATTACTCTATTACTATTATTATCATTATTATTATTATTAATATTTCAAACCAGTGTTCTTGGTATCTGCAATGGAGTTGATTATCCAATATTTATCCGTCATTTCAAAATACTCAAATTCCAATAAAATCAATCTTTTTTTTAGATATGCGTGTGTATGGCGTCCTTCAAACTCGGTAGAGATTTCTTCTGGTACAGCAATTAATGACATTTATGTGCCAAAAGCAATCTACAGAGGTCGTAAACGTTGAGAGGGATAGCAAAGATCGCGGCAAAACCCTCTCCAACTGGTAAAGTACCGTCGCTATCTCAGCTTCACGGTATGTGGTATGCTCAGCGTGCTCCAGAATAAAGGGATTTTTGCCGTAGAGGGCACATTCCTGATCTTGCTCGGGGTTTTCTCACTGGATGCTTCCCGGGTTAGCTCTGGTCGTATATTCAACTATTTATATAGCTTCGTGACGATATTTCTTCCAACGACCGATGTAATATTTCCAATTGGCCTCGATCACGCCATCGGTGGAATTCTCTCCGAGGGGAATCAAGTACCACGGGAAAACTCGATCAGCGATCGAGGTACCAATGAAAAAAGTAAATTTTCCATTTGCCCTTCCATTTTCCTTTACCTTGTATAATTGATTTTCCATTTTTCTCTATTTCCGGTTTTTGCACTGAAATTCCAGAAATAACGGAGTTTTTTTACGAACATTTTTGGCAATTTTCCTTGATTACTGGAAGAACTGTAACCCTTTTGTAAGTCCTTTTAGCGACAATGGTATTTTCACGCGAAAATGCCAGGCTTACAACAGTCGGTAATTAACGCATTTACCGCATTCGGTTTTCTCTAAGCCTATATTTTTTACGCCCACATTTGTTTTCTTCATTCCTCGTGATATTCATGAATACAGAGATTACATACATCGCAGCTAAAAGTAATCCATCCCAGATGCAACTACACGTTCGGCTGAATATTTTAACGTTTGGATTATAGTTTTAAGCTGGATGAAACAAATTTCATTATGAACAATACAATTTGCCGCTGTGTATTTTGCGGGAAGCGAGAGCAATGCAGATGGTCAGGAAGGGACGGGGTTTGTGTTCTGTAGCTCCGGGTGAGCTGTGTGGGTAGAACAATGATCGCATTTGCTCGATGTGCCTGCGTTATATCGAGAATCCCGCTCGGTGTTCCGGAGGACTGCTTGACGTAGGAGAAATTCATTACCGGGCGTAATAATAACGAACAATGTCCCCCGTGGCCTCATGGTAATGGTTAAACAGTTGGTAATCGAGGCACCGGAATCTCGTGGGGTATGTTCTGCTGCATTTTAGCACCACATATAGCTATATGTGTAGATATGTAGTAGCTTCACAACACATTCAAGGTGCAAATTACTGTGTTAATTTCCCCGAAAGCGACCGAGACGTAGTTGACCGGACACGCTCTGCTCAGTAGAGCAATAAACGCTTGATAACCTCGAAAATACAGCTTAAAATCAGAACTATCAACATTCTACAAATACTTCGTAGCTAAACAACAAGGCTGTAAAGTGAAACCTTGCACACAGTTTTCTCATTATGTTTCATCTTGCGCGAAGCCCCCTTTATGAGGAAGTATGTTGATCATTTCTGGCCTCCTCATGCTGGAAGTATACATTTTTTAAAATTATGTCATAATTATGGAACCACTTTGTCAATCATGGTTAAATGCAATACCAACCAACCTTGATCGCTACTACTCTTTCAATCAAAGTTTTAGACCGTGTGCTCAAGTTAACGTGTTTATGTCCTTTTGTATAAAGACTAATACAATTTTAACGAGATAACGAGTTCCATTTAAGTTTGCAGTGATAAAAGGGTAGCAAAGGTTCCTTTAGCATACCAAACTTCAGCCAGACTGTCCAAGCCGTTCTCAAGTTATAGGAGATTCAATATTTCAAGACACACGCACACAAAATCACCAAACTTTTATTCTAGAGTACTTTTATCGACGTTTCAGACTATTTGGAGAATGTTTTGACATGATAATCTCGAAAAACAAGTCTCATGAAAACAAAGATTCCTCTATGAGGAAGAAAAATATGGTTCGAATATTAGTATAATGCATAAATAATATGTAATGTATAAATCTGTAATGCATAAAGCTTATTTAAGGATTTAGGCATATAAATAAGTGACAAACCTGATCAGACACGAATGAAAATGCCATATACGGCTCAAGTTCGGCCAAAACCTGGCGAGTCCGATCATCAAGATGTATTGATATCAGATCTGTCTTAGATCCGAATGAAGTCCTGTATGCCTGATCGTAGATAAACCGTAAAAATGCCAGATCCGGCCCTAATCAGGCAGGACGTATTGATACCATGTCTGGCCCTGATCAATTTAAAATCAGATGCGCCTGATCAGACGTGCCTCACTGATACCTAAAACTCGGTCTCTTTTGATATGCGTCAGATCAAGTTAATTGGAGCGTCATGCAACATAATTACACCCAAGCTCACCGCTTCACGAAAGAGGATCAAATTCTATACATCGATGTGTTGTCGATGGGATTATTTTATGTTGCGAGTTCGAAAATCGGAAACTCGCATGGTGTGTATCAAGCAAAGCGGCTTATATTATACTGTCGAAGCACCCAAGTATACCAAACATTCCACATCCAATTTATAATATATAATTTAATATCACTGCGTTCGCCTGTATTTCTATACGAGAAATTTCCGACCTGTAAAGCACATGAGAATAATAGAAATATTTCAAAAACAGCTACTCTTCGTCTGCTTAAGAGGCAAACTTAATCATATTTTTGTATAAGAGATCACTGAAAATATTTATTTTCAAGAAAACACACCGTACCCAATCCGTTGAGTCGTCGAAGCAGAAAGAAAAAACAACATGATTTATGCCTCGTTATTACACAGCAGCAAATGCACAACACCGGAAAGCAGAATATATATCTATAAGTCTACGTTTCACAATAAATCTCATCTTTATTGAAAGTGTGAAAGTGGAAGATATTACTTTGACCGACTTTGTAAGTGTATATTTACATCGTAAAATTGTGCAGGTTGAATGTTTACATATGAAAAACGGAGTGACGAATAGACAGAAGGAGAGACGTTCGAGAGACGATGAGAATGAAAAGTAGAAAGTGGCGAAAATAATGATCTGAGGCGATGCTACGTTCACTATATACTCGTGGAGAAACCCAGGCTCGAGAGAATAAAGCGTACTTACCGTCCCTTGCATGTAATTTACTGCGGTCTAGCACGAAATCGTTCTGTACAATATTTAGACGATTCGAGATAACGAGGGACAAGTACGAAGTATTGCTACCTATGTTTATGTACATAGATAAACGTGTTAGAGTGGCCTCGTTCGCATTGTCGCTCACGCTTGACCGTTTCCAGACTGAATCCATTGGGAGGATTCAAGGGATACCCGATACGTGGCATGGTAACTGATGTGCGACACGGTGTTTACTATTTGAATATTTGAACTCTAACTGGGATGAGATGATATAGATGTGCGATAGAAGCGCGAGACTGGAAACTAAACTTCTAGATTGTATCCGATACATATACTCTAGCTGAACATTTTGGTTCGGGCGCTTCGCACTCGGGCGACCTCAGCCCCCCCACCCATATTCCCAATCTTGGTCCTTATTAGTGTCCTCTGGGCTTCAATTTTTCTGAGTCCCTCATAAGAACCCCAGACCTGTAGGTGATAGGAGTGTCTTTGGGTGCCTCTGACAACGAGTGATTGGAGTGCTTTTGGATGCCGGTGGATGATTGGAGTGCCTGTGTCTGTCTGTGCATGGAGAAAAAACATCCGAAAAGTGGTTGTATGGACTCAGTTTTCGTGAGACCATACAACCACTAATTTAGTGAGTTGGGACAACCGCTTTTTGTTCTTCGCATAGCGTGGGTTACAAGTGACCACCTCTTACGGTTGTGTGCAACTCAACGGTTAGTTGGCACAACTAACACGCCATTCTAGTAGTATTGCTCACACTACAATCGGTATAAATTGCGCGTACTTATTAAAAGATCAGACTAACGTAATCTATGTTCACGTAAACGCTATTAGCGTTTAATTGCAATATTAATGCAGTTTGCTGGTTTCAACATAATGCGATGTGTTAACACGGTGATTAAAATGTATGCGATATTTCATATAAAGTAATGTCGAACCTCATAAATTGTCTTATTTTCGCCCCTAAAGATGTAGAGATGAAAAGCGCGTATTAAAATATATCTGTAAAAGGACTATGGAATATGGATGTGTGATGAACTTCAATAAACAACAAACAACTTTACACGAAAAATCATTGCGAATTGTCCACACCTCGATATGTCTTAAAGAAGAAAGGAAGTTGACTGCGAGCGCTCGTCCTGTTGGTTGCAAGCACGGACCACTTGTTTGTGCGCACCCATTCTGAGCTATGCGAATTGATGAGTTGAGCGAACTCATTTATGAGTTACTCACGCCTTTGAAGTAGTTTCTATAACTTCTATCGTCATGTTCTGTCTCAACATACAAATAAGTAATGCGAACTAATAGATTCGTTACTTTGACACTTTAAATAGCTGCCACAACTATTAACATATGTCTTGTCCCAATAAACCTGACGGGGTTCGGGCTACAATTACAAGTGGTTGAGATGAATTCTACCAACGATTTTTGTCTCAACTCCAAAATGACAAACTATTTTTACGAGTTGCAAATACCAAGATGCTTTACGCGTACCATCTTGCGTCATCGCATTTGTTGTTGTCAAGACAACCACTCAAGACGTTTATAGGCACTGAGTGAATCGTTGTAACAATTCATTTATAGCCAACTTATAAAATGGTAGTTATACCAACTACCCTATTTTCCATCTGTAAGTGTCTGTGAGTCTTTGTGTGAGTGTATATGAAGCCGTCTTTTATTATATGGTAGCTAGATAGATCCTTAGCGCGTACAATAAATGGGAGAACCAAAGATTATGACTAAATTGTCAATAATATTGCTCTATCAAAACTTAACTATTTGACAGTTCATCTATCTGCTTAATTCAGTTAAACAAACCAATTTCTTTTCTTACTATGATCGTCAGAATAGAAATTGAAGTAACGCTCTGGTTAAATAAGGGAAATAAAAAAATAGTAGCATAAACATATTAAGGAAGCTGAACCACTTTACATTAGTCTAATCCATGCTTCTATCTTTTAATAGCGTTTCTACAATTTTTGGTAGTTGAAATCACTATTCTTAAAGGTGGCGTATCAAGAATTCGCTCATACCAATACATTTACAGTCATGTGGTGAAAAAAACGACTCATTATGATTGTATAGAAATGGTTAATGTCGGTGCTCTGCCAAACATTTATTATTTGACAGTTCATCTGTCTGCCTAATTCACCTAAACTAACCTATCATTTTTTCTCAATGCGAAATTCACAGTAGAAATTGAGGTAGTGTTTTTCTTTATTTAATTATGCATCACACATACATTCCTAACGAAAAATTTAATCTGATTAGAATTTAAGTACTTTGAGACGACAGAAAAATCTTTTAAAAAATCAACGTCATTTGGAGATACCAAGAACATTGATTTTAAATAATAATAGTACTGCCAACCAGTTAATAATGCATTTAAAAAAAAAAATTCTTAACCTCGCTGCATACAAAATTTAATCATGCTTTGATTTTTCCTTTTTTGAAAATGATGACTTCTGACTTCGCCTGAGGCTTCTATATAGTAATAACTAGAGCCAACTGAAACTTTTGAGGCGTATGGCGAGCCTCTGGCTAATAGATATGGATCGTCATGGTCAGCAGGAACGGTCATGGCAGACGAGCGAACTAGCGACGAAAATGGTCGGTCCAATTATCGGCTCGTGTGAAGTACGCACCGCATGTGTTGGATACTCATGGCTTGATAACATTTCCCATGTAAACATTTCCACAAGATTGCAAAACTAATTGGTTTCCTAATTAATTGAATTAATTAGCTAATTAACGTAGGTCCTGACCGTCGGGACGTTTAACGAGTTAGTCCTACCAAGAGGTATTCCGTAGTTGGCCGGCATGATGCAAAAATCGTGGTGATTTTGAAATTCGCGTACGACATGTAGTGACGCAGGAATTTCAGACATTGTCCGTCACGTCGTGAAACCCTTGTGCGGAGGCGTCGTACGCTTCACGCTGATATCTAAAAGAAATCATAAGTGGAAGTGGAGGCAGAATTTCTTGTAAGCACGATAACTGTCTTAATTTTAGCTGTATCTTCTTCAAATTTAGCACGCAAGTAGGCTGTCATACAGCAACGTTTGGGGTTGCAGCTGACGCGAATTGGTTAGAAAATAAAAATTCGTTTTCACCCTATAACTTCCACAAATTATGAGATATCGGGCTGAAATTTTGTACGAAAATGAACTACCATCAAACCATGACGTGTACCCAATTTGGCAAGAATCGATACAGTGGTTCTAATTTTATTGCAATTTCAATATTTTTTTAAATTTCTGCAGACTTCAATTCCTGTAAATTCTGAGATATCCGGCTGCAATTTTCGACGTGATTTCACGATTATTATTATTATCAATGTTGAATTTAGTCAAAGAAATCAATAAAAGAATTTAAAATAGAAAAAAATGCCGTTACGAAAAAAAAAACTATATTTTTTGCAGATTTAACTTAAATATGGTTCACATATGGACTACCATTAAACAAGGTTTGAGGACAAATTTGACAGAAATCGGTCAAGCGGTTTTAATTTTATAGCAGTTTGAATTTTTTCAAAAATCTCGTTCGCACACTAGCTTTCACAAATTACGAGATACCGGCTTCAAATTTGGTTCACATATGGACTACCATGGAATAGGACTTGAGTGAAAATTTGACGCAAATCGGTCGAGCGGTTCCAAATTAATGACATTTTGCATTTTTTTGAAAAACGTCTTTCGAGCTCAACCAAGCCTGCAAAGTAGAACCTTGCAAATTGCTTTTTCACAATTTTCTATCTTTGATAAAGCTTTTCATTACAAAGCTTCCTCTATGAGGAAGGCAAAGTTGATCAACATACTTTCTCATAGAGGTAGCTTTGTAAAAAAGAAGCTTTGTCAAATATATAAAATTGTGAGGAAGCAATTTGCAAGGTTCTACTTTGTTTTAATTATATCTTTTATTTTTAAGTTCTTCTGTTTCCAAACAAATTTATGTCAAACTAAAAAACTTTCTGTTAAAACAATAGAAATATTAATTTAGCTTTCACTGCGTGACCCCGTAGATTTGGCCTGTAATGCCCCGTTCATATTTTTGCACACTTTGACTCGTTTATTATCTCTGTCTTTTTTTTCTTATCACGTGTAGGACCCGGTAACAGGCTGTAAAATTCCAACGTTCGAAAATGCTCGAACCGTGAATTTCGTTGGCGTACGTCCAAGCTTGGAAGCACTCTTCACGCCAGATGCAGCGCTGCATCAGAACCAGCAACCAAGATAGCCAGAACCAACTCAACAACGGGCTCTCTAGGGATGTGGAGAGAGAGCGAGAGAGAGAGAGAGAGAGAGAGAGAGAGAGAGAGAGAGAGAGAGAGAGAGAGAGAGAGAGAGAGAGAGAGAGAGAGAGAGAAAAGGACCTCTGCCACCGTAACGGCTGGCCCTTTGCTTTGTACCGTACCAGCAGTAGCAATCTGGCCCCAATTCGCTGCTCCCACTACTACCAGTATAGCTACTCTTGTTCGTATCACACTGCAGGTACAATATGTATGCGTTGGTTTCTGTAGAGAATAGTTGATCGAGTAAACGTATACTTCAATACCACCGCGTTACACCTAAACGGAATTACTTAGCAGCATCGTGAATATGACACTGCTTCTGCTCTATAACCAATTTCCCTTTGCAAAAGCAGGACCTCTTGCGTAAACAAAGGTCAGATAAGAGCATATTGAACGTGGTACTCTCTAGTGAAATAAGTAAGATAAAAAAGGGGTCCATTAGAGTTATATTGATGGACTTCAAATTAGTCATACCAGTGCTTCTGGAGGGTTTATATCCGATGAGAAGTTATTTCCTGCAGATTTTAATCAGAGTGTATACACTCATTTTTTTCAAATGTATTTTTTTAATCCGTAAAACAATTATTATGAAAACTGTCATTTCCTTGATTTCTCGTAGCGGTGTTCTGATCATGATAAACAATACTCAGGTTAGAATCTACGAAGTAGTTGTAGTTTAATTTCTTTTAAATATCATTTTTATTTTTATTTTTTTTAATTAATCGTCTCTTACAATTTGTTTTACATTCGGATCCGGAGATTTGTTTCGATAATTAAAATACTTTTACGAAGAGTAATTTTCGTAACGGGTAAAAGAAAACATGAATCACACTCTCTTTGCTTAAAATCGGTGTACCCTCTCTTTAATAAGCATAATATATATAATTGTGAAGCATAATGTTGTTCCGACTATAATGTGTAATAAGTTATTTTATATACTTGAAGATGCTACTAGTCGTTTAAAAGTTACAACCATTCAATGTATCCAGCCTTAGGCAAACACCTGCATATAACTTTTCAACTACTTGTACTCAAAAATCTAGACGGCAAATAGGTAAATCATCTTTCAACAAATAAAATTAAGTGTTACATATCAGAATTTTATTCGAATAAATAACAGTAAGTGACTCAGAAGTTTAATATATTGTGAACAACGGAGATAATTGGATATACTTTTAGCACAAAACAGATAATAATTAAGCAAAATAGATACCATCAGCATGGTTGTTTGAAGTTTAAATTATTATAGATCATGGTATTACGATGTGTATGAGCGAAATAGTGATCGTCGTTAATCTATGGTGCACGTAATGTTGTGTTAATGTACCTGTTATGACATTATTATTATTCTATAATTTACTGGAACAATAAATCGTAGTTATGGAAATTGGGCTCACTAAATTACGTGGAATGACGGCGTATAATATTCATCAGGGTCGAGTATATTATTTATGGAGTCTGTATACCCACGCAAAAAAGTATTAAAGCAATATTAAAAACGCTATAAAAAATAAAAAGTCTTAAGTATGATCTATTGGACTGAATAATGCTAAAAAGCATTAGACCGAATTATTATTTTCTAGAGTCCAGGTCTTCGTAACTTTTGATGTCCAGATCGATCGCTCCATAGTTCTAATTATCTATGTTGGTCGCTCTAGAGTTTTATGTGTCTAGGCCGATATCTTCATAGTTTTCGGGGTCCAGACCGATCGATTTAGCTGTACATGTAGATTTGTTAACAGTTTTCGAGCTTCTGGATAATCGGGCCTTCGTATGTGACGTCTAGGTCAGTCTAGACATTAAAAATACAATAGCGGCACTCTAAAAATGAAATGTGTATGACAATATGTGTTGTCAAGTGTGTTGTTCACTGTCCTTTGCATAATAGTCACCTATAACACACTTGCAGACGTGTTGTTTTTATGTATCGTTGCCATGTTAAAACAAGACGCTTGCAAGTGTGACGATAATGTAAAGTGTAAAACTGACGACAATGTAAAGGATAGGGAACGATGCACTTAGCAACGCACTTCGTTTTTAAAGTGGGAGTACATGTGGACATCGAAAACTATGGAAATATCGACCTGGACACCGAAAACTATGGAGATATTAACTTGGACACCTAAAACTATGGAGCGATTGGCCTGGATACCAAAAGTTATAGAGATGTCGTCCTGAACACCGCAAACCATGGAGATATCGACCTAGACCCTAAAAACTAATAATTCGATCTCATACACTTTAGTATTGTTCAATCCAATAGATCGTACTTAAGACTTCATACTTTTACGTGGGTAAGGGTGGGGAATGAGTTAAAACAAGATCAATGAATCTCGTATCAAACGTGTTATAATATATGTTACCTTTTTTAATACAATATATTCGCCATCGTACAGCGAGCATAGTTGCAGCTTCAAGATCTTTTCTCTCACTCAGTATATCATTTACAGCCCAACATCGTTAAACCTTCCACATCGGCGCATCTGCTCGAAAGCTCCGCTCTTCCGCATCTCTGGCGCCAGCGAGAAATCACTCCTACCACCCATGGATATGGCCGAGGGATCGTTAACATTCAGAGGAAATCGTACCCGTGCTATGAGGAGAGTAAAGAGGGTGAAAAAACGCGTTATATGTACACGTATAATCGCGCCGAGGGTACACAATTTGCTCCGGATAAAAAAAGCTTCCGCTATACATGCTCGTTCGTATTCTATCGGAATTTGAACGCATAATGCGCGAATTGAGCGCTTTATGGAAAAGCCATTTATTATTAAATTCCTTGCTGAGTTACTTACTGAATCCATTGTCTGCGAGTTTTACACGCTTCGAAAAGCAGGAAGTGCAGTCTATGACCGATTCGTGAATTATAGAGCCATATGGCTTTCATTTATATGCATTCGAAGCTCAGAAATATACGAAGAAAAAAATTAATTTCATCTGAAGGAAAATTAACAATAATGTTGCGTTATCAATACATTTGCCTGTATTTATTAGGTTAATGAGAAATAATTAAACGATTCACAGTAACAGAGGCAAGTATGTTTTATAACATATCGTTAAATATACTTCAACAGGTCAGTTATTGGATCTGATGAAATGGAAATACAAGACATTTCACCCCAAATCGGCAGGGTCTCGAACCTTGTATTCTTTACATTTTTTCAATATGTCGTACGGCAGTATGAAAAAACATCATACATCAATTTTCTGATTTTTTATTTATTTATTTATTTTTATATCAAACATTTTTATTACTGAAAAAACTATGCGTCTACCGTTAAAAAAAAAGTTCTTCCTTGACAGAACAAAATTGTTAGTCTGCTTCAAAGATGGGTGTGAAAATAGGAACGCTCCAAACATTTTAAGGGATTACACCACCATGAAAAAAAAGAAATTGAATTTTTTATCGATTAAAAAATTCGACATACTTTTGAGAATATTTTAAGCGCTTCCCCATTCCGAAATTCAAAGTACCTCTGGAGTTACAGCCGTTAGAAGTGTGAGTGGCAGAAGAGCGCCGAAACTCAGGTAGCGCTCGGACCGGTACGCAGAACAGTGCGGTACGTACGTACCGGTACGTAGCTGCTTCTTTTTCTTTTGCGTTTTTCTCGAAACGAACTTTTTCAAACTGATGTACACGATATCTCTGTTTACAGCGCTACGGAGGGATTTTTTGGTTCGATGTCCCGTTTTTAAGTTATACATTTAATAAACTGAAAATGTTCATGAAAATTCATGTCGTTTGCTTCAAACTACTGCCATTTTTGTAATTAAATTTTTTAATTTTTTCCCTACGTAACGCCTAGCTACTACCTTCTTAAATAAGAAAAAGAAATTTGGTATTATTCCGACGGTGCTCGATTGAGAAATCTTGTACCCCATCAACGAGGATTTCAAAAAGAGAGGGCTAATGGATGACTCATATCTCCGCCATTTTGTAATTCTGTCAATTTTTTTGGAAATTGTTCTTAAATATGTACTTTATGTATATGAAATAAAAGTTTTTTTATAAATTTAATTTATGCGTCAGAAAAAAAAATTATTTTTTAACAGATTTTTCCGACCGTCAGGGTGGTGTAACCCCTTAGATTAAAAATATCCAGAATAGCTTTTCTCAATGAATACAGCTTTAAACAAGAAGACATACTATTTGCAACATATTGTCTCAAAAGTGGCAACATAAAAATTAGGAAAAGCTCTGAATATATTTCTTTACAACTTTTTTTTTATTGATATCCCAGTTTCACGCCTAATTTCATCTTCGGACTAGTTTCAACATACGATGACGGAGTTTTTCTTAATAATTAAGATTTTTGATGATTTAATTATTTGAAAGGTAAAAAGTATGAATAAATTCGAGAGTCACGTCCCTGTCAATTTGGTCTGGAATGTTTCATAAACAGCGAGTGTTTCAAATATACATATTTGAAAAATTCTATCGCTAAAAAAGTAGGCAAGTTATTTCTTTACTAGCAGAAAAATAGACTCATCGAAAGGGCTGTAAAAACTTATTTATTTTTTTAACCTGCTGTCTTAAAGCAATTACGTAATTACCGTACAAGAATATTCAATTTCGTATGGCCACGTCAATTCTCGTTCCTCGTATTCGATTTCTAGACTCTGCCCTGTTATTTCCACATCATTAGTAATATTATATCTTTAATCATCATTTCCTTTTTATCCTCTTTCTCTCCTCTTAACTCTTTCTAAGTTGTACAACATTCAACAGTGCAAGTAAAGACGATATCAATTATAACAAGAACGTATATACGTGGGCAAAGCTACGTAATACATTTTAATTAGTCGATGTCTGTCGAAAGTATTTGTGGCTAAACTACATTCGCTTCTCAAATAAGGGGTATCGATTGTTTAATATAATACGTTCAGAGAAGAAATGGTTAGACAAACTAAATTAGCGTGTGCCGACGCTCGTCAAAAATTTTTAGTTTGTATAACAAAAACTGTTTGTTGTTTTAAATATATTTTAGTCAAACTATGTGAATAATTGATGAACAAGCTAACTTTTTAGTTGTACGAACCAACAATTCAGTCGAATGTCAGCAAACGCAGATAGTCAAGATAACTATATTTCTGTTTTCAGTGTACGAATATATGTCCATGCCGAATAGCCTGCCAAACTCTGACATAGTAAATTGTGGGGTGATCGAAACTTTTCACTCAACTTTTCACTTAGGTGGGTCAGTGGATAGAAGAAAATCTCAGAGGCAAAGAACTCGTTTTTCTATACATGAAAAATACTTAATAAATAAAAACTCAAGCTTTGTTCGGGGGAAAAAAAAATAAATAAATGTCAAGTGAAAATTATGGCAAACTTTTGTTTTTGCTTGATAAGAACACCAACAAAAAGTTCTTAGTTGAAGTTTTGATGATCTACCGTGATGATTACTAAAATTCCAAACTTCGTAATTGAAAAATAAAATGAATTAAGTGAGAAAAATGTCAAGCTTAAGTAGTACAAATTTTTTTCCTACTTTCGCCTGTGAATAAAAAAGTTCTTAGAAATCTGGATGAATGACACATTTTTTAACAAATTAATTTTGTTTCTTTATTCGCAAATGCTCAGTTTGTATTATATATTTTCATTAATTCTGATGCAGTTTTAGAAATGTCCATGTAAAAAGATAAAGAAACATGAGTTGTAAAATATCCGAATCGTTTAATAATTGAAAGACTGTATATTATGTGGAACGCCACATTTTTTTGATCGCGAAAGTTGGTATTTTTTACAATACCTACAACTTCTATTAGGCTTTTAAGACTTATTATTTTTCTAAATAATCGACTTAAATGCGTTTCTCATCGATGATTGACTCTCCCTTTGAGGATAATAAGGCAAAATTATTTCTAACGTAATTATTGACGATTGCGATAATACGTAACGACTTGAAATGGAGGTTTTGTTATCGAGGCTATAAAGACTGCAAAGTGAGCGTAATTTTGATAAAATGGATATTAGTAACAGTTAAGGAGAACACGGTAAATCTAAGCAACACTCATCGGGCGTTGACCAGAATTACGTTGCATCAGTGTTTTTTTAAAAGAAGAAGACTTCAAAAAAGCTACATTCAGTCACCATTTTTTACGTTCACGGTTATTGAGAAATTAAGGAGGCGAAACCTTTAATCTGAACGATGGATCTTTACATTTCCTACATCAGGCGAGTGATTTTTTATTTTGTTTTTTTTACAGTCGAGTAGTTTTTTATAGTAAAATTGTAGAACTATTGAGAGAGTTACAGAATAGCGAATATTATTACTCAGCTAGCGTCGAAATTATAAAATTTTAGGTAAAAGTGAAAATTGTCGACGAAAATGTTATTACATTATTTAATGTTATCATAGAAACGCCCATACAAATATTGTACGTTGATGGGTAGACAGATTGTCATCGATTGCAACTGGAAAAAGGGTCTCGTTGATGACCGAACTTTGAAGGATGCCGTTTACAATTTCGGTAGTATTTAAGAATATTTTACCCAGTCTTACTTGGATGGTCCTTTCTTTGAGGAAGTTTCTGATGTATTCAATGAGATAACCATTGATGCCTTTTTCTTCGAGGACCGTAACAATTCTGTATTTCCACACTACCTCGTAACAGTTTTCTATATCGAGTGAGACGGCAACTAGATGGAGGTTGATTGCGAACACGTTGCATATGTTCTCCGTGGTGGTCCGTGGTACATTTAAAGTGTCAAAAGCCACTCTGATATGGGGATAGATAGTTGTTTCGTTCGAGGACCAATTTCAAATGTCGGTTCACCAATTTATCGAATAATTTGCCCATATTGCACGTAAGTGCTATTAGTCGGTAGTTGAAAGTGAGGATGTGATCTTTACCTGAGTTTATGAAAATTGTTAAATTGATGGGAAAATTGTAGAATGCAAATATGTGGATTTTTTTTACGCAAAGACAGGATTGTGGATGTAATTGTAGAATTGTAGATTGAATTATGAATTTATGACTAGAAGCACAGAATTACACATTTTTTAAACTTTCTCGGCAAAATATTTCTAATGTTTAATCTCCTACACGGAAAAAAAGACTTAGTTGGAACTACCATTTTTTAATTGGTTAGACGCATATTTATTGTGACAACCATTGCGTCTATTGCCGGAACCTCGACCGGTTGGTTCGCTCGACAATTCCGAATTGATTGGGATAATGGTGTATATGACCAACGCGATTAGTTAGATTGGTTGCTGCGCCTAACTACCGTGGTCAGCGTTACTAACGGATTGTTTGGCGCCACCACGAATTTTGCACGCGAGTTAAAAGACGCCAGAACAGTGTTGTGTTGCAATGGAGGTGGCCGAACTGTTGACAGCTTGGGGTTACGTGAATCTAATCGCACAATTTCAAGATATGTTCTGTTGGACTTATTATTTTAATATCTTTATTCATCATAAAGAATTTGAAGACACGGATTCCACGATTCCGTACTTCGAAATTGTTTATGATTGTGCGTACGTGTAATATAACATAACGACAACAATATACCTGTTGCCGGCCGGAACCAAGTGGGTTGGTTGATCCAAGCGAGCGAGTTAGTTGGATCAACCAAACAAATTGGTCAATACAAGAATATAGTTTATGGTTAGGGCTACTACTAACTTGGTTGCTCCAACTATCATCAATCTAACCAAATGCGATTGGCTTGCGTAACCAGAAAATCGCCTAGCGCATATATAACCATAGCAATTTGTAGGAACTACCAATTTTTTGTGTATTTCAACCAAGCATTTCCATGTAGAATATAATTCAGTTCGGAACAAATACTTTCAGCTGATAATGTTAGAAAATGCATCAATTCTACGACTATTTTTAGTAGAAAAGTATAAAAATCGACTTTGCCGAAGGTGACCCCTTTTATTATTTAAAAAATCTCTAAAATACGAGACGCAAACATGAGCGTTTTAAGCATGAGTACGGAGTGGAATGTATTTTTTTCAGCTTTTTACAGGCGTTTGAGTTTAAACATTTTGCTTATTCCCGGGTTAGCTCTCACTGATCTTCTCAGGCAGACTGATCTTTTTTTTTTTGAGAATTTTTAGAATTTTCAGGTGATAGTATTTGGGGTATTCGAAGTCAATGTGCCAGCTACCGACTTTTCCGATGTGATTAATTATATTTTTAGAAATTTACCTGACTAAATGGAATACCCTAAATTTTGTTTAGATTTTACACTTCAATATGACACTTTATTATTTATGCCCAAAGAAATATTTAAAAATTCATCCATCATCCATCATACATTAGTAGTGTCATAAAAATATTTAGAAAATTGAGCACTCAATTCACTCAGATGAATAAAAAAATAATAACATCCATCGAAGAGGGTCGGATGCCGTAAGTTCTAACTCAAGATCCAAACTAAAACTATAAGTTCGATCCGAAGAGTGTCAGGTTGATCACCTTGGGAATTCACATGGAATACCTTATACTAGACAATTTATTAATTAAACTAGTAAGGCGTCATGAATTCATACCTGCGTATAAGCTGCATATAATTTATTATATTGTTGGTATGGTGATCAGGATTTACAAATACATATGATATATTGACAAATTCAAATAGTTATATCTTACTGTTTGTACATATAATTAATCATTGTCGCCCCAAAATAAAAGATACTTGTTGTCATTTCGCCCGTTACAATATTGTAGTTGTCGAAGAAAGAAAATGTCGGCTGACCTTAACCGTGCAATCTACTTAAACGATTTTCTCCCCTCTTGGGCGGTCTGACCTCAACCAGATGTTTCTACTGGTATTCTCTATCGCTGCTTATCTCATCTCGAGACTCATTCGCATTAACTATCAACGACTATACATATACATATATTTCGAATATACCGGATACATGTTATACGTGTAATGAAGATATATTAAACGGTTTCTTGATGAAACTGGGTCAGCCGGCGGTTTGCGTATAAATTGGAACCTGAATACCTTACACTGTTAAAATATTTTAATATAAACTACTATTACAGGTATAGGAAGATCTTGTACATAAACTTATATATTAAATTTAATATGTAAGAGTGCAGCATTTTTTATTAAATATTTCGAAAATTAGGTAGTTTAATACGAAAGATTTAAATTTTACCTTAGCTGCGTATTAATTTTAATATTCCAGCTGATAAATAAAATCTTTGGTAATAAATATATACAAATATTTTAAACAGAGTACTAGGTTTCCGATTTATGTATCTTATTCATTCTTTCTCTACATATATAGTGGTCTAAACGCAACCATCTGTTTCTATTTGAGTTTTTTACCGCTAAAACAGATAAAAACATGTTTTCAAAATATTTTTTGAAATCAATAACAACAATTACATATTACGCAAAACTTCAATTTTCCATATTTCTGTGTTGAATGTTTGAATTATGAATAAAAAATATAAAACATTATAAAAATCCATTTATAACCATTAACTCATGAAAGTACTTGAAATACATTTTCATTGAATGAATGTCTATCCCTGATGCTAATGTTGACTATCAGCATTGGAAGGTTCATTGACTTGGATTGTAAGAGCGGTTCGATATTGATGCTATAAAATTAAGTATACATTCTCGAAGTAAGACGAGCACTGGGTGTTTGCACTGCTGGTCAATAATTGGCATTCAAGATATACCTAACATTAGTCTTAACAATCGCGCCAATATAACGCATTGAGTATTTCTTATAGACAATGTATGAATTAATCATTAATTATCATATTGTTAATGCAAAATAAAAGGTCTGCAAGTATCTAAAATTTGTTACACCGGTTATGCAATAAGTTCTCTTTATTTTATATTATTATTGTCTACAATTTTCAGTCAAATATATTGAAGAGCACTTCAGAGCCCCTTGAATTTTTTAGTTTCTTAATCACAAAAATTTCGTAACATTTCAATTTGTACCTTTTTTAAAATCCAGTGTGCGAACAAGTACCCCAAATATTGCTTTCATATTGTTTTTGTTATCATTGTCTTAATTTTTTCACCGATTGAATTTATCGTATGATTGCAATAATTGAGAAAGCGGTGCAGTGGGGACCTATCATCCGCGCGGTTGCAGATCGATGAGTGAATGAACCGCGACGAGGTGAGTGGTATGGTGCGTCTGCGCTGCTCCGTATATTCTCGATTGAGTCATATTTCCATTTCCTATACGGCGGAAAGCGAGGAATGGGGATGAAAATGGAATTTGCCCGTATGTGCTGTGCGAGACACACGAACCCTCCCGCCAATGTAGAAGAACCCCCAGGTCGCGGATAATAATGAATGTGATGTCGAAATGATTACCTACGACTCGACGAGCGTGAACAAAGTGGCTAACTGGGAACGGCTCCCGGAGAGCTCTACAGGGAATTAATCTTAACGGTCCTCTATCACAATTTTTCTGATTAATCGAGGAAATATTCTCACAGTCAGTGATTTACCAAAGCGATTATCGTTTTCACATAAGAAAATATATTCATTGTATTAATTAATTTGATTTAATTGAATTTGGAATACTTAGTACAGACTTTAAAAGGACATCTTGCCTATCAATTTAAGGAGGACGGCCATCTGCATCGTGATCAGATGACAATTCCATTTACTAACGTTTTAACACGGATTAGCGCCAAAATAATAAAGATCTTGTTTTGATCAACTATTCTTTTGTGTCATCATAATGTGTGAATTACGAGTGCCGAAATATTTTGTATCTATGTTTCCGAAGTGTAACCGAATTTGACAGGTCACATGCGATTAATGGCTGATCTAGAGCCTATGTAACTTCAGTGTAACTCAAAATATCCAAATGAAACATTAGGGCAGACATTTTTCTATTATCACGTTGGAATCTTTATAATCTGATGTATGAGTAGCAACTTTGTTGTTTACTTTATCAAACCGAAAACGATTTAAATCCCTCATTGAAGTGTCGGACAAGCCGGATTTCTAAACATGAAAAATTGTAGGGGGAGATTCATATTTTTCTGCCATTCTTTTTTTCCTAAATCTGCTCCTACCATTTGTTATATTTGTTATATTCAGGCCTGGAATTTTTTTTACACGATCAGAAGACTGTTACGAAGAATCATGAACACGGGAATTTTTAAATAATACCTCATACGGATCAAATAAAATTTAAAAAAGTATTCAACCTAAAATGCGTGTATCTTCACAACATTAACCTGATTTCATCGGATGAAAAAATATGGAAAATTCGTTATAATACAAACCTACGAAATATATAGTCTGAATTGCAACGAAAAGGCTGTCATTGCATTCTCGTTACAGATCCTGTTGATACATTTTATTGCTGACAAATGCTAACGTCATGAAAAAACGATAGGATATCCATATGTGCCCGACGACATGAGAATGATATACTGAACGCGACGTATCCGAGCATAGCTGTCACTTTCAGGAAGCATCCACGTCGAAGCTTTTAACCGGAGATAGAAATTATCGGTACGGATGACGCAGAGATGTAACTGCATTGACCACCACGGCCAACAGGTTCTCGCTGATTCGCGGTAAAGTAATTCACGCGTAATCACGATTTGTCTGGCGGTTGACGAGCTGCTGTGAGAAATTCTATTTTAACGATGATTCATTTAGTGAATTCTCCGTCACGTTCAAGCAATTTCATGCATAAACTACCCGCAGAATAGGAACGAATATAACGGCGAGAAGACACGAACTATGGCATGACCGTGAAGGTCATCTCCAGTAAACGTAGCTTATTCTCATTGCACCGGGTAAATCCGTGATCTTGTTCAGCGTCTATTATGCCATCGGAAGCGCACAAGGTTCCCTGGAGCGATTTTCGATATCTGATAAGTCGTTGAATGCTACGAGCCATCTCCGGCCACCCTTTCTCCTTCATTTCTCCTCAACATATCTCCTCTCCCTTCCATATACATAAGTAGAGAAGGCCGGGATTAGTTCAGTCATGCTTTAATTTTTTTTTTAATTGGCATAACCAGGATAGATTCCATAGATTCTGTACATTTTTATACGTTTTAAACTTAAGTCCTTCAACACAAACGATTCTCCCCTAAATGTGACTAAAATGCTTTTGGCCAAAAGCATTTTGGCTTGGCTAAAATGCCAAGAGCAATCATCGATTTTTCTAAAACACTTGACTTTCGACTTATTCCTGACACAACGAGCCCGGTCTCACCTACACTCACGTACTGGAACACTGTACAATCTTCGAGCCGTGCAACAGGCTAACATTATTTTTATTCGTGTCATCACGATTTTTCTTCGTGACGCGATGACACTTAATGTGTATATCGACGGGACTCGCAAAGTCGAGAATGGTTCGGATGGTTCAAAAGGAGGGACAAGTGGATGAGCAGATAAGAGGAAGACTAGAGGGTGAAAGACACTCAAGTAATCAAGCAGAATATACAGAATAATTTGATCCATAAATATTCAAGATGCAGGAAACATATTTACATCGCGCTTCACTTCAGGCTGAAGGGAAAAAAATTGAATAACGAGGAAAATCATGATCGATTGGACATTTTTCCGCCTGGACTTTTACTCTCACTCACAGTGTGTACTGTGTGATGTATCTTGTGGATAACCTATAGTTATTTAATAAAATTGAGAGGGAGAGAAGATCTGTTCGCACTCCAGTATATTTTCTTGAGTACACAGTTCGTAGCGCAAGCATCCAACCGGCATATCGCACCCCTCACATTTTATTTTCCTTGAGCAAGTGTGTTATCCAAGGATAATGCATCGAAGAGCGTGGGACGAGGAGCGAATGCCAACGACACGGAAAGAAAAACAGTAAACCACGTGGTCCATTACTTTTCTTGTCAATGGTTAATATGATGTCATAAGAGGAAGAATACAAGTGGAATTGGAATACGGAAATAAGGCAACATGAAAAATCGAATATCATACATCATATTTATTAGCGTCTGAAACAAGTGCAGTAGAAGGCATAGAAAATCCTACAGGATTTCCTACTTTTTCAAAGAGATTTTTTTTCTATCAGTTGTTTATTTGAATGATATTCTGTTGTAAAGGTTAAAAGGGAGATAACTTTTTATTGACAACTGGCTGTTATGATTTTATAAATTACTGGAAGTTGACTATAGTCATTTTACTTCAATTTCAGGCTGTTTTTATACATTCGAGTATTTCACGGATGTAAAATGAAATGCAGTATTGACTAATGGTAAACTATGTACGATTTTTACATGATATAGGGAAGCAAAAACTTAAAATACAAAACATTTTGTAAAAGTGACAAACGAAAATTGTTACTCATTGAACGATAGTATTTTTTGCGAAAAGTGACACTCCAATTTTACAAAATGATTATTTTCCGCGTACCATGTCCAACTATCCCCAATGTGTACCTTATTAAGTTTTAAGAAACGTGCTTTTTTTTCGAAGTAGGTTGACGACAAAGATTGAGTGCTAATCGTTGCAATTACCGCACAGGTGTTGCCTACCACTACCACTAGACGATATTACAGCAGTATGTCGGCTGCACGCCAGAATTTCGCGCTCAAAAAGCTCCCGCAAGCAGTAAAGTACGTTGGAAGTTCGAGCCAACAACGTCCAAACCACCTTCACCATATATCTTTAAGCGTGAAGCGAGCATCCCAAGGATAAGTGCTGCCGCACGTTCAACCGACGAACAACTACACACACACATACTCACTGTGCCTATATGTTAAAACAACTGTTTGGCACGCCGCGTAAAAATCCTGGAAATCTCTGTAGGTTTCCGCTCTCGGGTAACATTTGCGATCTCCGATAAATATGCAAGAAAAGAAAACGAAGAAGGAAAATAAAAGGGTCGTAAGAAGGTGTGCTTTTCAAAGACTCGCTTGAAATTTCTTTGCAGCGAGAGCAACTTGAATGTATATAAATCTATGGCTAAATGACCAAAATTTTATATATTTAAGGTGAAATACGTCGAATATTGGCACGGACTTTATTTAAATTCTGGTAGAAAAAAAACAAATTTTTAGGCGAAATCATTTCATGGGATTCGTATTTGATCAAAAGAAAAAGCCACTTTAATTATTTTTTAAAATAAAATAATAATAATCTTTTGATCAAATTCGTAAATCATGAAACAATATTGATAAAAAATTTGTTTTTGCCTAACATAATTTAAATAAAATAAGTCCGTGCTAATATCCGATGTTTTTCATCTCCAATAATTGCATATCCTGTTTTTTTTCAACATAAATTTCGTTCAAAAATTACGCAATTAAATTTGAACAAATGTTATTCTTATAGGACATTAAAACGGCATGTTTTAATTTCGTTTCAATTGTAGATAGCGTAAATTGTTTTCGAGATATAAATGTTTTAGTGAAAAGTTATAAATAACTCAAAAGTCCATCCAAATTTGTTTTATAAATTTGAAATTTCGCGTTTGTTAGAATTATCCTGTGCAAGAAAGTATTAAAACAGTATTAAAAATGTACAGTATAAGAGAATGAGACGAGTAATAGCAAAGTTCTGACCGCATCAGGATGCTATCGAGTCTCTTGACTAAGCAGTAATTATAAGAAACCCTCGAATATAAAATATCAAACCAGCATAATATTCTGATACCTGGTCTAATACTTGCTACATACTTGGGACACATGAGAGTATAAGTTTAGTCTTAATTCAGTTCAATAGATCATACTTCAGATACTTTTACTTTGTATACTATTTTTTATACTCGTTTAATACTTTTTTATTGCGCGGTTTTTTTTTTGCTACAAGACTTTAATTGTGTTTGTAACCACCTTAGTTTCTAGCTTCATTCTGACTTTCGCTTGAATCACAACATACGTGTATTTCCGTAAGGTATATAGAGACCCTGTGCGGTTGTATCAGCACATTCTTGGAAGTCTTCGATGGATAGTGGCGCTGTGAGCCAAGCACGAGAGCAGGGTTAGCCTTCACCCTTCAGGCGAACAAAGCCGCTAAGCGCTTCGTTCGCCTGCTCTAGAATCGATAGCCTCCTGCCTCTAAAATTGAACCGTAGAATAACCGTGCGCTAGTCGCGCTGCACTTCTGCCGTAAGGAATGATAAAATCTCTCGGTATTGGAAAACCATTTCCTACCTCGCGTAAAAACTTTAACTCGAATAACGTAACCATAACGATGCAGCAACAATGATGCTCCAATGATAATACTATAAAAAAAATAGATTAAGCGTGCAGCTAGAGCACATACGCACTGAAACGCATCGTGGTAGATGAAAAAGCTTTTTGCTGGTAGACATGTCGAAGCATACCAACTGTGCGGACCGCACACCGATCAATACAGTTTCCGGTCGGAGTTTCTCGCCGTTCTCTCTTTGGTTCTGTTACTGGCGCTCGAACTCCATGCGACAACCTGTATTCCATACATTTTGCCAACAACTTTTTTTTATGAATCTCTAGAGATTCGTGCCATTTTTCCGAGTCCTGTCGTTTCCAACATTTTTTTACTGGACAATTAATTTAAGAGCAAGTAAAATTACACGTACACTGTAAAAAAAAATGTGGTATTGATTATTGAATTTTACACCAAAGGGCGAACCTATTTGTATTACGCAATGTTGTTAAAATTAACACAAATCGATGGATTGCAGTATTTCGATGCAGGTGTAAATGTACAACCGCGGAATAGTGCTTATTAACATCACTGTGTAGTCCCAGTAGGTCCATTCCTTTGATGTAACATTTAACACCGCATTTTTTGGCAGTACAAAGGTGGAACTAATGTAAATATGTAAACTGCTATAATTAACCCATATGAATAGAAATAATTTCTATACATATGGTAAAAATGATCGGAAAATCTCGCACTTCTTGACATATGGTGTTTCTACAAATACTGCCAGCTGACTGTTAGCCGTTTTTTAAAAGACGTGTTATTTTTTACTAGTTAAAAATCCACCTTGTTAGAGAGGATTGGTGTAGACTTTTTACCAGTGTTGACCCATTTGTTGATAATAGTAACAATTTTCAGAGTTAAATTCATAGAAGCGACCGTGTTCCAATTATTTGATTCCCACATCCAAACTTGTAATAAATTTATGTTCAGCCTGTGAAGATGAAAATCAATAAATTGGTAGCAATCATGGCTCAATTACAGCATCAACCAAGTTCGAAAAAAAAAAATTAAATCTCATTAACGCATTTTCAAGTAAAATTTCTAAAAAAAATTGAGCTTACAATGCAAATTACCTTTAAAAAATTGTAAGACGATGATTACAAATTTTTCTTTATTCAAATGGAAATACAACATATGTACCATCTGTTTAAAAACAATTAAATGTATAAACTAAAATTGGTGTCAAGTAAATAATAAAGTTTCCATGGACATTTGTGAACAGAAACGACTTTTTTAAAACAATACAAATTGAAATTTTCTTCTAACTGTCTAGTCGTTTCGTAGAATACGAATCAATTAATAGCTATCACTTAAAATTTTCCATGAATAGGATGATTTTTCCCAGCGTAATGCATTTGTGAAAGCAACAACGAAGAATTGTAAGAGGACAATTACAATTTGGTCTTGTTAAAGTGAAAATATTTCGTTGAATGAATATTCAACATTTGTACCATGTTAATTTTTTATTTGTAAGTCACTAAATTAACAATAAAAAAAATAGCTATCAAATAAACAAAAAGTTTCCATGGATGTTTGTGAACAGAAACGTTTTTGTTTTTAAAAAAAACACACAGATTTAACTACGACAATTTTTTCCGAATGTACTACACTCAAACTGGAGCTCGACAATTACAGGAGAGAGCCATAGAGTGTACATTGATGGAAATGGTGAAAGCCACACCTCTACTGTGAATATCATATTGCTAGCATAGCACATTCAAATATATCGTAGATATATACGTAGCGTGGATTCGGGTTAATGTGCCTCGGTTTTCGGAATCGGGTAACAAAGCCTCTCGAACCCACCAATGCTATGGAGCTCTAGTATAACAAGCGAGTAAACCAGGTAGCCAGTCAGTCGGCCAGCCAGCCAGCCCATCCAGCTTGCCGCAGGCAACCGACAGTGACTCGCCTGATAGTAGATATGGCTTGTGCAAAGCAGCCACAGGCAACAGCAGTATAGTAGCAGAGGGAAGCACGCCGGCGGATCTCGTGACCCGCCACAGCGACGACGACCTCTCCTCGCAATTACCCACGCACATGCGACGCCGTCGTCGTCATCGCCGACTCTATGTCCCTCCAACTTTGTTTTCTTCTTTTTTTTTTATTTATTATATTCGGATGATCCTCTACAATCGCTCTACGGGGACTGGAAATGTACTCTGCTGTTCCATACCATTTTATGACAGTGCTCCTTCTGGTATGATATTGATATGTGTATCATGTATTATGTATATTCTATAAATATTAATGTTTTGATGCATTGTCTGGATACTATTGCATACACATAATAAATGTGATGCTTTTGATACAGCTGTGCTGTGACATGTACAGTTTGAATATTTAAATAGATTCTGTTGAATTTCCATCTTTTATGATGCACACGGGTGTATTAAATATAGGGTAAAAGTGTGAATATGGATCGGTGCGTGTTGACACGAATCACCAGTTTTGGAAAATATTGAAATTTCTCACGCTTACATGTACCAATATAACCTGTGAGGTTTTTTAAGGTAGTGCTTCCGGTACAGTCAAGTCAGTCAAGTGTAGTAAGATTAAAAAATTGTTTGTACACGTTTAAAAGGAAAATCTAGTTTGAACGAAGATAAATCTGGTTCGAAGAGGTTCCACTTGATGTACGAAAAATGTATAATAAAAATTTACAAAAAAAAAAAGCGTTGCAAAGACGAACCTTGCAATTTGCTTCCTCATTTTGTTGACCCGTCACAAAGTCTCCTCTATGATAAAGGAAGCTTTGAAAAGAATTACGAGAATGCGAAATTCTATAAGATTTAAATGACTTTATCGAGTTCGCCCACCCCGATAAAGTTTTATGCCAAGGTTCAGCCCGATAGCTGAAAATTTATTCAAGTTAGAGTGTTCACAAACATTTTTCAAAATCTAAAAAATTCCATTAAATCAAAATGCTTTAGTCGATTTTTATCAAAGATATACCAAAGAGATATTTGACTGTAGCGACAAAAAAACTATACTCTACAACAAAATTTGAGACGATTCGCTTCAGTAGTTCCCGGGTTATGGCAATATGATTTTTCGCCCTGCTATCACATACACACACACATACATACATACATCCGGACACTTTTTCTAAACAACTTTTCTCGACGTTTTAGACCATTGTGAGTATGCTGACATGAAAATCGCGATAAAAAATGTTGACCAAAACAAAGCTTACGCTATGAGGAAGCAAAAAATGACTCGGTTTCCGCTAATAAGTCCACGGGGATATGTTTAGGCAGCTTTTGTGCAGCCAAATTGGTAATTTTCTTTCAATTTTGATGGGAGAGGTCTCATTTAATCTTTTTAAACATGTTTCTCGAAATTGCCAAGATTTTGCTTCGTTTTACTTCTTGATGAGAATAACATTTTGGTTAACGTCGTAGCTTTATTTTCTTTTTTCATAAACAAATTGCTGTAATTTGCAAACGATGAATATCATCATAATTATTGTGCCGTAAGTTTATAAAGTACCTATCCAGAATGAAAATTAAATCTTAGTCGTTAAGATCGAACTAGAATTACAATTTGGACTTCACGAAAACCGCATAAAAATATGCCCGTGTTTTTATTGTCGTAAGTCGAGTTAATTTCTGTAAATTTATTGTTCTATCATTCTTTATCTACATTAAGTAGGAACTCTTTGGGCCAGATTCATCTTAGTTCACACTAATTTCTTCTTTAAATCGTGTATAAAGAATTTTTTAAATCTTAGTACCCGATTGACTTGACTGTACCGCATGAACCGTTTTAACTATTAATGAGGCTTCAGCGGTACTGTCATTCGAGTACCAAGATCTGAAAAGTTGTTTATACACCTTTTTAAAACAATACTAAAAAATGTATAATACTCAGCTTAAAGAAAAATAACGCAGTTTCCGCTAAGAACCCATGAGACCATGAGACATATTTTTATCCAGTTTTATAGATGTAAAATTTAGAATCTTTAGATCTTGACAAGTGAGAACTCATTTTGTTTGTTGACAGATGAACTATGAATTCACGGTTCTGGGACAAAATATCTTCGACCAAACATCCCCGGATAAAATCTCCCCTGGAAAAACTCTCCCCCGGACAAAATTTATTATTTAGGAAACGCAGCATACCCTCTACTCTGAGTCAATTGTTGGAGTTCAATTTTTTTTGTTTTATATGATGTCAATGCAATGACAATATGAAAAACGTGCTGTTACGCCGATAAATTATTTCATAACTTACGTATTTCATATTTTATGTTACTTTTTCTAGAGGAACAAACTTTATATAACGCTTTGTTATATTAGTGTTAACATAAGAAGCTATAACAAGTCTTATTTTTGTTATGTTTAAGACCCTTCAAAATAACGATAAGCTGCTCATTGACCCCCATAACCCCATTATCTCTACCCATGTGTTCTGTACTCAGTTCAAACCCACGTTCGCGCCTATCGAATATGGATAATCACCATTGAAGTTGCTCAGGGGTTGGCAACCCTAATTCGCCCCCTCGTTTCCAAACTCAAACGCCCATCTAAACGGCCCACATTTACACCAAACAATTAGACTAGTATTCTGTGTACAAGGTCACCTCTGTAAAGTGGAGACAAAGAAGAGGGAAATAGAGAGAGAGAGAGAATTCGACCTTTTCTGCGAGGGTAACGTAACGTCGCAGAATCCAAAATCTATATAGGAAAGACGTATGTGAGTTAGTTACATATATTCTGATTTCAATATGTTCACGGCGATTGAAGTGCTTCACCATAGCCAAAATAGTGCTGCACTGAGAGAAACATAGGTGCAATAATTCTTCCTCATTATTTTTGATTCTTTACAAAATATTTATCGATTTTGGCTATCCCGTCAATGAACCTCTGTAAAATTTCAAAATTAACGAACAAGTAATCTGCTAAATTCTACTCGTTTTAAGGAAATTTTAAAACTATGATGTAATAAATAATTTCTTGCTCACTTTTTACAATCTTTTAAAAATAAAGCGTTCAATATTGGTTGTATCTTTAAAATTGAAATACAATAGTGATTACAAAAATGTAATATTTCGTACAATTCAGACGGTCGATTTTCACCAAATCTCCAAATTGATGCTTGACCTGGTGATGGGTCAATTGATGGTGACCCGCCCCCGCATTGTCCACAATGAAGGTATTTAAAATTTGAGGGCATTTTTTATTTGAAATTAATCGTGATTTTATTACTCTTACATTTGAAGTGAATTAAATGTTAATAGTCGATTTTTTAATACAATTTTATTTTCTCAAATGAGCATTTGTGATATAATTTTAGAAGTCCAAATTTAATTGATATTTTCGTAGTAACTTCATTTCAATGAAAAGAAGATGAAGTAAAGTAATATAACGATAAGCAATTTTATACTATTTATACAGTGCAATAAATATTAGCGATGGATTTGGAAACCGATTAACTAATTAACGTTAATTCCCAAGGATATATACGTTTTCATTGAGATTTTTAAAAAATTATTCCGTTATTATTTAGCAATTTTAATGCAGGATGGCTCATTTTGTTTAATAATCAACGGTCTGCAAATTAACCGTCTGAATATTTAATATTCTTGATCGCCAACAAACAATAATCTGTTAATTTAGTGAACAAATTTCTTCACATAAAGTAATAATAATCTGTAGGTATTCAATTCGTATAGAGAATCTTATAATTTGTGTTTTTTTTTAATGCATATTCTTTTACATATTGTAAATGATAACTTCGTAGCGTGGACTACAAAAAATAAATTCCTATGATCGGTTCGGAAAACACTGACGCGTAAAAAAACACGATAAAAGTGCAGCCTCAAATGAAGTAACAAATGAATACAAATTGTATCGACACATTTAGCCTATTATACCAACCGAAGACGAGACGCTCCGAGACTCTCTTACATGAGTCAACTCATTTTAGCTAATACATTTTCAACAGCTTATATCGTCATATAAACGAATTTCGAATGCTCTGCGGATATTTCATGCTGCGATTAGGTGCATTAGCTTAAAATAACACGATTGGGACTAAAACCAATGCTGTATAATGCATAATTCTATCGTCGCGTATCAATCTTATTGAGTGGTTGAAGCATATATTGATAACTAACAACTTTGAACCAAGTTAAAAAAAGAAGTTCGCAATAAATATTTGAAATGTTTATATTTTCGATTTCAAATACTTTTTTATCTAGCTATGGATTCAAATTGCTCCGAAATACAATAAGGCCTGTCATCTACTATGCTGTACATATATGTATCGCGTACATGGGTATATGCGTTTACACAGGACACCGATATAGATTTGGGCAAGGTGGCTATTCCCTTTTTTCCGCGAATTTATTCCAGTCACGTTCTATGCTAAAGTTGACTCGTTACGTGTGCAGAATCTTTTTGTTCACTCTCGAGTTCCAAACAGAAATAGTGTAGATGTGACTGTTCTTGCCCACTTGTGATATTAAGGGTTTTACTTTCTCGTAGACAAAATTTGTTTTTGTAAAAAAAAAAAAAAAATCGAGATTTTCATGTCAGGACACTCTAAATGGTATAAAACATTTGTGGACGGCTTGGAAAATTCAAACCTTCATATCTCAAGAACGGCTTCGTAAATCGAACTGAATTTTCGCACACGTGTGAAACAGTCGGACTTTTTTTGCACTAGTTTTCAATAGAAGTGAAACACCTGTTCAAGTTCTTTTCGATTATGAATTTTTTTTTAAATGTCTGTACGCAGTCTAGTTACCAGACATTTTTAGCTATCGAGCTAAATACAATAGTTCCTTGCAAGTAAAGCAATATTAATGGAAGATCGCTATTGAATTTGAACTCAATCTATAAATAGCTTCGATTTGTATGAAATTTCGCATTTTTCGAAAAAGAACCGTTTTGATCTAACTCACGTCAGCTTTAACAAAATCAACTTAGATTTAAAAAAAAATGAAAAAATATTCAGTGGAGCTACGTATTAAATTTGGTGACGATCGGTAAGGGGGTTTGGATTTTATAACAATTTTAATTTTTTTATGTTTCAACCGCCTCTACTTTCGAAACATTCTGACAAAATGGAGTAAAACTTCAGATACCTCCACAATAACATACAGATATATTTTGTACTAAATTTGGTGAAAATCGTCAACGTGATCTAATCTTCATAAAACATTACGTTTTTTGTATTCATAATTGTATTTAAATTTTAAAGATATAAGAAATAGTGAACTTTTTATTTGAAAAATATTGTAGGAAATGACAAAGAAAGCATATACAAATATAACATACTTTTTACGATTCCTTAAAACAAGTGTGTAAATTGGAACTTCCTTAAAGCTTCCACATTTTTTTTCGATGAACATACCTCTTCATAAAGGTAGCTTTACAAAAATTAAAAAATAGTGAGGCAGCAATGTCCAAAGTTCTACTTTGCATCCATATTATAAAAAAAAAATAATAAGTCAAATGTCATCAAACAGAAATGGAATTTCATATTTTTATATACTATACCGAATTTCTACTTGAAATAAATAAAGTAAGAAAAAAGTACGCTGTCTGTGATCTAATGAATTATCGGATTTCTGTATAATCTTTATCAAAATGCTGGACATATATACAAAGCACATACATTGTTTTTGTGTGTAAAAAAATTTTCAGAAAAGTAGCCTTACCCTTTTATAATGTTAAATTCAATTGTAACTGGCTATGTCTTTAATACTTTATCAGAGTTTATTTAAAAAAAAAATAAAAACGCCTTAAGTTCCGCAGCTCATTCGAATTGTAAGTTACGGACTAAACAATTTGTATATAAATGTAATTACAACCAAGATTCAAAATGAAAAACGAAGTTTTTTTTCGCATTTTCTCCCTTCAATAAAATAAATGTAACCGTTGTAATTCGAAACCGGTTTTAAGTATTAAACTGAGACTTAACATGCAATTGACGTACTTACTGCCCGACTATCGCGCTAAAATTAATTAAAATCTACAGAGCAATTAAAGTTTCATAAGATACCATTCTTGTCGCAAAGTGACGTGTTGAATTACTTATTTTTCCGGCTGTCATAAGAATATTCGCTGTACTCACTAAAATTGTATGATCATTTCTATGAGATATAAGGTAATATTCATCAGATCATTGTCTCTAACATATCCTGAAAAATTAAAGTTGTATACGCTTTGAACTCGCTTTGAATAACTTTAAAAACATAGGAAAACAGTACAATATCCGAAGGGTTGGAGCTGTGGGCTATGGCAACAACTGGTACATGTATCCTAGCAGAATGACACGAGTGGATACTCTTATCATTTCTACGGTCGGTTGACTCTGAAAATGGAACACGGGTGCTAGAACCAAGTATATTCGATCAATCGCTTCCGGCCGATTCCCTTCATTTCTCATTCCTTATTTCCTTCCTTTTCATTTCTCCAATGGCAAACTGTCGCTCTATTTCGCTTTCTCTGTTGCGTTTCGAACTTCCTCTCCCTCTCTCTCACTCTGTCGCGACAAGCGCAGTATGTTAGGCTTTATATTGCCTACAGGGTCTCAATTCTCTTGGGTAAGATAGAGGACAGGACCCTTTCTCCCATGTCCGAAGGGCCGCTCGGTACAGTTCGCCCTCGCCATGTCTGGACTCTATGTTCGATGTAAGAAAAAAAACGCTCGGGGCATCTTCTAATTTATTCTTCGTAAATCGGACTCCGCTGGTACCAAGCAAAATTTTTTTATAGTCACTTTCTTACATTCCCTGTCCCTCTGTATAATCCCTCAACTCCCCAGTCACACCAAAATTACTCGTTTTTAATTATTCGAAAGCTATTTTAAAAGATTTCTCTCTTACACGATTTTTTCCAATAAAATATTAATTAATCACTTAATTAATTTAAAATTCTCCTAACTTATTCTTGTAAATCGAACCCTGTTAGGACCAAACAAAATTTGTTTATTGTTACTTTCTTATATTCGCTGTCTTTCTGTGATCCCTCAACTCCCCAGTCAAGCCAAAATAACTAGATTTGATTTAAATTATTCGAAAGTCATTTTAAAGAATTTCTCTCGTCCACAATTTTTTCAGTAAAATATTAACTCATTTCCTGACTAATTAGAAAATTTTCTTAAATATTCTTATAAATCGCATTGGGCTGAGGTACCAAGCAGAATAATTTTTTGTAGTTTCTTTCTTATATTCTGATTTCCTTCGCAATCCCTGAATTTCCCAGACAAACTCAAATGACTCATTTTAAATTATTCGAAAGCCGTTTAAAATAATTTTACTCCCTGATGATTTTTTCAATTAAATATGAATAAACTCGAAATTTACGCGCTGGATAAGATAGAGGGTGCCTTTACGGAGAGGACAAAAACAACCGTATCGTCGAGCTAGGAAGAAATAAAGCAAAACAAACAAGAAATTTCGTATTACGACTTATGTGTACCGATCGGTCTGCATTATCAGCATATTTGTCGTTGTCGATCGGGGACACAGCTGACAGGAATTCACTTACGCAATGCATCGGGAGTATTAAATACGTAAAAAGATAAGGAAAAAAATGCGTTCGATGGCATTATAGATTAATAACCTGTAAACAAAAAATGATTTATTTGTTTTCTGAGCTGCTTATCGAGACTTTTATTGCGAGTAATATAACACAGATTTGCCTGAAACATTTAACCTTAATTATTTTTTAAACAAGGCCGAGCAAATTTTGAAAATTTGAAAAAATTAGATTTAAAAAAACATTTAAATGCATGTATGGCTTTTTAAAAATGTTGATATTGTTTATTACAATAGTAATATATTTATGAAAAATCTGAAGACCTCTCGTTGTTTTGATCTATTTCTGTAATGTTTTTATCGACAACAGCAAACTGCAAACGTGACATTTCTCGTCTTGAAAATGCCAAATAAGCGACTGTTTGTCCGCAATTTTCTTCACCTGTTTTTTTTTTTGAGTCCGGTGAAATTTCATTTATTATTTGTACTATATTCTGCTGACGATAACGAGTTCGTAAAGAGATAGAAAAAAAATATCGCAACATATTTAGTCCTTCCAAAAACATCATTTTCTTCACTATCAATATAAACATAAAGCAATTTATGTTACAAGAATATTTACAATTTGGTGAAAATCGCATTTCAAATTTTCAAAACACAGGTTTTGCAGCAGTAAATTTATTTTTAGCGGCTGAACTTGGTACGTAAATCCGTTTTTTATTTTTATTTTTCGTACCAATGAATATTTTTTTTTCTATTCCTAACCAAAAGTTTGAATTCATTATAATCGGGTACTTTGAGACGAGAAAACAATCTGAAAAAAATACAGCAACATCAAGAATTTCGGATATGTCATCGTAGAAATGTTTCCCATTACAAATAAGAAACTTAAAAATCATGAAACAATTTCATAAGTACCGCCTTAAAAAAGAAGAACTGAAAAACAGAAATATCACAATTTCAAGACAATTCGAAAATAATTTTTTCTACCCGGAATAATCATAGAATTCATTTCATATAAAACAAAAAAGTTTTCTATCAAATTTGCTAAAACAAGTTTCTATTTACTAATAAACTATTTTTTTTAGCATTATTAATATTAATTTAAATCAATATTATTAATATATCTTCAAACACGTTAGACTTTTCTTCAGATCTTCGTCTCATCTGAAAGTACTCAAATTCCAAGAAAATCAAACTGTTGATTATTAATGTGCAAATGCAAACAAATCCTCACAATGGATACGAAACGTCCTCACAATACCATATAAAACATTCATTTCACTACCTATAAATACAACAAGCAAAATATTTATGAAATAGTATAAAAATAACTCACCCCCTTCGTTTATACAAAAACGATTTTTTTCTCTCTCTCTCTCCCCCTCTCCTCTTCTCGGTGTCACACTCTTTTATTTTTCGTTCACTATCACTCTCAGCTTCGTGCACCTCTCGAGGCTATTTTTATCGTATCGTTCTGTCGCGTTTATCGCAAGCCTGCGGTCCCTCGTAGTATATTTATAATACACACTGTACATGTACAATATTCACGTACATCCCTCTCGCACGCTACCTCTTTATTTCTTCCCCACGATTGTAGACTTTTCTTTTCGCTCGTTCCCGTGTCAACTCGTCACGTAGTTCAACAAAAAGAGAGAGAGAGTCAGACAACACAGAATTCGCGTTACACACGCTTCGGTATGGCTAGAATAGAAAAAGAAAAAGGAAAGAAAAAACTAATCGCCGTCGGACTCGGTCATGGTTGCAGTGTTGACGACGGCGCCCAAAGCTTTCGTCTTTGTCTCAAAGCTCTCTCTAACTCTCTCGCACTAAAACAGGGTAGCAGAGTAGAACTGAAGGAACGTTCGTTTTTTTTCAGGGGTTAAAATGAAACTCGGTCGTACACGACGAACGACGAAGAAGACGATATTGCGTTGCGTGTGTTGTTAGCGCACCGTAACAGAAAAAAAATCCCCGCGAGACGAGATTCTCTCATGAAAGGTTCTCGTGCGTGCTTACACCGGAAGTTGCAATCCGATACACATACACATAAACACACCCACACACAAACAAACAAACTCACACACACACATACGCACACACACACACACACAGAGAACACAACCTTCCGGATTCTTCGTAAATACAGCGTCTAATTTTGAGCCTCTGTATTTTTCTCCCACAAGGCCTCTCTTAGTTGTGTTGTACAATTTCCTTGCTTCTCTATCTCAAGGCCTCTCACCTCATGGTTGTATAATATTATCTCTATACTTCTCCAACTTCTCTATAATCTACATTGATATGTATATTCAGGTAGATGCGGAAAACAATGTTATCACTGTGGTGACAATTTCGCTGTCACAGAAGCAAGTCTGCAGTCAAGACGTGTTGCTCTCGTTTCATTCGCACGAAAAAAACAGAGGCTTTGTACGTCTTCCCGTTTAGCCTCTGTTATCTGTTGAAACGGACCTCTTTTTTTTTCAATTATTTACACTGTCCTTCTTTAATTAATATTTTATATAATTTTTTTTCTTTGTTTTTTTGTTTGTTGGGTGGAGATTTTATTTATTAGTGTTTATTTAAAGAGTCTTCTAAACTAATGGAATTTCGTGTGGCGCACGGTGTTATACGGCTCCCTGTCTGCCTCGAGTCACATTTTAGTCGGGACACGGGTCGTGGTGCGCCGTCGGGCACGCTTGTACGTTCTTATCCGCGCTACTACCACCCCTATCGTCGCCTCGCGCTTGCCCGAGTCACCCTCTCTGTTTCTAACCCTCTTCGGGCTTCCCCACTACTTTCCCTACGAGCTACTATACTCGCAGTACAACCCCTCCAATGACCATCCCACCAGAGACACCGTTTCTCACCCCTTAAGGTGCTCCCACGACGGGGTTTCTGATGGTGGGGGGAGGGGCAAAAGAGCTGTGGAGCATGACGCAAGGAGCGGGAACCGCCACGAGGTCCCGAACGTGCACTATCAAGAATAGGGATGGGTACCTAAAATTTCTCATTCAGGCCTCGTTATCGTGCAAAACACGATGACTCCGCGTTTATGTACGTATACTATATGGTTACCAACATTTTTTTATAACTGTTCCGAGAGCAAAAATGTGTTGTATCTGCGATTAAAGGTGACGAGCTGCCTAGATGATTGGATAGAATAAAGTTAATAATCTTTTATTTTCAGTTCGTAGAATGTTTAATGCAAATAGTCCTTAGTTTTGTCAGATTGCGAAACATTGGTTTCAAATTATTATTATTACTTATATAATTTTCGTAGATTCGAATACCGCGTTTCCGATTTCTTTTGTATTCTCAAGAGCGCCTAAGCTGGCACATCACAAATATCACCGTTCGACAGTTATCAAATGGACGTTTTCGAAATAAATTGAGATAAAGAGGGTTCCAAACAATATGACATCCATTTTGTTTTGTCGAACATGGTTGCTGTTGGTATTTTTGAATGCGATCGAACTGGGGTATCACGGATATTACCGATGGACAGCTGTCAAATGGATATTTTCGAAAAAAATAGACATTAAAGGGAATTTGAAGCCATTATGACATCCAAATTGTTGTCTGCATAGCGGTTTTTGGTATTTTTGATTACGGTGAAACTGGGACATCACGAATTTCACCGCTTGAACAACTCGCAAAAAAAATCAGATTAAAGTAGTTTAAAAAACAATATTGCTCTTTCGAACTTTGTCGAGGCCAGTCGCGAAGCGCTTGATCGCTAGTAATACATTATTTTGTTAATCACTGGCAATTTAGTTGATCTGACTATTTCTATTTCAGATTATCTTACACATTAGGATTTTGTTGATAAATATTTGATCTAACTATAATTCACCATCTGCAACCGCAAATTTAATTGCTTTATTTAAGTTTCTCTGCCATTGTCAACATTAAGATATTTATAGTGATTTTATCTAACTACAATCAAATATCTGTGATTTATTAACGAGATTACATTTTTTTAAATAAATTACTATTCCGTTGACGATAAAGAGATTGACAGATCAGAAAAAGGCGTCGCAACATGTTTAGTCTTTACAAAAACATTAGTTTCTTCACAATCAATATAAAAATAAGGGAATATTTTTATAGGAATATTTCAAAGTTGGTGCAAGCCACACTTTAAAAAATTTCAAAAATGCAGATTGCAGCAGTTGAGGTATTTTTTACGCCTGGCCCTGTTACGTAAATCCGTTTTTTGTGCCAATGGACGATTTTTTTATGTTCCTATCGAAATATTTGAATTAATTACAATTTGGGTACGTTGAGACGAGAACACAATAAAAAAAAACAGAAAACCAGCATCATCCCGAGTTTTGTATGTTTTTGTAGAAAGATTTCCCATTACACATAAACATCTTTAGGATCATTGAATAGTTTCACAAAAATAGCCTAAAAAAATTTTTCAAAAACAAAAATTTTGCAATTGCAAGACAAATAAAAAAAAAAATTCTTTTCGGAATAACCGTAGAATTCATTTCATACAGAACAAAAAAGATTTGTATCAATTTTGCTAAACAAGTCAACAAGTGTTTACTAATTCTCTAATATTTTAAATAATTTTTTTAACTAAATTTTTCTTTCGCGGCTAACATTTCGATATTTCCCATCCTCGTAGAGGAAATTTTGTTTTCGTGACGATCTTTTTGTTTGGATTTTCATGTCAGGACGCTCGAAATCATCCAAAATGTCGAGAAAAGTGGTTCAGAAAAATGTGCGTGAGTGCGTGCAAAATTCAAAGCTCCACATCTCAAGAACGGCTTTATTAATCGATCTGAAGTTTGGCACATACGTGGGGCAAGTAGAGACCTTTGTTTGTGACAATTTAAAAAAAAATTCAAACATCTGTTCAAATTTGATTCAACTTTGAAGTTTTCGAAAAATTCTGTACGCACTGAATAACTTTTTACAATTAAAGCTATGTTAAAGGACGATTGGTATTGAATTTGGGAAGTATCTATAAGTAGGTTTCGGTTTCTATGGGATTTTGAATTTATCGAAAAATTTACATTTCGCTTTAACTCACGTCAAATATCGCCAAGGGAACGAAAATTTTTCTATAGAATATTCTGTAGAATTTTCATTTTGTTATATTTTAACCGCGTTTATTTTGAAAAAATCTATAAACAACGGACGAAAACTTCACGCACATGGGTAATAACGTACAGAGATATTTTGTATCACACGTGTCAAAAATCGGCAACGTGATCTGAAGTTTATAAAGCATTACATTTTTGTATTCATAATTGTACTTTAATCTTAATGATATAAAAACTAATGAACGTTTTACTTTAAGAAGATTATGGAAAGTGGGCAAGAAATAATAAATAAGTGGAACATACTTTTAAATTTCCTTAAAACAAGGATGCAAAGTAGAACTTTGCATATTGCTTGGTCATTATTTTAAATCTTTTCAAAGCTTTCTCTATGAGGAAGCCAAAATCGATAAACATACTTCCTCATAGAGAGAGTTTTGTAAAAACTCAAAAAAAAATGAGGAAGCAATGTTCAAAGTTTTACTTTGCATCCATGGTATAAAAATTTTACTGTAATCAAAAGCCTGTGATTTATTAACTGAATTACAATTTCTTTTTGTGGCTTCCATAAATAAAAAATTATACATATATTATTCTACTATTGACAAATTCTATATTATTATACTCGACGAGAAGTTTCTATACAAATTTTAATATGAAAGTAGCTTGTACAAAATTCAGATAATTTTGAAGTGCCCCTAGATATCTAACGTTATGTGCGCGTATCGTTCGCGCACCCCTCGCTGTTTTTCAAACTTCCCCTATCCCTTCTTCGTTCTCTGCACGCCCTTGCACGTCGCCACTTCCCCTCGGGAAAACCACCACTGGCTAACCCCCCGATGTTTCGTCGTTGGGCTTTGGCTTGAAGTCTCCCCGTCGTTGGAGCCACCGCCACCCCAGCAGCGTCTCTCCTATTGACGTTCTACCCCTAGCTGCCCCCCGAAAAGCTCAGCGCGCGTTTATCCCCCTTGCCGCCCGCTTCGCTTCATTCTATTTCCCTCCCTCTTACACTTTGTCATGCTAGAAACGCGTTTCACTGGGTTCCTCGTGTGAACATAGGCAGTCACGGCTCTGACGTAACGCGTGCCCTCATCGTTACGTCAGAAGAACGTAGTACGCCGGCGCACTAAGATCTTCGGTCCGACTATAGCCGAGTATATCTACTGTAGCGGGTGTTTCACGCTCGATTCCATTTTATGAGTATATTTGTATGTGTTGTATTTTTCGGATCGATTCCATTTTATGAGGATACGAACGATCTCGAATTAAGAAAAAAAAGCGTTTTTAAATACATGATATTTCCCATCCCAAATATATTTCTATTCGAAAATTTGAGTAACGATTTGAATGTGAACGATAAAATGTCGCAATTCAAAAAGTGAGTTTAATGGAAGTGGCTCATTAAAAATAAGCGTTTCAATGTGTTATACTTTTATCTGAAGATATTGAAATATTCTTAGTATTTAAGTTTTAATAACAAAGATTGCAATTTTGTTTTAAATCTTCGTAGAAATCACTTTTACCAACAACCTTCGTACTGTGTCGAGTATAAATACATACTGGCTGTAGTTATCGGATAGACGCGGAATGTCGACAGTTCGCATGGTAGTTGTTACCTACCATTTACCTACCATCGGCATATTGGAGGCGTTCTCGACGCAAACACTTCATAATTCCGAGCTTTGTAAATGTCGATAATTCAGGACCAGCTGATCGTTGGTCGAATATTCCTATATTTTTAGGGGTTGCTAAATTATAAAAATTAATAATTGGGATTCTCTTTTATTTTATGTGCAGCTTTATTACCTACCTTGAAGAAAGTTTTTTTTTGTACAACTAGGACTGATGAAGTTTAACCCTCGATTCTCGCCCTGACTAACAATAAACTTTTTTTTTTAATTTTCAAGCACGATACTAACCGTGCGATATCTAAGCAACATCTAAAAAAATGTCAGACCTTGCGTGTTAACAAGGAAATACGCGCATCCACACATAAAGATAAGTGGATTTCTAAATCACTTTTCTCGACGTTTTGACTATCCTGACATCAAAACCTGGAAAAGAAATGTTCACGAAATCATAGTTTCCTTTATGAGACAGCAAAATCATTGCTCTGTGTTGCTTCGCAGTTCTCTCTTGATTTACAGAATTCAATTTACTTTGATTTACATCTTCAGGCAGTTGATCTGATGTTGAATTTCGTAGGGATTCGGATATTCTTGAATAACTGGATTTTTTCTCATAAACTCTCCCAATTATTTTTTTCCAATTTTCAATATTTCTTTTGACACTACCAGTAGCCTAATTTCAAGTACGTTCCTAAATTCTAATCATTTCCAGACAGCCCGCAAATTTCCTAACCCAGTTACACCTCAAACATGTGTTCGAATTTTTTTTAGTGAACCTCTGTTCTGACATCTTAGTCACTTTGACCCAAAACTACATTTTTATATTTGGAACGTCTTCTTCTAATTTAGTTCTGTTCACCTCCAGTCACGCCATCGTTTGGCCATTCTCCAGTCGTATC
Source organism: Perithous albicinctus (assembly GCA_964016905.1). Classification (NCBI taxonomy): domain Eukaryota; kingdom Metazoa; phylum Arthropoda; class Insecta; order Hymenoptera; family Ichneumonidae; genus Perithous; species Perithous albicinctus. The sequence goes on along the minus strand of OZ024693.1, from coordinate 12,400,840 downwards.
TCTTGCCCATCCTTGAAGTAATTTTAAAAATAATTTACTTGTTCTGTTTCTATCGAGAATATCGATTTAAAAATCTGTTGCAGCTTTCATGCTACCAAGAGTTAATTATAAACAGCACGGATACTTTTTAAAACTTTCTTACGTCGAGGTAACATTGAAGAACCCTGTTTTTTGCTTTCGCAGAGAGGAAGCTTTGTTTTCGTGAAACATTTCTTTTTCGAGATCTTCATGTCAGCATACTCCGAATGGTTTAAAACGTAGAGTAAAATGGTTTAGAAAAAGTGTCCGAATGTATGTATGTGTGTGTAAGTGTCTGAATGTGATAGAGGGGATAAATTCATATTGCCATAATTCGGGAACTACTCGACCGAATCATCTCAAGTTTTTGAGCCATAATACAGTACAGTTAAGAGTGTCATAGGTATCCATTTTATAATAATCGATTGAAGCATTTTGATTTTATTGGATTTTCAAGATTTTAAAAAGTGTCTGTGAACACTCTACTCGAACAAATTTCCAGCTATCGGGCTGAAACTTGGAATAAAACTTTATCGGGATGGTGCGACCTTTGGTATTGAATTTGGGCGAAATCGGTAAAGTAGTTCAAATTTAATAGAAATTCACTTTTTCGTAATTTTTTGGAAATTTTTCTGCTATAGCTCGAGAACGGTTCAAGTAACTGATCTTAAATTTTGTATAAAATTTAAACAGAGGGTGCCAATGTTTGATACTATATTTGGGCGAAATCGATAAAGCATTCACAGTTTTACAGACATTTGCATTTTCGTAATTTTTTTCAAAACAATTTCAAAGTCGAACGTTGCACATACGAACCTTGTTCATAATTTTTTTTTGATCCGCCATCCACTAAGCTTTCACGACGAGGAAGCCTAAACTAAACAATGTACCATATCAAAGAGGAGAGTTTGTGACACGCCAAAAGAATGAGGATGCAATGTGCAAGGTTTGACTTTGCAACCATTTTACCTTAGCTAATTGGTCAGGGCCCGGCCTGAACGATTTGATTTTATTGTAAAAGATTTTATTGTGAATTTTCCGTACTGGGTTAAAAAGGGTATTTAAATTTAAAGAGTTTGATATTTAGACCCACCGTTATATTGGTGCAACAAATTTAGGAAAATAATTTGGTTAGGAAAAGTGTACTTTCCAACGGACCGCATGTGCTCAGAGTTAGGGAAGGAAACTGAATGTGACGGGCCGCATGCGATCAGAGATTTTTGGAAAGGAACTGATTGGGGGTGATGGACCACATTGACACGAAAGAATTTGTGGAGTCCTAAAAGAACTCCAAAAAACTTTAAAGTTTAACTCTTACCAAAAACTCTTACAGCAAACCGGTTTTCAGTCGCGGACACGTATTATGTACATGTCTATACGTGTATCTGTTACCAAAAACAAAACACTTTACTTTGGTGATCCCCGGAGAAGTTGATCAAATATCTTAAAAGTATGAACTAATGAATATACAGAAGTTTGGAGGTGAAAAAAAATATATGGACAATGTATAGTTCGATATATGGATTTGGGCATATATATTTTGTATACGATCTGTATGAAATCTGTATACAATTTATATTTACAAATCTCAAATTTTCGAAAAATGACATAAATTGGATATAGTTTTCATACAGATTGTGTACAAATTATATATGCCCAATTCCATATATCGAACTATATATTGTCCATATATTTTTTTTTACCTGCTCCTTAAATAACTACAAAATTACTAACTGCTACGCTGATTTTGAAAAGGAAGAATTATTGTTTGTAATTGGCCAAAAACTCCCACGTTTTGGTTCTTCGGAGCTAGTGGGGATATTCAGGTGTTCAAGGGGGTAAGTTTCCTGGCTCATGATTGGCCTAGGAGTCAACGTTGTCCACTTCCTGGAATTGCGCACAAGGTTTCCCTTTTTCTTTGGACTACCGGAGATCCTTCGAGAGATGGAGAGGCTGACGTTCCTAGGTTTAATTGGCTGTAAAAGTCCGTCTTTCACTTATCCTATGGTATCTTACAGTTGTTCGAGGGCCTCACAACGCCCTTCCTTAAAACTTTCCGTAACTCTCCATTCCATTGACTATTTGTTACAGGGACTCGTTTTCAGCGTGTTCGTGCTGTGTTCGGAGGATAGTATGAGTTTCAGCTTTATAAATATTTTAGGGACGTAACAACTTCATATATCTTTTATCATTCTTAACGTATAAGCTCAAAATTCTTTATTGACAATAATTCTATTTTGAGGCCTTACATGTAATTATAGGATAAGAACGATGAAAAGGATTTTTGATGACGGATAGTGCGAATAAAGGTATTCTTTTAATAATAAACCTTTTTATTTCTCAAGATACATCACGTGGCACATGTTAGCCATTGGTTGATCAATGAATTTGGCTAAATTCCGGTAGTCCCAGGGGCGTTGAAGAAATTGAGGGAGACGGCCGGCGACAACAAAACGTTTTCTTTTTTTTCTTTTCCTTATGTTTTTTTTTTCATTTTCATCATACAAAATATACATTCCCCGTCCAACGCGTTGCAAATCGCCAAGCCGCTATCGACCAGTATGAAAATCGGGGGGAGGCAAATACCGGTTAAAAAAAAAAGACAAAGGCAATTGACGTTATATCGAATAGAAAAATTGGCAGCTGATCGTATTTACCCGAAACAACGGCGAGAACCTTCCAACAAAAACAACTTCAAGTACTGCCGCCGTTTGGGTACACTTATTTGTAGTATATCACTAACCCCGTTATACACGAAACATATACATATAAACATATGCCTGTACGTATAGATATATATATATAAAGATATGAATATACAAATATATACAATATAAGGTTTTTTTTTAAATCGAGTTTAAAAAATATTCGCTACACACTACGATGGCTGCGCAAATCGTGTATAAAAATGTTTAGTTTGTCGGTGCGAGTTTCGATCGACGATCTCGCCCCCCGTTTCCTCTCATTAAACAATTGCTTTTTACGCTTTTTTTTACAATTAATAACCGTTAATATAATCGTATGAAATATTATTGTACCCCTGGCCTGTTGAATGATTAACGGGTCGACGCGTCGACGCGTCTACTTTTGCAACACCCCGGCCAGCTCTTAACCAAAAGACTATAACATTTAAACACGTTACATATATGTACAAGAGCCGCGTCTAAAGAAAAGAAATGACACAAAACAGTGTTTCTCCCTCCCTTTCTTTCGTTCTACATAAATTAAACATAGTTATCAGAGTTGTAACCACCTTATTATCTCCAGAATCACTCGTTTTTTTATTTCATAATTAATATTCATTAATTTCTTCGAATATTCTTTCGCATTGGTAATAAAATGTATGAACATTTTATTGAAAACAACAAAAAAGGTTTTTCTATAAAAATGCATTCCAAAATGCCACGAAAATTCTTCTTCTTTTCATACAATAAACTTTTTTTCTCATAAATTGTCGATACGTTTTTTTTTCTACCAATATGGAAATTAAATAATTTATGGAATGAAGAAACGTATAGAGTGGGTTTGAAAATAATAGGACGTTTACAACTCTGTATTTTGGGGTCGGCGTGTTGGTCTATTAGGGTATTACAGCAAACCGGTTTTCAGTCGCGGACGCGTATTATGTATATGTCTATACGTGTATCTGTGCCCAGTGCATTCGCTCTTGGTCTCGTCTCTCGTTTAATTATTTATTATTCATATGCGTAATATTTTTTTTTTTTTTTACTTTATTCACGATAGTACAAAACTATTCTACCTATGTACAGGGTGTGTCGTAGTCCGTAAAGCCGAAACCAGGGAAGCGATTATCTCACTGAGAACGTGTCCAGTTTACGTTTCGGCGAACAATGATTTCCGTAGTTCCAAGCAGGACATCCGACTTAGGTGATGTTCGCCATTGATTCTCGACCACGTATTCTTATGTACAACGTTCGTTCAAACCCCCGCTCATGCGTTCTGCCTTCTCTTATTTTTTCAGCATCACATTGTTATCGTTATCATTGTTAAGCTTCGTTGCGCGTGTACCACGGAAATTCCGTGCAATTTTGAGGTGTTAGTGCATAATTATTTATTTGGATAGAGAAAGGATAATACGTGAAAAGAAAGGCTGGCTGATGTAAAAGGTCGGAAGAACATTAACTAGAGTTACGTTAAAATCCGATATCTTGCTACTGACAAGAAGCAAGACAGGCAGGGATATTAAAAAGATAAATAATGGGACAAATGTTGGGAAAAGGGAAGAGTGTCAAGTGGGCTTTGTGGGTCGATTGTTGATACACGCGCGTATCGCTCTGTATCTGATTTTGTCGCGTCAATGTCGATAAGCACCGATTTCTTGATCGTGCTCTCGACTTACTTTTCTGTTCTCTCTTTCACTCTCTTCACATTAATGCTTTTTATTTTGTTGCTTTTTTATTTAAACGTAAAGACGCTGCGGAAATTGTCGAGCCTCTGCGAAAATTTGATCATTCTTTTATTCGGTCGCGGTGTAAGGCTTTCTGACGTTTAATACGCTCGGCGCGAGACTGTCACCCTTGACGTAGTAATCGGCGGCGTCCCTTCTTCCCGAGTGAACTGAACTTCCGTTTGAGATTACGTTCTCCTTTCCGTTTGCGACAGTTCCGTTCGACAATTTGGTCGCTGCGGCCTCCGCTCGTCTCGCCTTCTGGGCGTAACTCTGTTTGTAGAATTCGCTGAAGAGGAAGAAGAACAGAACGGCGTGCATTCCGATCCACCAGACAAACGCCTTCGGATAGTTGCAGTCGATGAAAAGAAGCTGGAAGGCGTGCACCATGATCGCGATGAATTGTATCATCTGGAAGGCCGTGAGGTACCTCTTCCACCAGAGGTACGGTTGAATCGAAGGTCCCAACGCCGAGAGCAAGTAATACGTGTACATTACAACGTGGACGAAGGTGTTCAACAATCCAAAGAAGGTCGAGTGACCACCTGTAGATTGAAACAAAAAGAAATTGTATGAGTTTCACACTGTTAATGAAGGTCCATACCGAAAAGAACTTTTGCCACTATCATACAGTAGAGAGAAATATAATTTTATTGAGCCTTAGGTTGCTGTGTTCGATGATTTGAATGAAGGATGAGATGCATCAATCATTTAGTTTTCTCGATACCACCTCTGTCAGTATTTCATGTTTAAAATGCTGAGTCAAAGAAATGTTGATGCTTGATTTGTTGATTTTTCCTGAACTCAAAACCTATATGAGGCGAATCATGGAACCGGATCCTCCGGTTGGAATTTTTTTTGCTGGACTTGTAAAGTGGTTGGTGATGATTTGAATTTTTGTTGAGATGAGTGTGATAAGCGTTTTAAATATTATCACCCGGAGAAGCTGGTTCCTCGATTTTGTCAACTCATCGTAATGGTTGAGATCAAGCTATAATTTTATTGGTTATTGATAGACATTATTAATAATAGTCTACTAAGCTACGTTTATGGTTGACCTTTTCGTATTATGAAGGAGTTTCCGCAAGTCACGACGCAGGTATAAAACAATGCCGCCAAGGTCCTTACATTATCGATTCCCATACCGTAGAAACCCAAACAAATTCAAATCCCTAATTTTGTTCACTTTAATTACTCTATCCATTTTCCTTTACCAAATCAGAATAGCTGATTATTTTCATTGTAAAAAATCGTATATTCAAATTGCTTTATTAATTCTTATCGAACAGGTAAAGCAATTAATAGAGTGAACAGAATTAGGGATTCGAATTTCCTTGAGATTCTCCTGTATGGGAATCGATAACGTAGGAATTTTTGTGGTATCGACTCAACCCCGAGTTGTTACTTATCGAAACTTTTTCTTAATACAAAACGAACGCCCATTAGACGCAGCTTAATACACTATCGTATGAAGAAGGAAATAAATACAAAAACGGTGGAAAAAAATACTATAATCTTTATGGTCTTCATTTATATTCATCATTTTTTATAAATTACTTAACCAAATTTTATACGTCGATTCTATGAATACCGCCTGATATATTTTTTTATAAAATGAAGCGATAATATGTTGATTCGCATCGGTAAATGAATTTTCCCAACAGCCTATTCAAGTACATCGAAAAATCACAAAATGGTCGTCATTGATGCGTATTCTGTAACTGACTTCACAACGCGTATGATTAAGTGTTTAAATTACTTTGAAAAGTATGAAATAAAAATAATTCTACAAAAATAAAAAAAAATCCGACTGAGAAAGAAGCTTAATTAATGAAAAAATTGGGTAAACAAACATTTTTGAAATAATTACATAACTATTCGCATGGCATAGTCCGAAGATTCTCACACATGATGATAAACAAATCTCCCAACTATGATATGCTCCCAACTATAAATGGTTATTTAATTTGTTTCAAAATGTTTTGTTTACCCAATTTGTTCATTAACGAAGCTTCTTTTCCAGTCGGGAGTTTTTAAATTTTTGTACAATTATTTTTTCTTCAAGGGGCAACACTGAACACGCGTCTTATATATGCGACCAATTTGGTATCTATTTTTTTTTCAAATCCTTCACTCTGTGCACAACTTCACAAATCGTACATTGCGGAAAATAATTTTGATCATTAAGTAACAAGAGATTTTCGTTAAATCCGATTGCTATCTTTCGTAAAAGTAATTTTGTGAAATAAGTAACATATTCATTTGTTACTTTAATAAAAAATCATTCGATCGTTTACGGGTTATATTGCTAGTTTTCTAGTTTAACAAAAAATTGTATACTTGAAAAATCTTCTTAGTTATAGTAACAGGCAAAATAAATGACAAATAAAGTATGTTGTAAAATATAATAACAATTTCTTTTTTTGTAAATATAACAATAAATACATTATAAAATAAACACACTTGTGGATTTTCTTTTTAAGTTAGTAAAAATAAATATGTGAACTCTCGCAAGATAAAAACTTTTTATTAAAAATACAAATATTTTAGTTTTGCTTTAGTACCCCTATGAAAGGAGTGAGATTTCAGTCATATTAAATGTGTAAACCGGTGAGACATGTCTCGACGGCTAACAATTTACTGAAAACTAATATTGAAAATTCGATAGCAGCCGAAATTATGAAATTCTTGTTAAATGAGATCTTCTGGCTGCTTGAGACATTTTAAATACTCTGGCACAAAAAGCAGGTAAAAGAAATACTAACCGGGCGTGAACTTGACACCGAACCAAACGGACATGGGCATACATCCGTGATGAATTACATGAAGAGTCGAGACATGGTTATTCTTCTTCCTCAGCACGAAGAAGAACTAGACAAACCAACAAAAAGACAAATCTTAGAATCGAAAATTTATAGCAATAAAAAGTGATAAAAAAAAAATGTATTGTCTTAAAAATCTTACCGTGTCGAAGAACTCCGTGAACTTAGAGAAATAGTACCACCAACTGGCGTGGACCATCTATATTTGACATAAAACTCGATTAGTCGAATGGCTTATTTTTTCACTAATGTAACAAAAATGTTGTAGTATCGTTGTAAATTGGTTGTTTTTAAGATAAACGTGGTGTTGCAGTGGGTGCTGTAGTAGTACAAGTAGTAATAGTAGTTTTTAAAAAATTTATTTTGTTTTCGTGCAAGTCTAGCGTACGTGTTGCGGTGTGTCACGAATGTACTTTAATCGATTGTGTCAGTGAGATGATGAACTCGTGAGAAAGTTCGTGAAGGTGAGAGAGAGCTTCATCTGTGTAATTATGAGAATCGTGGGAAATCGCAAATGGTGATATTGTTATGTGCGGTAAAGGAACATGTTGAATGGTGTGGTGATGTTCGTTTACTTTTAGTATTCGATCCCTTACGGTCTCGTTATTCAGTGTCTCTTCACACTGATCGTGTTAATCGCAGAAAGCAATTACTCTAACTACATTTGTGTTAGTGTAGAGACCAAGTGTACGAGTGTCGATTTTTTGTTGTGATCTGGTACACTATTTCATAGTTTCTAACTAATTAGGTATGTTTAGTGAGTATTGAAGCGTGTGGTCTGCACCTGCTCGACGTACTCAACGTCAGAAAGATTGCACTCGACAGTGAGCTAAGGATGGATCATGTATACAATTTTCAAATAAAACTTTCATGCAATCAGCATTTTGAGTAATATCGCGTCATGAAGAAAAAATCTGGAGAAAAATCAACGTTATTGAAAGGTTCATTTTTAATAACAATAATGCTAAAATGTAAATAATAAATCAGTATCCCAAGAAAAAAGATGATTTATAAAAACTGATTTATTATCATTTTAGTATTAACTTTTTCTGAGATTTTTTTTCAGAATGTACGTGATAACACCCTTAGGTACAAGGATAATTAATATTTCTCGTACATCAGTCCATTATTATGCCTACTAAAGCAAATTATTAAAATCCCGAAACAAAATATCCAAACTATTTCCGACAACTATAATATTAAATTTTATATAAATTTCGAGAACTGGTGCGTACGCATAATATGTACAATTTAACAATAAAATACCGATTAAAACTAAGCGACCACCTGAAACATGATTTGGTCTGCACTCATAAAAAAATCATCCGAATCGTTCTGATGCGATTCGAGCAGAGCAGTTTAATTATTTTTTTGTCAGTTTTAAAAAGCTCAGTAGAGATTTTAAGTTTGAAATAATGTTTTTCGTTTTCATTGAGAGTGCTTTGGTGTCTTTTTTTTTTCATGATTTTTCTTTTAACACCCACCCTCCAAGCTTGGGGTCGGTCGCTGTGGTCTACCGGTTGACACTTTAGAGAATAGTCCCCCGTCAGCCATCCGCCCATTCCTATCTGCAACCACAACCGCCCAAAGGCCATTCTCCAATCAGTTAATGATTAACTACCGTCACCATTCTCCGCAACCTTTCTTTTTATTCGATTTTTTTCTTTACTCTTCTTTCGCTCACTTATCCACTGTCCGAAGATAGATTTGCAGCATATATAGTATACATGAAAATAAAATATAGACGAATTATTTCACCAGGTTAAGGTCCCCTCGAACACCGCCGAGTGCACCTATGCATAGATATTTTGCGGTACTCATTTATTACGTTTCGCTGAACTTCGAAGATCTCTCCGGTCTTGAATCGCTATGCATTTTTGCTATCCCGACGGCGTATCGCGTTCACGACAAAATATTGCAATATTTATCGCTACCATTGATGAATTATTATTATTATTTTTTTTTTAATTCATAGATAATTCAAAATTCGTCATCAAATAAATATAATTAACAATAACTTTGTGTCGTGTTACGCGATTAGCCGTACTTCTGAAAAACGCATGTTAGTAATAAAGTCAGAGCAATCTAAGGCAAAAAGAAAATAGAGAAAAATGAGGAATGGTAAAGTGAGTAGAAAGAGAGAGAGAGCCTGAGAGACAGAATGAATTTTAAAAAGCGATAGAATTTCTACAGTTCAGTATCAAAGTAATTTCCACCATCCACGATCCAAGCCTTGGCGGGAGATGATGATTGACCAGTCGCGTACAATCTCTGGGGTAAACAGTCGATGATCGTCGTCTCGTGATCACGGAGCGTCCTATCGAGACGAGAGAAAATAACGACGACTTACCCTTATCGCGGTCGCACTGTTCGAATAGTCCACTGGCTGACAACGGAAGCTATAGTGGCCCCACCAACCGCCCATCAGGCACTGCATTGCCAAAATTAAAGTTTACACGCTCTCAAAATTTTGCTCAATGACCAGCCGAATAAACACTAATCTTCGACGATATATTAACGGTTATTAAAAGTCTTTTGAAATAGACTTGTAGGGGAGACCGGGGTGAGGTGAGACGCTTGTTGCTTCTGCATTTATGCAAATTAAAAATAATGCTATTTTTGTGTGATTGTTAAAGTATATAATCTGTGTATTTTTATTTATTAGGGTCAATAGGGGTAACAGAAAATCACGCAGTTGAACTTCATGTTATAGTTTTATTAATGAACGTTTGATGAAAGATATTGTCATTTGAATATAGTAAACATAACTGTTTAATTTACTTCAATGAATAATGCATTTATAAAATAAAAGTAAGAAAAACTTTTTCAATAAAATCGAGCTTATGAAGATATCTTTATGAGAATAATCTTACGTTTTCGTTTCAATTTCTAAATTATGTTTAGACTGTGGACAAATAGTAAATCGCTGCCACCATTTAATTGATTTTACGAAATTTATTCAACATTTAGAATAGCCTCTTGCATTGATTAATTAGGTAGGTAATAAGACGAAAATATTATCGAAAATCTTATTGATTTTAATTTTATTCAAAAAGGAACTTTGAGGACACGTTTGGAAACTTTACCGTAGAAGATTTCTGTGACCTTTTCGTAAACATAACAATTAATTGCAAATTAAACTATTTTCACGTAATACTTGTTTATTTTTAGTAAAACAAATTATTGTCGTCAGTATATAGAATCTCATTGGATAAAATCGAGAAAATGCGTTTGAACTACGATTCAATTCTAGACATAAAAAACAACAAAGCCCCTGACAAAACTTGCCACCGTTTTAAACTAGCATCGGTCTCCCTCACTTGAATTTAATTGAATTAATAATAATTATCCGGCTGGTCATATTCACAATTACAATTGCCTGCATGTAATTATTAAAAACGAGTAAGAGAAAATTTTCGTTGCGAAATGGAGACAAATTTCCTGTTTGTTTACTTATTTAAGTAAATAAAATAATTTGATGTTTATTTCATTGATCTGAATGAAATTTTTATGTGGGTGTTTGTTAATTTAATTTGTCACGTATGGTCAACATTCCCACAGCAAAAATTTTCCCCGCAAAAACAGACATTTTTATGACGATCCTGTGAACGTGATGTATGAATTCAAGATTCGTAATTTCATATAATTAGCATTAATAAAAGAGTATAATTATTGAAGTATAATTGAGTGAGAATGCTAGTCTTACCTCCCAGAAGAGCCACGCTGAGAATACAACTTGGAATAGATTGTAGGCTATCAATAATTTCTTCAGCTGGAAGGGCTTTCGATTTTCCATGAATTTGGGTCCCGCAACTTTCACGAGATACACGTAGGTCAGGCAGGCGAACAATGTGGGGAATGGCGAGGTCATTAGAAACCAGTTTGTCGACCGCGAGTCTGAAATCAAAATGCAATACGAAACTTGAGTTACTTAATTCACGGGCAATTGAGAAAGAGAAACAGTACGACACTCCACGACGCGTTTTGTAAAATGACTAAAAATAAATATTGGATTTTAACGTAATTCCTTTTCTCATAATATTACAACCCCGAAATTTCAGTTACAGTTTTTCGTACATATGCCATAAAATAGGCAATATCTTAATTTCAATCGTAATTTTGCTTCCTCATAGAAAAAGCTTCGATTTCATAAAAGATTTATTTTTTCAGATTTTCATGTCATTATACTCAGAATGACACAAAACGTTGAGAAAAGTGGTCTAAATTTTTGCATTAAATTTAAACAGAGTATGTCAATGTTTGATACTGACTTTGGGAAATATCGATAAACTAGTTCAGATTTTATAGAAATTTACATTTTCGTAATTTTTTAAAAAGTTCTGTAACTTAAGAACGATTCAAGCAGCTGATCCAAAATGTTGCATAAAACTTGAATAGAATGTGTCGTTGTTTGATACTGAATTTGATGCGCATCCAACAAAGAGTTCATAATTCAGAAAACGTTTCATATCTTTTTTACAGAAACCAACATCGATCAAAATACTTTCTCGTAGAGGAAAACTTTGTAAAGATTCAAAAGTGATGAGGAAGCAATGTACAAAGTTTGACTTTGCACCGTTTTCTACTAGCAGTCCAGTACTGGTTTTTTTCACGGTTAAAATACGGTCAAATTACCAGTGACATTTTCCGCTCACATATTCAATATTTATGACTCCTCTTTAGTAGGTTCTGGACAACCGCGATCAATGATGCTGGGTGGTCGTTTGGAATCCCGCGGAATGGAACTCAAATAGTTTGGATGTGTCGGAACTCTACACCGCACACCACGGGGCGTGGAATAAATTATTAAAAGTGCACGCGTCTCGCTATGAATACGAGAATCGTACAAGCGGCTCGTCGCACTCGACGACGCTATTTCTAGAAGTGATGGGAGAGAACGCGTACTAGACGGCATGTACTCTCCTGCTCTCGAGATATCCTTACTAGGGACAATTCTTATTATTGTCGTCGCGAGGGTCCAAGGAATTTGTTTACTCGAACAAATTCTATTCTGACAATAAACACCAAGGCACGACAAGAGCGTACAAATTTTTCAATTATGCTAGTAGTAATGACAATTTGAATACGCAAATATATGCTTGGAATGAAGAACTTTAAAAGTAATCTTTTAAGGACTCCAATGATTTCAAAAAGATTTCTTTTTTATGGTTCAGATGATTCTCTTTATGGTTCAGATGCTGAAAATATGTGTTTTCAAAAATAACATTAATATTAAAACGCGCAATTTAGCTATAACAGTTTTAGTAACGCCGGAGGTCAATTATCGCATTTACATACAGTTGTAAAACTTTAAGTGCGATTTTTTTGAAACTACGTTTTCATAGCTTGCTGCTAGCGCATCTTGATCAATTATTACGCGAATGGCTTGCAATTCGGAGATGGAGGTTTATAAAAACTTTATCTTTAGTTATGCGTAGCATTTTTATGAAAGAGTACTTATTCGTTTACGGGTATTGAGTTTCACAATACAATTATTCAAGTGCAAAGTGCGAATATGTCTAGTGAGCATCATATACTATGCATTTATTAAAAATCGCGGTTTATAAAATTTGTAGATTGATAAATTACCGCGAAATATTAGTTTTAACTTTAAAAAATGTAATTAATTCGTCTTACAAGGCAAATAACTTAATAAGCACTAAATTCCCAAAACAAAAAGAAACAATTCATTAAAAGAAAGAAAACTGTTTATCGAAATTTTCGAATTGTGAAGTCAGTAATTGTACATTACGATATGAGTGCGGTGAAACTTTTTGTGACGAGTATGAGTATGAGAAGCTGTGGAAACGCGAGTTTTAGGCACGCGAAGCGTCAGTATAACGTCCATTTTCGCACGGAGTTAAGTAAATATCTTTCCACAACATAGAACCTTCGCGACAATCATTAACATTTTACTCATCAATCTTTTTGGCCCTTCTGAATATCCTAAAGATTTCGAATTGTTGTTGTTTTTTTTCACGCAAATTACACCTCCTTTATAAGAGAGCAAAAAGACAGTTTGCAATGTAGAACCTTGGACATTGTTTCCTCAGTATCAAACATCGATACATTCTATTTAAGTTTTATGCAACATTTTAGATCAGATGTTTGAACCATTTTCGAGTTATAGCAGTTACAAAAAAAGAAATGAAAATCCGAGTTTCTCTAAAATCTGAACTAATTTATCGATTTCGGCCAAATTCGATACCAATGGTAGCATCACTGCGATAAAGTTTTGTGCCAAGTTTTAGATCAGTTGCTTGAATTGTTCTCGAGTTCAAGCAACTGATTTAAAGCATTTTCAAAAAATAAGTTGAAAATGCGAATTTCTATGAAATCTGAATTCATATATCGATTTTTCAATTGATATATTAGTTCCAATTTCAACACCGAACCGTCGCCTCACTCCAATAATGTTTTATGCCAAGTTTTAGCCCGTAATCTGGAAAATTGTTCGAGTTAGAGTGACGACGGACATTTTTCAGAATCGTAAAAATCAAAATATACGGCATTATACGGCAGAAAAAAATGTAATTTAATTCCGTTGAGTACTTTACAAGTTGCGGCAGTATGCATTTTTACTCCGTATCACACACACGCTCACATCGGCAACACTTTTTCTGAACTATCTTTCGTGCTATTTTGAGCTGACCTTAAAATCTCGAAAAAAAAATTGCATGAAAACAAAGCTTCCTCGACGAGGAAGCAAGAATAAAAGTCTGGCGTTCCAGAAGAATTAATTGTAATGTCCCCGATAGTCGAAGCTTTCAATTCGAGAAAAATGGTGTCCTCGTAGCTACACGTATCAACGCATTACACGTTGTAGCATCAGAATCCATAGCAAAATGTGGCAAGCTCGATCTTGTCGTACACAGATGAAGAACGCAGCGGAGAACATAATGCATCGGCGATTGTACCTACACCGTTGTGGTGTACAGAGAGGCCTCGCACTCGCGGTACAATGTCCTGCTAAAAGGTCTCAAGGACGAACTGATTACGGTGACTGCAACAGCCGTAGACCTTGTCATGTCGTCTCGGGCCTCGAGAACTTAGTAAAAGATGCATACGCATAATTTTTCAATTGTATTTCCTGCTTGTGAGGTCATCGAAATACTCGAAAAAGTCATCAATTATGAATTATGAGCTTCTGGTAAGTCGTCGATTATCTTTTCGCGGAATTACTTTTCTATTGCAGCAAATATCGTCGATAAGCTATTAACGATTCATTGCACATAAATTCCCAATGAAAACTTTTGATTTTGATGAGAATTTTAGTATTTTCAGACGAGAGAAAAATCAACATATCGACTTTATTGGAGAAACCAATTATTAATTTAGATGGAGAACTTTTTTCAATTGAAATTAATTTATATTCGAATACATGTTTAAAATAAAATCTTACATCAGCAGGATGGTAGCGGCGATGGAATGGTCAATGAATAGATTTTGTTTAATTTCCAACGATTCGACTCATATCCGAGTCTTCTTCAAGGAGTTTTTATTATGGACAACTGTAAATTTTAAATAACGTGTTTGAAAGTTAACCGGGGAAGCCGGTTGACGGAAAGATTTTAAAGTTATATTATCCCTTAAGGGTATTATAAAATTCACTTTCAAGTTATGTATATTTAAAACAAAAGTTCAATTAAAATTTTTGGAACAATTTTTGGCGAGTAAATTGTAAATTAATACTACATATAATTATTAATAAATGTAATAGAAAACATAGATAAGGAAATTAGGAAAAAATATTTGTAATTGATTTGTATTTAGATTTTATTTAAAATTTACACTTGCAGAAACGTTGGAAATTAAACAAAATCTATTCATTGATCATTCCATTGCCGCTACCATCCTACTGATTATCTATAGTGGTCGCTACACACATCAATTGGAAAAAATCTTACAATTGTGTAATTTCCGTTTTCGAGAAACTGTTAAGGTAATAATTATTATATATAATGTGAAACGTTTCTACAAAAACATATTATATTTGGCAACATTTCTAAAAAAAAAAGTAAAAATTATAAGATTCTAAAAAAAACAACACAAGAATTCGAAAAAATCAGGGAATTCATTCCGTATATAAAAAAATGAAGTATTATTCTATGGAATTTATTAACAACTACATGAAATTATTTCTCAAAATTAATGATCTTGGTGTCTTCAATGATATTAATCTTTCGTTTCGAAATACTCTAATTCTAATCAAATACGCATGTTAATGAGATTGCACCTATAATTCATCATTGAACGAAAATACATGCAATAGTCATTATTTTAGATTGTGAAACTAAGGAATCCCGGAATCTATAATCAACACTAATTACATATAACCGTTTATCAAAGTGACGTATTGCCTTTATTATTGTCATGGAAAAATATTTTCTATAATCTTAATTTATTGATTTCATTTAGGTGCGACCGGAAACCACGCGGTAACGGTTGCCCATGATTTTCCATTAGTCAACAACAGGTTTTCGATTTACTCGTCATGCGCAGCGGTAAATAATTCCATTCTTAACCGCGACTGGCGAGTACGATTAAATCTCGTGTAAGTATGTAGTCATAAAACGGAATCATATGTTTTGTTGCCTCGCATATATGCATTCTACTCCTCGTATTGCACGCCTCGTTGATTTTTTTTTACTATGAAAAATAGATCCGCCCAAGCTTAATTTGCATTTGTGTAATAGGTAAACAGATTGTACACTTATTGGTTTCGTGAATTCCAAAAAATTACGAATCACCGGATGTGCGCATCACTCTCTCGCGAGAGATGAACGGAAGTTCTGGAGGAACCTTATTCTTCATTAATGCTCATTAATGCTCATTATCATTTTATTATTTGATAAAAAAAAAATTATTACCAGAGCACCCGAGATAATCATATAAATTAAATCTTTATTGCTAGCTAATATTTCGAAAGCGTAATGTAATCCAGGTGAAAATAATTATTAAAAGACGCGGTAGCATCTCGACATCATAAAAAGAAATAAAAATTAACATATCTTAAGAATAAAAATATTTTGCGGTCTCAAACAAATTCTTAGTTTATCGATCGAACGGTTAGTTGAATTTATAGTTATTACTTTATTTGGTATGACAATTATTTCGTTCAACCAAATATTTTGTTTATCTCCCAAAAATTGTTAATTCAGTAGTCACCGGAAATAGTTTTTTACAGTGCAAGTTAACACTGCCTTTCTTTTTTACTAATTGATCGTGGATTATTAGGCACACGAAAAATTGTCATCAATTGTAAAAGAATTAGTTCTCGACCTTACTCACAATTACTTTAAAATGTTGTGAAAGTCTCTATATGCACCCGATAATTAGGCGTAATTAGTAGCTGAAACAAAGTGAATGCCTTTCCATTAGAATGGTGCCCAAAAGTTTGATAGCATCAGAACTTCAGTACTTTGGAACGAAAAAATAGAAAAAATAAATTAAGGTCATTGAAGATACCAAGAACATTAATTTTTAATAATAATAATAATGCAAAAAAGTTATTAATGAATTAGTAAGGGAACAATAGAAAATTAATCTTTTTTATATGAAATGAGGTCACTGATTTTTCCAAGAACGATTCCTAAAGATGTTTCTTATGTTAATTTTTTTTAAGGTTGAAATGACGCGATTTTTAGATCTTTTTTTGTAAAAAGGCTCCACATAATAGATAAAAGATTTCACGACAAATAATTTTGAAGGAGGATTTAAAAAAAATAGTTTCAAATAATTCTCGTAAACGGGAAATTCACAATACTGAAAAAAAATTTATATGTGTTTCAAACAATCCGAAAAATCATTACATATTAAAAAGAAATAATTTTTTTAAACCATTTATAATTTTCTAATATTATTGTTATTATTCGAAATGAATGTTCTTGGTATTCTCAATGACGTTCATTGACGAATTTCCTTTCCAGATTCTTATCTCGGCTTAAAATTCTCAATTTTCTGATGAAATCAAACTTTTCAATGGGAATGCATTCTTAAATAAAGATAATATTTCAACATTTCTAAACAATTCCGGAGAGTTATTGTATTTTGATATTATCAAATGTTTGAAATATATTTTCTTAAATATTGCAAAAAAGTTTATATATTTCACAATGAATATATTTGCGTGGAACCAACCAGAATTTACAAATATAGTTTTCGACCTGGGAAGATAATTTATTTTCGCAGTTTGATTTCAGTAAATCTATATTTCGTTGGTGTCCAGCCGAGTGAAACCGATCTATCCTTGAGAGATTAATTTAGCGGAAGTCTCAGCCAAGCAATAACGATTGAGGTTTTTTGCCTCAACGTAAAACAAAAAATGTGCGCAGTAAATATTTTTTTAAATTTATTTTCACTTCAGCCTTCAGGATACGCGAGAGCAAAGCCAAGAGATCTTGTTTCATTATAGACGCGCAAATCGCAAAGCTTCCCGACACAACAAGGGTTCTTGGCCGAGTGTCTTGAGTGCAAAATTTCCGGTTACATTCATGACTGCATCAAGAGCCGAGCACGCGAATGAAGGCATGAACGCCCATTAAAGAGTGAGAGGCAATGATGCACAAAAATATTGTGTCGGTGACTTTGCAGCAGAGAAGGCTGAAAATCGTCTCGTGTATTCAGGGTCGCGGATATATTGTGACTGGCTCGTATTCAGGGCCGTTTCACGGTTGAAAACGAACGAACGCACGGGCGATCGACCTTGCCGGGTTTTCTCTTTCTCTTCTTCCACGCTCTTTCTCATCGTAAACTAAAGGTCTGAATGCGCACAATGTATCTGTATCTCGATTCCTTACGATCTGTATTCCGCGCGACGACTGCTGTAAAGCCAAAAGATTCTGCGAGAATCCCCCAACGGTTTCATCCCCTCTAAAGACCTCTTCTTCTTCGACTATTTTCTAACTCGTCTCTTGGCTCGTGCTCAGACGTCCAAAGCATAGTTTAAAAATTATTTATTTTATTTATTTTATTTATTTTATTTATTTTATTTATTTTATTTATTTTATTTATTTTATTTATTTTATTTATTTTATTTATTTTATTTATTTTATTTATTTTATTTATTTTATTTATTTTATTTATTTTATTTATTTTATTTATTTTATTTATTTTATTTATTTTATTTATTTTATTTATTTTATTTATTTTATTTATTTTATTTATTTTATTTATTTTATTTATTTTATTTATTTTATTTATTTTATTTATTTTATTTATTTTATTTATTTTATTTATTTTATTTATTTTATTTATTTTATTTATTTTATTTATTTTATTTATTTTATTTATTTTATTTATTTTATTTATTTTATTTATTTTATTTATTTTATTTATTTTATTTATTTTATTTATTTTATTTATTTTATTTATTTTATTTATTTTATTTATTTTATTTATTTTATTTATTTTATTTATTTTATTTATTTTATTTATTTTATTTATTTTATTTATTTTATTTATTTTATTTATTTTATTTATTTTATTTATTTTATTTATTTTATTTATTTTATTTATTTTATTTATTTTATTTATTTTATTTATTTTATTTATTTTATTTATTTTATATGCACTATAGTCTTTGCGCGAATCATAGACTTAACTTTGACACTTAATATTTTCTTTGCCGGAAAATTTTACGGGATCTTCAATATGATAAGATACGAAAATCAGTCAAATATTAAACATTATGGAAAAATCAATGAAAATGTAATCAACATTTTTATAATATGTTACAACCCGGTGATGCCGTTTCATAATGATTTTTTTAAGGTCATAAAATGTTATTATTTAATTATATTTCAATATGATCCCGTATTCATCTCATTATGTAAATTTCAGTGGGAACGCAGTAAAAAATTAAAGCTTTAAAACGAGTTCATCAAAGGTGAAAGCTGTTTCTACGTAAAAACTAATATTTTTTTAAGAAAGTTCGAGCTATTGTGTATAAGAATCTGTTTTCAAAAATATGTTACGCTTACCTGTTGTTAGTAAAAAAGAATGAAACATTCATGATTTCATACATATTGAAAAAGTAATTAATTTTAATGTAAAAAATGTCCATTGGTTTGGTATTGACAGACTCTCATTCCTTAATATATTTAAATATCTGTAAAATTGTCACACAAATTGAAAGTTAGGTACCACAGCAAGGTCGTAATTGTAAGATAATTGATGGCGGACTGAGCCATATATTTATTTTAAAAATTTAAAAAATGGATAATGGGAAAAATAATGGCCCATTAGTTATCCCGTTACCTTTATTTTTGTTGCATTTTTTACGGAAATACGTTTTCTTATATTTACACTTTTTTATCGCCAAGAAGCTAGGATAACTAAAGAAATTGAGTGAAATCGAAAGTAATGACATTGATGAACATATATTTCGAGTCTTGAATTCATTTAAAAAAAAAATCTGAAGAAAATGTTCCGTTCCACCCCGCACAGAAAAAGAAATCTCGGAAGGAGTTTCAGTAAGAGTCTCGGAAAGAGTGTTCGAGACTTTCGAGAAAAGTCTATCGGACTCTCAGAGAGAGTCTAAAATGAATCCATCATAAAATCCAGGGCTCTATAAGACCCTTTCGCAAACTTTCACCGAGATTCTCAGAACCGAGCCAAATTTTCTTTCCCAGAATACCTCAAAAAGTCTCTCTAAAACTCTCATCGAGACTCTCGTCCAGTATCAACATGAGACTACTCGTAAGAGTCTCTTTAAGACTCTTTTAGAAAGTTTCGAGAATCAAAGTTACATGTTATGCCCTTTTATGCCCTGAACAAACGTTACAGTAAAACAATTTACAGGAAACGACCTACAGTCATATGTCGTATCCGGAAGTTAACAATTCTAGAGATAATAAACGTAATTGCATGTAATTTGTATAGAATTTGAACTTCGACTTCGTACAATCATGAGCTAACATTGATGAAATATTACGAATAACTGAGAATGTTTTGCTTTACGAGCGCTCAAACACGTGTACTTTGCTTCTATGCAACGAGAATGAAGTTAAATATTCATTAGTTTGACGAGCCTCTTTACCTACGCCAATAACGTGTAGCACCCGAAGCTCTTTTCACTTCATCGTTAAGAGCACTGCAAGAGTGTACTACGTCAATCGGGACGTACGTGAATTTTCTTTTCCTCCGGCGATGAATTTATGTATAGACAAATTAATTTGGTACATTAAGGCGTCTAAAAAATCGAGGCAACGCGAAAGAATTTTATCAATTAATTTCACTCCAATATGATCCTTTATTTATCCTACTCTGGAAATTCCAATTTAAATCAGTGGAATCAATACCCGTCATTAGAGAAATCAAATTTTATTTAAAAAAAAAAAAACATTAAAGAGGGAATTTTCAAACACAACAAACATTACAACGCGAAAACCTTTCTTTCAGAAAGTTTACAACTTGAGGTACCAAATTAATTTGATACCCCAATTTTTGTATTTGCCATAAAAAGTAGTTTTGGATATGTTATCGTAGAAAGGGTTATTTATATTTTAAATATATTTAAAAAAATTACAGTCATAAATTCTCGACATGGAAAAAGATCCTCTAATGCGAATATTAAAAAATGTAAGACGATTATAATTTTTGTTTAATGGAAAATATATTAAAAATGATAAAATTGGAAAAAAGGAATCATCTCCTAAATTTTGGTATATTCGGACATTCTTATTATTACATTTTTCTTTTACGCATAAAAATAGTAAAACTCACTTTTTTGCCTTAAATACGACACCTATTTACGATAAGATCTCGCGAAACAGAGTAAAAACGACTAATCCAATGGTTAAACCGACCATTCGAATCGTTGTTGCAACAAAAAATTCATGCACTTATCTACTCATACGATAGTATCGATCAATCGATTCCGAAAGGTTGTAATCATGGTTGGTTACCGCAACTAGTAGGTAATTTAGCAGTGAAACAGCTCATTGCCATCTCAACCAGATATAACTTTACTTTATTTTAACTCTACCAGAAGACAAGCCTTTACTGAAATTCCATGATAATAGAACTCTACTCAACATAGGAACAGCTTACAATGCTACAACAAAATATCAATATGCGTTTTTTAAATTTAAATGGATATTTCGAATTTTTCGATTGCTTAAATTTTCATTTTCAACTGATTTCTTTTTTTGTGAATTCTAAACATATGTATTCTAAATTCTATGAGATTTACAGTAAAATCAAAGGGTTGCACTGAGTGAATAATTAATTGATACTATTATGTTTAAAAAATCAATTTATATCAGTTAAAATTAAAAGTTCAATTGTAACTACTATTACATTCGGAAGTTAAAGAAAATTTTTTCCTTCCAAGGTAAAAATAGTTTAAAAGATGTGCAAACCTTACATTGTTTACAGGGATTCTGTAAAAAAATGACAGACAGTACTCTTAAGTAGTAGTAACATCAGGTTAATTAAGCAAAATCTAGAAGTATAACCTAGTCTTTTTTTGCTCTCACGGATGACCCGAGTTGTAAGAGGATTAGCATAATCGATTAATTGTCTCAACATTTTTTGCCTGCGTCAGCTTATTATTTTTTCTCCCTATTATCGTAAAGATAGAGCTGATGATAAACGACATGCAAATGACATCCGAGATGTGAAAAATCACACTAAAAATTTCAATCGAGCACATGTTTTAACAGAAACGTCGACATCCCAAAGGTGATTTTTCTCTTACTTCACAATAAGCCTCATTGTTAAAAACGATTAAAAAATTAATATCAAATTATATTTATACTCATTGTGTTCTCTGGGGAATTTTACTACTTTTTGCAAAGTTTATATTGACTCAGCAATCCGTGGTCAGGTCGAAGAGCAAGATTGCATCTATGAAAAACCATAAATAAATAAGCTGTGTAATGTTGAAAAAAGAACACAAGAAAAGCTACAATATATACATTAAATTGTTTTTCTATTTGTAAAGAATATTAGTTTTCAATATTGATATCCTGCCACAGTTATGTAAGGGGTTATCTAAAATTCAAGAAAATATAACTATGATACACATTTAAAATTTTGGAATTTTATAAAAAGTACCACTACTTGATGAACATGAAAAAAAATTGAATGGTCGTTTATAACATTATTGTTGTTAAGCTTCGTCGTATCGACCGATTTCACGATTAATTTTAATTGTAAAAAATGGGTCGCTTTGGTTACTCCATCAATTCTTAATGAACTGGTGAAGCAATTAGAGCGAACTAAATAAAAATTCAAGGATTCGAAATATGTTTTAAACTTTCCTGTATAGGAATGTCGATAACATCAGAATCTTCGACACCGATGTTCTCAGACCCCGAGTACGAAGTGTCAAAAATTCCATCTATAAAAATTAGATCGATACGACGAAGCTTAACAACAATAATGTTATAAACGACCAAAGCCACAAACAAATTCTTTAAAAAAATTTAAAAAATAAAAAATCTTATCTTCATTAAAATATCTCTTTGGATAGGTATTAAAATATTCCTTTTTTCTGTTCCTCGTAATTTTGCATGCAAGAAAAGTGCGAAAAATATACAAATTTCAAATTAAAAAAAGGATTATAACTTTTTTCTTTTCCGAATATCGTATTTTTTAAATTCGAAGTTCGATACTGTTTGAGGTAGGTATTCGCGCAGAGCTAGGTTTTCAGCATTTTTTTTTAAAAGGACGATAATAAAGTTATGGTAATAAAAACAGGACTATTTTTAATAAAGAATTGTTGAAAAATTTCGGCTAGCAACTCCCGATAATGCGTAGTATTTTTTTCAAGTTAATCGGATCACGAATAATTTTTTTAAATAAAATTGGATTGTTTTTATAAATATATATAACATTTTTTTTACAGTCCATATTACTTTTTTTATACGTTCCTGGTTCAAATAATGTCGAACTAACGCTAAGGATTAAATTCAACACAATTTTTATTTTAGAACTTGATGATTGTTTTTCCTCTACTTCACTTATTATTTTGCCAGTTGTGGTTAATCGTTTAATGAGTCACTTACTCGGTTATCCACGGTTTAAACAAAAACCGGGTTTTTATCGACCAATCTCCTTCGAGAGTTCGGCCACGCGAGATGCAACATAGACTCGTTGGTCAAGCGACCGTGATTTTGCCATCTCATCCATCTGCGATAATATCGCGACGGAATTCCAGAAGCTTCTTGCATTAACACGGTTGTAACGTAATTTCAAAGACGTAAAGACGGGCATTTCTTTTGCAAGCTCTCGACTTATATGTCAGAGTCACCTATAATGAAACCAAACTGGCAAACTCACCTGCGTTCTTGTCCAAAATCTCATGGAACCGCTCCACGTAACCCATTATGATCGACATTTTGCTGTGCTGAGGAGTTGAGTCCTCGATTTTTAGTCTCTTAGAATATATATAACACGTTCAGACGTGACACAGTAGGCGATTTACGACTCTGTAATCAGAAAGAAAAAGAAAATTATTGATTGCTCTCCATTTTTTTTAAATTGCGGAACCTACTCTAAACAGTTCATGAGTAATGAGATTTTATCGAACCATCGCCATTCGTCCTATGATTGGTTTGTCGCTGTCTTCAGACGTAGTAGGACTAGGATCAAGTTCACGTATTGAAAAAGATTCAATGCATTCAATTGCATGCATTTGAATTTATTAAAATTGTCAATTGTCCTGTGATTGGATTGTCGCTGTCGTCAGACGCAGTACGACTGGGATCAAGTTCACGTATTGAAAAAGATTCAACGCATTCAATTACATGCATTTAAATTTGTTATAATTATCATTCGTCCTGTGATTGGTTTATCGCTGCCGTCAAACGAAGTACGACTAGGACCAAGTTCACCTATTGAATCTTTTTCAATACGTGAACTTTGAAGCTCGTGTGTCCGTTTAGTAAAAAAGTGCTGCTGCGTCCATAGAAAAACGGTGAGGCGCGGAAACGCGTCCGATCTGTCTAGTTTATTAAATACTAAATGTAAATTATATAATGATATAATGATTCGTTGCTAAAATTACAGTTTTCATAACTGAAGATTTGTAATTTTACTATAAGCTAATTAATGTGACTGTTTTCCTCCAAATTTTAATTATAATCATCCTATTACGTTAAAACATACTTCGTTTATTTATTGCATATATAATTTTATATTAGGATCTTCAGAATATCCTATATTATTGATTAGAAAAATGACAGGCATTTGAACTGAAAAAAATGAAAGATACTTTTGTACACATTACTTTTTTTTAAGTCTGCAAAGTAGAACCTTGCACATTGATTACTTATTATTTTCGAACTTGCACAAAGCTATATCTTCCTAAACATCTCAACACCAAAGAAATTTGCTCGTAACTTTATTTGTGCAAAATTTCCAATTCGATGTTTTCTTATTTACACCAACTAGCGCGTTTGATTTGTTAAAATAAACAAATTAAATATAAGACAGATAAAATAACAGTGACATTGTAAATTGTAATTAATCTTATCAATTTATTTATATACGGTTATCAGGAAATAAATAGTATCGGGAAATCCACGTGCTCACTAAATTTTGACTTGATACTTGAATTTTTTTTTCATGGAAATAATTTTTCCATGAAAAAGAAATGAAATACGATCCTTACATTTAAAAGTTTTACTTTCAATTTCAATAGCGATCATCCTTAGTCAAAACTTAATTTTCATACAAATTTTTTATCCGATCGCTTTGTTTGGTTATTGTGTTCATTGATTTTTTTTAACAAATGAAAGATGTTATGAAATTCCAACGATCTTTGAAACTGTAATAAAAATTACGAAATTTTAAGGGAAATGAGTTTTTTAATTGTAATACTAAATTTTAATACGATCTGTCAAGCTTCTTTTGCATTACAAGAATTTTCTGAAGATTCAGATAATTAAAAAGTATCTTAACATTACAACCTCGACATTTTTATTATGGAAACAAATCTTTATGGGACACCAAATTGCGACGAAAATCACAATAATTAAAAGAGAAACAAATCAGTATTTTTTCCCCATTAGCCAATTCCGAAAGTATTAACTGCGCACTTTTTGTATTTGTATTGAAAATGTATTTCTATGAATTGATCATAATGATGAATCTATGGCGAAATGTATTTCTTGAAGTCAATATGAAATTCTCGTCAATTTGTGTAAATTATATAAAAACAACGTAAAGTTTATTTTTGTATTTGAGTATACGTGTGTGTATGAGTGAATATTTAATTTTATACGTAAAATTGTTTTTGGAGATCGTTTATGTCAACATTGTGGCGAACTGACTAAACCTCTAATTGTATTAAATTAAATTTCCATTTGACCGCAGGTTGTATAGCATACTAAAAATTATTTCGATGGCTGAATTCAAAATTCTTCGAAACCTATTAATCATTATCCTCATATTCAATACATGTTGTCTAGTTATTCTATATTATTACTGTTCTTTTGAATTCTATTTGTTGTTTAAATTTTCGAGTCGTCGTTGAATCAAAATATTAATTTAAGTTCAGTTAAAACTTTCCTGCATCTTTGTTACATTTATAATCTTCAAACTTTTTAGAAAATTTTGGTAAATCAGATTTTTAAAATCTTAATGTTTTCACAACTGATTTGATACTTGAATTTAGTACTTGATTTATTCCAAATAATATTTTTAAAAGAAACAAATTTCATGAATTAAAATCAGCTCTAAATTGAGAGTTGAATGAAAGCTACATGATAAAGTAGGCATTCCATTTTCGCTATATATTCGATTCATAGTGCGTCGTCGTGAATGACGCCATTAAACAGCTGTCTACGTTCGATCGGTTCGTACAATCGTATATATAGATCGCGCAACAATTGCTCAGCGCCAAGTAACGAGA
The DNA here is from genome assembly GCA_964016905.1 of Perithous albicinctus. Classification (NCBI taxonomy): domain Eukaryota; kingdom Metazoa; phylum Arthropoda; class Insecta; order Hymenoptera; family Ichneumonidae; genus Perithous; species Perithous albicinctus. Next base: position 12,374,730 of record OZ024693.1, on the reverse strand, counting down.
GTTCACCTACGCGACGAGCACTATAGTCGCATAGCCTGAGCAGTTGTGGTTTAAGACTCACGAGAGTCTTGCCATACGTGATCGAGGGCGTATTACTTAACGTATGTAGGACTAGTAGTTAGTCAGCCACTGTAAGTTGTAGTGGAAGTAGTATTAGCAGTAAGCTGCATAGCATATGCCTCACCTAGTGAACACAAGCGCACTGCTGCCGACATCTTTATATCTTGTATACATTATTTCAGCTCCTGCATGCTTGTCATTCGTGTGCATACATTGTAAAACTATATCAAACAAATGATTGTTCTCAGTAAATATTTGATTAATTTAATATTTAACTTTTACACAAAACATTTTCTTACATCAACTAAACTGTAATTAAATGAACGGTTTATTAGGAAATACCTTTCTAGATTTTTGTCATTGAGCAAGAAATCTCTCTAATACAAGCAAACACTATTTCTTATGGCATGGATTTTTATTTCCTGGCCTAGAAAAAAATGTCCGTATGAGTGTGCGTGCGTGGATGCATTATAGCAGAAATCTACACGTTTTTAATAATAATTATGAATACATTAGAGAAATCGTTATTTCACAATTAATAATAATATGTCATAGGTCCATAATCATAATTCAATAAGCAATTAAAAATCGTTTTTTATCGAATGAAGTTGATTCTTTGATATTAACTTAATAGCGATCTTTATATATATGTGGGGACTTTCATTGCCGAATTTCAGCACGACCAATTTAAACTTTAATTATTGTCTGTTAATAATTATGAAATTCCTTGGCAACAAATGCCAGTGCTATCTCGTATCACGTCGAACTCGTTGTATACTCGTGCATACGAAACGACAACAGTAATAATGATACGAGTAGCGTCCTGAATTAAGATGGTGAGTAAGGCTTACAGAGACGATTTGGTAACAGGTACATTGAAATTTCGCTTTCGATGCACCTAACACTGTGGCGTTCGCGCGTCAAGGCCAATCGAGCTCAAAGCGAATACAAGGAGTAGATCATGAGACCGGGTAGCGTCTCCGACGCCAATCGCTTTGACGCGACGACCAACAAACGACCACACTGCGATTCAATAGGTGTCATCATCATACCGCGTTCACGCATATATCCTTCAGCCATAATGCCATGATCAAAAGTAACGCTCGCGCACTAAGTCTTTACGATCGTTACACGTCTATACGAGCCGATTTGTTACTCGTCGTCGTTGTGTCCTATTCACACGCGTTTCGTAACAGCAACTTCTACATACTCAAAGCGATTTGCTTGCTTCAGAAGAGAAAAATAAAAGTAAAAGGGAAATATTACTAATTTCGTGGACTGGCTTTGAATATTTATGTCATTAATTTTTCGACCAAAATACAACTTTCCAACGATTCAATACAGGATAACCTCCTTGCACTGTTGACAAAAATAGTGCTTTTTAACCTCAACAATTAAAACATATTTTAGTGAATTCCTTTAATTAGATTTAATTAATGAAATTTCATTAATTTCAATTCAATTTTTCAATTTTATTCGTGCCATAACTATGCATTAACTGCAAACAATTTATTGAATTTTATCTATTCACCTTGGACGTAAATGTGATAAAAGCTGAATATATTGAACACACTCGTTTGTGGATATTTAAAATTATAAAATGTAATCGCTACGCTATAAAGTAATTTCGTTTCAAAAAATATTTATAGGCTGTGTCGATGAGATCACTCTTACGATCGTGTCAATGGCCGGTGCTCAACAGCTGATGATTATAACCTCAAAACACATGTTTCTTAAAAATACATGAACAAAGTGCAATTAAATTTATGAATTTAATTCGTGCCATAATTCTGCATTGATAGCTGACTATTTATTCATTTTCATCTATTTAACTCGAAAGTAAATGCGATGATATTTTTCAGGTGGAGACGAATAATATTCTCGCTTCTGTAGATTAAAATCTGTGAAACGTAAAACCTACTATGAGTTTTACTTATAGTAAAAAAACAAAGAATTGTCCCGAGGTAGGGTTATAACCTAACCTGTGTTGTAGATGACAGAGACAATATATCACTAACTTAACACTTTAAGTGGTTGGTGACTACAACGTAAATCTATTTGTCTAAAAAATTGTGTTGTGTAACGTTAATTGATAGATAATAAAAATAAAGTATTGCAGTTTGTTCCAACATATTCATGTTTTTGCAATTTATACAATTCTTTCTTGTTCTCTATAATAGGGTAACAATATTTTGAACCCTACTTTTTGTTCACAATCGCACCTAAGAATTCTATACACAAAAACCATTTAGAGATCGCGTAAACCGTTATAGTTCATTCGTGATTTCTTAATTTACTTTTCTTGTAACTTATCATACTTCTCTCATGGTTTTTTGGCCTATACTGAACGTATGTTAAAATTTGAAAAATAAAAAAATTTGAGTTCTTGAATGTAGGATAAAATTTCCGAAGAGAAACATTCATAATTAGTAATTAAACGACCAGAAAATATTAATATTCTGCACTAATATTTGATCGACTTTCAGAAATTTGTTGTATAGAAAACTAGCAGGAAAATATCTATAATTTTCTTACGAACTATTGATTTGATTCAAAACATTGAATATTTAAAGCCGGTTAAACATTAATAATTAATATTTTTCCCGATTTTAAATACGTTCCCCATTGGAATTTGATACATTTTCATTATTTCGATGTAAAAAAAGCATGCGAAGTAGAACTTTGCATATAGCATTCTCATTATTTTTAATTTTTACGAAGCTATGAGGAAGTATATATTATGTCTACCTCATCGAAGGAGCTTTATAAAAATTAAAATCTAGGAACTAAAAAAAAACTACGTTACACACGGCTACGAAACGTCGTAACAAACACCGTTCCGTCATATTTTCATGGCATACAAAGTTTTGGTTAGTTGCTAAACTTTTGCGGAAGATAGACGATAAACCACAACTTTGTGAAAAATTCAAAACCACGTAAAATCCACGAAACGCTTTACCGTTCTTGTCGAAATACCAAAAAAACATTTAACGTATCTTTAGTTATGAACTAAAGTTAGAACGGTCACGCCCTTTCGTTGGAAAATTATAAATTCTATAAAATCTGTATATGTGGATACATTTTTTCATATCACAGTAATTAAAGAGGAGTTAGTACTTCACTTACGTGCAAAATTAGGGCTCGAACCCTTGTACCGTTCGGGAGTTATGGACGACTGAATTTCCGATACTGGGAACATTCATACACACACACACACACACTCATCCGGACATACTAAACCATTTTTTTCGGCATTTTGGGTGATTACGAGTATGTTGAGAGGTTCCTCTATGTGGAAGTAAACACAATACAGTGTTAGAGAAATGATAAATTACAATAAAAAAATTCTGTTGGATTCAAGATTGAAAAATTGTAAGATTTCGAGGGACCCTCAAATATTTATTGACCGATTGGGACATTCGTGAGTTCAAGTTTACGAAAACAAATAATTATGGTGAAACTAAGATTTGAAGAACCGAGGTCAAAATATTGTCAACCTAATGTACACTGAACGAGACCCCGGAGAACGAGTGACGTGTGTATATTTTGCGTACATTTGCGGCGTCAAACGATGCGCAGCACGCACTATGAGAATCTCTCGATTAAGTAATCGATCTTACAGCACAATGTGTTTATGGAGGTCGATTGGGTGGGTGGCTCCCGTTGACTGCGCTTGCGGCCAAGCGTACCAGTTACATCGTCGACAAGGCGATTATTACATCGCGGAAAGACGACCCACTGACCCACTGCTATTACTACTACTCCTCCTTCTCCTTGGTCGACCAGTGATCGTGTTCGGACACGACACACACGACTCGAATCCCGAGGAATTTCTCTGCACGTGACCCGGACGAATTATTACTACACCCAATAAATGGGAATTATTTGACGTAACAAATGTTTGCCTTCGTTGCACATTATAGAAGCACTGTGTCCATCAACTGCAAGAAATTTCATAAGATTTGAGTGTCCTGAATCCACAGACAAAGGCCTGGAGTATGAAAATTATGTTAAGTTTAAAAAATTGTAAAATATATATACCAAATACAGAATATTTTGAAGCATGAATAAATACGTTGTATGCATTTTTTCGACTTTTTTTTTTAGATTCAGCAAAAAAATGTTGTTAAAAAGAAATAAAAAATAAAATTTCGTTTCCCACCCCTCAGTAAAAATACAAATCATTAACACAAACGCTATTGCCCGCAAACAGGGTTGCGTAATATTTTTTTCAAAATAATTGAAAGCAATATTATGTTGAATAGCTGCGACAAAGTAACCCCAATTTTGTTTCTACGCATATTTCATTTCAAATGTTTTTTCTGTAAAAAGTTGCAAAAAATCGTGGACATCAATCTAAATAAACAACAAATCAATAAACAATTTTTATAAAACAATAAAATACAAAATATTGTTTTACTCCGTTTCGAATAGGCGGGCTCCCCCAAATCCCCACCGGGGGACTTCACCCTCTGGGACTCCCGCGGCTTATTGTACATGTCGCTTTCAATACTTTACTATTTCACAGAGATTTTGATTTTTTTATGTTCTCTTATGTCGCAAATATTTTATTGATAGATATTTCGGATCTGGCATTTTGACGCGACACCAAACAAGCGAGCTCTGGCGACTAACATTAAGGGGTTCCAAAATTACATTAACGCAAAATCGTTTTTATTTCAGCAAGGCCACCCCTTAAAGTTAGTAGTCAGAGTCTTCTATTTATAGGAAGTAGGAATTCATTTTTTTTTTTAAATTAGACTTGAAAGTGCTAGAAGAAACTTTTTTAAATATCATTTTAACAACATTTTTTGTTTAATTTTTTTTAATTTGTGAAAGACTTTAATAAAAATATATAGGAAAAAGACAATACAATATTTGTTGCGATCTAATTCACGTACATAAATTTCCATGGGTGATGTTTTATTAGCAGCAATAGAACACTAGCGGCGAAAGTTGACGTAAATATATATTTAAACATTGAATTTGAAATTCGTTCATTGTCATTGAGGTCAGTGGTATTTGCATTTCGTTACGTTGCATCGACGTGCCTTTTACGCAGTGAAATACATGCAGAGTCATCGTGATCGTTGGCAGAAAGTACAGGAAAATTTTCGCTACTCTTTTTGCGTCAAGTGCAGGAGGTATATATAACGTATGTAGGAAAGGTCGACAAACGTGTTCGTCGAAGGGCATACACGAGGTACTCGGCTATAACTCAAAACCGGTTGTTCACTAATGGCCGTTTAAGAACTGCTCCGACGTACTCTTGAGGGTAACTAGCTTTCACCACTTATAAGAGGGACCGGGGCTAGATAAATCTATTTCAATACCGCGATTTTTACCAATTTTCTAAACATTATCCCTCTTTATAAAAATCAGTGGCCGACATAACTAGCATTTTCGATATATGTATTGTTGCCATCTTATTCGTCCTCTGGTTGGCTGTCGTATGGACCTGCAACTCATACTGTACGATTGGCAACTTCAATCGTGTTATTGTATTTTGACAATTCTTGAACGCGCGACATTTGAAGATTGGTAAAAGATTGTTTTGGGAATAAATAAATAATAAATATTAAATTTAATAAACAATAAGTCGCCTTAAAACATTGATTTCTGGCTTCAGTTCATCAAGCAGAGATGAAGAGGCAGAGCCAGAGGGAACGAAGAGAGGTAGAAAATGAGGAAACGGATGCACAGATGAAATGGCAGATCACAGTTTTAGAACATTGTAAATTAATGTTCGTCACTAAAAGTTTTCATGCATAAATTGATATACTCAATTTAATATCCTTTTGTCATGTAACATTTATGTACTTTCAAAGTACTATTCAAATAAATAATGAAAATTGAAGTAGTTTCAAAGATTTATTCCATACACTGCAAATTAATTGTACATCACACCTTGAATGCAATTCAATATACAATTTTATGCATATAAATTTTCCGTACTGCTGCATTAAACTTCATGCAATTTTTCTTACAGTGTAGGTAGAGACAGAGACGTAATGGCAGAAAGGCTGAAGTAGAAAAATTGATGTGGAGAGGTAGAAGCATTTAAAAAAATGATAAAATTACGTATACAAATTGTGTAACGCCGCGTAGGTAAGTGCGCGGAGCGCGATGTTTGATGCTAGTATGAAAATAAAATGCAAGATATTCATTACTATACTGGGCATTCCAGAGTCTTGTATAGTCTTGTGTTCGTTTTACTTCGTAAAACGGTGTAGTAAATAACAGATTATAATACGCTAATAAATAATAGATTATAATTACCAAAAATCTGCTGAAGTAAGCTACGTCCATTTATTTTATTCTTAGAGTATATTCTTTGTTAAAAAATAAAATAATTAAGATATTACAATGAATATGGGTGGAAAACTGAGTTTGGAGCAAGAAATGAAAATACGAAATATTCAGAATTATGGCAGTTCTTAATTTAAAGAAAGATACCATTTTTTATGATAACACTTTTTATGTTGCACAAATGATTAAGTAGATACAGCTTTTATAAATAAAAAAAATTGGAATCTGATAGTTAGATAGTTTTAAAAGAAAACCTATAAATGTAAAATATAGCTTGAAGCTAAGTAAACTAAAAGTAAAATATAACTAATGACCAAGCAATCACTTTCCAGCTCTTCTTTTGAAAAAGAAGAAACCCTTCATAACTTTTGAAAAAATAGATAAGCCTGTAGGTATTTTTTATTTATATTTTTACTCGTAATCTAAAATCGATGTTTGAAGTAACCAACAAACTATTGTTTCTCAACCAAGAATTTACTGTGAAGATGTAGAAAGAATTGTCGAGGTGTATTAAACAAAATGAAATCAAAATTTTTGTCATTGTTACTCACAACAACATCCTAATCGGATTTTTTTAAATATGAGGGTCGTGAATGTTGATTTATCCTATATACATCAATTCCTTAATCGGAATTATTATTATTAGTAATAGTAATGATGATTTATTGACAATATATAGATAGTAAATTTTGTCTGTACATTATATATTATAATTCCTATTTTTCTACTTTGTTACATTGTCAACTGAACATCGACCACGGTCCTTCGGACTTTAAATTATTATTTAGAGTTTAGAAAAATGATTTTTAAAAATTATTCACCATTATTTGCTCAGGATCAACATTTTAATAGTTCTTTTAAACTCGTTTTATTTAACTTTGGAAATGTTAACATTACACAAGCATTGAATTTAAAGCTGTATCTATTCATATTACCCCGGTCTCTCCTATAGAGTAGGTGCAGTGATTTGCCCCTTAACTAGACCATAAATACAGTCTTTGGCATACTTGGGCTTCTTCTTATCAAATGCGAAGAAATGCAGGGACTCATTACAGCTTCCCAACGCAATAAAATGGGATATGAGTTTATTACACTTGAGGAAAGTATTTTTAGCATGAAAAAATGACTACGAAAATACCATAATTTAGCGAGAAGTTACATGGAAATGCAAAATCAAGACGAAGATATATTCGAACCATAATGCAGCATCGATGTCGTTACGACTCAACGAATCCACAAGTAACAATGTTTCTCAAATAATTATATTTCTCTGTCCGAAGGAATAAATCACAATGGTGATCGCTCTCTTGGGGAACTAGTACGTAATTACTCTTCGCGCAATTATTAGAAAATCGAAATTATAATGCTGCGGAGAATTACAAGAGTCACGAGAATACTTTGCGAGTATTTCAGACGACAGTTTGCAGTGTCTCGATGCACGATCGTAAAAAAAGGAAAAACTGTTTTTTCTCTCATAGTTTTATTGAAATTCATTTTCTTTCTGTGTCCCTTTATCTATCAATAGTAGATGAAGGGACGCGAAAAAAACGCAATTCTACCATGACGTAAATGGACTGAATTTTTCATTCTGTGTTAATTCAGTCGATTTTTTTTTAACCTGTGTTAATACTTTTCATGAGGGGCCACATTTTGTGATATTTTCAGAAAAATTATGGAGCTGCACTTTTTTGTCAGATTATTTCTACGATGGAAGGGAAAAACAGAACAAGAGAAATATAAAGTTAGTAGTTAATTTTTTATCTTGAGGTAAAAAAAGACATTGCTTTTTTCTTAAACAAAATTATAAAATTATCAATCTTTTGGAAAAAGGCGACACTTTCGATTTTACTCAAAAGTTTACAGAAATGACAGAAAAAAAGTGAGTATGAAAACAAAATAGTTAAACAGTAAAAGAAAATGGACTAAACGATGATGTGATAAGGTGTCCGATAAAAATGGGGTTTCCGAATTTTATTGACTGCTTAAATATGCGATATTCACATTGACGTGTTTATTACTGCGAATTGTACACAAATGTCTGTAAATTTTGTAAAGCTTAAAGTAAATGTTTTAAAATAGAATATCGATCGAACAGTTTCATAAAAACAGTCTTAAAAAATTCTTGAGACCGGCAATTTCACATCTGCACGTGAATTAAAAAATTAAACCGTACATATTCGAAAGAATCATAGAATTCAATGCATATTCAATCAAATAAACATTTCCCTCGAATTTGTTTATCAAGTTTAAAAAAATGTATTACATTTTTGTTATTATTATTGTTATTCGGAAGCCTTGATGATATCTTAAATCACTTCGACATTTTCATAATTCCTTCTCGTCTTAAATTGCTTAAATTCTAATCAAATGCAAAAATTACGCCTATAATTTCATCTTTAATTTGCCCAATTTTTTCATTCCAAAAGATATAGAAAAAATAAGCGAATAAAAAAATTCAACGTATACGTTTCCGGCGGATTTAGTTGAACCAGCCAATCTCTTTTCTCCAGCTTTTTCAACTATAATTCGCACATACACAACATTCCTATCTTAATTACGCAACGTTTTTTTTTTTCTGTCAATATAGCCTCATTTGAAACAGGTTTTTGTAAGACTTTCATTGACGACGAGAGGAAGAAAAAAGAAAAAAAAAAAAAGAAGAGAAACAAACTTTTGGGTGTGCGCGGATGCGTTATCGGAGAGCGTTGCGAGCAGCATCGAAGATAGTTGCAAAATAGTTGGACAGTCTTCGGCGACAAGCGAATCGTCCAAAACGCGCGAAGCAAGCGAAATACTCGGGAATTGCGAAAACCGTATACATTAGCCGGGGTGAAGGAAAAAGGGGGCCAACCGTTCGCACTCCTGCTGGTTGGCCGGCAACGTTCGCACACCGTCGCTGGTGAGCTCGAGAGCTCGTACTCGTGCTCGTGAAGTTATGCAACAAGACACTTGCCGTCCAAGAGTGCAGTCCATCGAGAGCCTAATCATTTGCTGGTGCGCTATAGTGCCGAGCTCTGGATCTCCAGCGGTGTGATAAAAGGAAAATAATAAACACGGAGACAAAGATGTTGAGAAGAAATTGGAGGTACAAGAAGTGGTCGATATAGAGGGCGGAAATTGAAAGAAATCACTAGTTTCAAGAGGGAGGTCTGCACTGCAAATAGCGTAACGCAGATAGTTTGCAACATTTGCAACATTCGCAAACCGAGGGAGAGAGTAACAAGTGACAATAGAAGGGGTAATGTCGGTCACCTAACATGAAAGTCGTATATCTCTGTCGAAAATACGTTTTTGTTTATATCCACTAAATGTCAAAATGACCTGCGAAACAACTACAGTGAAGTACTAAAAAGGTCTCGGAGAAAAATAATCGGCACTAACCATTGAGGTGCAGTTCGTATTGAATAATAATTCTATATGAACTGCGTTATCCGTTATGACAGTTGGGTTGCAGTTATTCATGTGTAAATTTACGAATGGACATTACAAAAATTATTGGTTGTACATTTCATTGACTTATTGTCCTTTTTTTAGCGAGAATATTAACTGCACACTCTTAATTCTCATACACTGTTAAGAATGTTTTAATGACGTTTGGTGTGGGCTCTTTATCAGAGCTAATTTGATGTTGATAGTGACACTTTTCATCGTTTTTTAATTCACACAAGAGAGTGGGTCGAAATTATTCGATAACCACCTGCAAAATTTTAACTCATTTTGTTTCGGGATCGACAGATGAAAATCAACAAATTGTTGGCGATCAATGCGCAATTATGGCATGAATAAAAGTTCAAAAGTTTCGTTGAATTCCATTCATTTATAATTTATTAAAATGCGTTAAAAGATTTGAGGTTATAGTGCAAGTTAACTCCAGCTGTTCAAGATCGGCCATTGACACCGTTTGTAAGAATGGACTTATATGGACTCAGCGAAGGTTTCATTTTTATCAATATAATAAACGGTATATTTTTAAATATGGTATTTAAAACGTATCATAATTTGAATTGCTATTTATCTTTTAACTCGGTACACTTTTAACGCTTGTAAATACTAATAGCTGGTTAAATCTTTTCTGTACAGAAAACACTTGTGGATGGTTTGTAATATAAATTACCATTCCGTGCTCACTGACCCGTTATCCAGTGCCAGAGAGTGTCGGGCAAGCGGATAATTGGCAAACACTGTCTAATATAATTGTCAGATAATCAGGAGCCGTGAATGTTAAATTGGTGCACCATGCAGACAGAAATAAATTTCAGAATTGTACGACCGTGTACCTTAAGTTGCCATGCATACACTGCGTTGCCACAAAATAAATTTTCTGGCAGCGCAGAATCGATGATTCTATTTTGCACTATTCCATTGGAATTTATTTCACGTAGACCTACAAAAGAAATTATGAAATGAATAGTTTAAAGAAAACATTTAATATCAAAATTATTGATATTCTCCATTTCCATGAAAATCAATATTTTTATTCTATAAATTTACATTTATAAAAAAATGAACATGAGATTCCAAAAATAAGTGTGATAAGTTAATATTTAATGGTCGCTTAAGAGTCGTTTATTTAATGGTTGTTTCCCCAAGTTTGTTTTCACATAAAGTATCACCAACTTTTTTTGTTTTCAACCGTATATTACACTCATTCTTTAAACCTGCTCTTCATTTGCATAACAACCTTAAATAAAAAGACAACCATCATTGTTAATAGTTCTTGAAATACAGATTTTTACGGAAATGAAGAGTCTTAATCGCGTTGAAACTAAATATTTTTTCTGTTTTTCAAATAAAAATTTTGGAGTTTTCATTTTAGGCCAAGTTCAATTTCAGTAAAAGGACGAAGAACAAATCTATCGATTTATTCGATAATTTTGCGTTGTCATATACCCCCGAGGGGACAACACCGCGAGTCAATATACGTCAATACTTAAACAAAACAAAAAACTATAGTTATCACGATTACGAATGTAACGCAGTAGAGCGAGACCGCTGACTTTTTATCCAAGAACTGAACTTAGAACTGAGAAAAATAAAAATAGCTGCAACACGTTGTTTCGAAGAACTCCATTAATGTTACTCCACGTGGTTTATGTCTCAGGTTACAAATCGTCGGTAAGTGATAATTGAATGAGAAAAAGAGAATTGTAATGACGATTGCATCGCATCGGGAGTACAATATTGCAGACGGAATGTCGTTAATGAACTGGGAGTTCCTTACAAGATAATCGTTGCTCTTAATTCTGCAGCTGCACCTGCATTTTTTTTGTCATTCCTATATCAACTCGCAGTTTTCATGGATATCGCTTATAGCAATTTAGCTCGATTCATGGTTTTCTACATAGGATCAAAGATCAGACAATCGTCGTGAGAATCTGCTTTCTCGATCGAGGAAATACAAATCCCATTAATAATAATAATAATAATAATAATAATGGCAATATAAATGATGATAAAAATAAACTCCTGAGAAAAAGACGGATTATGAAATTAATGTAGGAAGTGTTAAGAAGTTAAACTAGGAATACAAAAAAAAACTGTAGTGGTAGCTATTAATCAGCAGTTTTCAACTGTCCGGTAAAGTTGTCGAATCGTCCTCGAGTTATAAATTAAAAAATTAAAAAATTAAAAAAACAAAAGAAACTGAAATGCGAATTTTCATGAAATATTAACTACTTTATCAATTTTGTCCAAATTCAATACCAAAGGTCACAATTACTCCGATAAAGTTTTATGTCAAGTTTCAGGTCAATAGCTCAAAATTTGTTTGAATTAGAATGATAACAGTTCATAATCTTAAAAATCTCGTAAAATGAAAATGCTTCAACCGATTTTTATAACAGACCGTACACTGCACAAAAATTCCAGTTGATTCAGTTGAGTAGTTCACGAGTTATGGCAGAATAAATGTTAGCCTCTCTATCGCAGATAATACATCCGGACACTTTTTCTTAAGTATATTTTTCGAAATTTTACATTATTCTGAGTACACTGACATGAAAATCTTGGGAAAAAAATCATGAAAACATAGCGTTCCACTATGAGGAAAAGTTTGAAATACTGTACTGGACAAATAGATATACAGTAATAAATAATAATAATCGACTGGCTTCCTGTAGGTTATAAAAAATCTATATGTAATAATGATAATAAGAACAATATTGTTGTTATTGCAACAATGTAATTTGGTATCTTTCACGAAATTTCAACATAAAAATTTGTCACGTTCTTTGTAACTCGAGACAGCAATGGAATTTATATACGAATGCAGTTTGCTTTGTAATCACGAGAAAGCCATGAAAAGTGTCACGAAATAAGAGATACAGATCATAACCGATTGCTTAACTGCTTCGATAAGAAAATTAAAGTGAAAAAGCTTTCGTTGCTGTCTTAAATTTGACGCAGTGTTTCTATATAGTTTAACGTAAATAACGCACGACTCATCGACAAGCGGGTGTAAGCAACACAATTGTGAAAGTAACTTTAGCCCTGGGCATAGAGAAGAGGGGCCCCAGAAAGAGTCCACACGATGCACGTACACGGCGTGCCGCACGCGGCATGAGCATCAACAGCGCACCTGTATATTTTCCCCACATGGTTTTCGATATTCTATTGTATAGCTATTATACACGTGGAAGCTCTCTTGGCTCGCGTGCCGTGTCAATTACGCTTGTTTTCACGCCACGAGGAAAGTAACCAATGAAGTCGAAAGAGTGTAGGACCGCGTGCGTTCTGGCTAGTTCTAATGCCAATTGAAAGTGCGAGTATGTTTACGCAGACGTAATATCTACGTGCCGGGATCAGAAGCATCGGGCGGCTGGTATATGCGTTCATCCACACGCGATACACGAGGAAAATTAGAGAAAGAGAGAAAAAAAAGTATGCAAGATAAAACTGTACACATTGCTTCGTCATTACAGCATTGTAAAAAAAAAATCTCTGAGTTATGAACTCTATGTTGGAAGCTTACCAAATTTAGTACCAACGACACATTCTATTCAAGTTGTATGTAAAATTTTGGATCAGCTGCTTGAACCGTTCTCAAGTTACATCATTTTCAACAAAATTACGACAATCCAAATATCTATAAAATCTTGACTTTTCTCAAATTCAGTATCAAACATTGGCAGACTCTATTTAAGTTTTATGCCAAAATTTATGTCAGTTGCTTGAAGCGTTCTCGAGTTATAGAATTTTCAAAAAAATTACGAAAATTTCGAAACTCCATAAAATTCGCACCGTTTTTCCGATTTCTGCCAAGTTCAATACGAAAACAATATTAAATATACCTCCACTTATGAAGAACTCTATTTAGCAAAGTATAGTCAATTTTACAAAAGTTCGAGCGACCACGTGCTTTGTTGAAAAATTCAAAAAGCCATATAATCTAAATGCCTGAATACATTTTGCTAAAAATCGCAACAATCAAAGTGGGGCAACTACTTGTATGCCAAATTTAAGCTCAATCGGTTGAACCGTTTTTCAGTTATGGGTTATATTGTCTCTTCCAAGCCCTGCATACACGCTCACACACACATACATACGTACGGACTTTATTGCCAAACCACTTTTCTCGACGTTTTGGACCATTCTGAGTGTCCAGACATGAAAATCTCCGAATTTTAATTTTTTTTCATGAAAACAAAACTTCCTCTATGAGAAAGCGAAATAAAAAATACAAAAATTAATATACCGAGATTCAGTTTTACTGTTAAGCTAGATATAACATTTCCCGTGTAGTCTTATTGGCTTGTTGAGCGGTTGATTGTTAATAAACGCTTGAGACTTTTATTATCAAGTAACGAGTCTCGTCGAGTGCGTGTTTCCGACAATTATATATCCCTTAATTACACTTGGATATTATATAATAAAATGTGATGGACTGCGTGTGCAAAGCTCGAGATGTAACGGAGAGAATTTAAGAATGAGGGAAAGCGATAAGAAGATTGTTCGATGCGGCATGTTGACGTTAATGCTATGATGACCAGGATCGAACGAGAGGTGATTGAACGCCAGTGGCCACAAGACATCACAGACGAGATGACGACAGATGACGTCGGCGATCTAGTGTATATGCTATTATACGCTTACAACATCGATATATATATATACGCATACACTCGTCAACACTGAAAGACTCGTGCTAATGTGTACGAGGCATTAAAGTCGCCGAGAAGGCAACAAGAAAGTGCAACGGCTGCGACTACTGCACGACAAATCGAGTTGATAGGACACAGTGCAACGGTACAGTCGTGCTACTGATGCCTATATGATGGTTAAAACTCCGACTATACAAGCATCGTCTACGTATTTGTCATTGCGTAAGGAAAAGTTTGAATGAGGTAATGAGACAATTGAACGACAGACTACTCGACACGAAAGGATGACTCTTGAACATTCGCGGGCGCGCTGCTGTGTTACGTGTTAATTGAGAACGCACACGACGACCTCGAACGCTCGCAAATTCTTCTTTTGTGCCCAATGTTACGCACGATAATCGTGTTAACCTTGGGACTAAAATCCAGAGGGATGTGGCTGAGGAATGGTAGTCGATCAATCGCGAAATCGATAATTCAATCGATTCGTAGTCGATGAATATATTCCTACGACGAATTTGCAACAGAATTTACAGACAATTCTTTATATTTATAATAAACAAATGGAATAAACTGCGTTAATGATTTATAGTTAGAGGATCAAATGTTGCAATGAGATAAAGCTAATTATTGGTTTCCGAATTTGTCGCAGCTCACTGTTTAATAAAAAAGAAGTCACTTGTACGGTAAAAAATTAACAAGTAATATAGATTAACGGTAAATTCATATCTCTGATTTTTAAAAAAGTATGTGAGAAAGATGGCTTAAAAAATTAAAGTTAGCGAATAAATTTGTAATTGAAGGGGAGGAGAAAAATTGAAGAATTATCGTGTGTTTGATTTTTTGTAATAAATTTATGAATAATTGAGAATGTTTAATTAAAAAATTGAAATTCGAAAGAAAACTAATAAAATTATGACCAAAAAGCTAGTAAATTGGATAAAGGTTTGAAATCATACGAGTATATATAACCAAACTTATTCATTTTTACTGTAAAATAATGTACATTCAAAATCCAAAGAAAATTGAAGAAAACAGTGCAAGTAACTTACTCGATAATTTCAATGTGTTAAACATGAAATTTGTACTTCTTAGTTTTCCAAAAAAAGAATTAGCAAACGAAGAAAAAAAGCCTGCAAAGCAGAACCTTTCAAATTGCTTCCTCATTATTTAGTATCTTTGACAACCCCTTTTTTTACGAAGCTACATCTATGGGGAAGTATGTTAATCAATTTTAGTTTCCTCATAGATGAGGCTTTGTTTTCAAGAAAAGAAATTTTCCGAGATTTTCATGTCAGGATACTTAGAATAATCCAAAGCATTGAAAAAAGTGGTTTAGAAAAAAAAAATAAGAGAATCCAAATTTGTCAACATACTTCCTCGTGGAGGAAGTTTTGTAAAAACTCAGAAATAATGAGTAAGCAATGTGCTAAGATTTTTTGGTATTTTTTGTTGTTTTATCAATTGAAAAAAAAAAGTAATCACATGACAATCGTAAAAAAAATGTCTACGCCCTTTTGGAAGAACCTGCTGTCCTATGACAGATAACAAGAATATTGTTTTCTTCTTAACCGCCCTAAATCACACAGCTATATTTTACCAAGTGTATATCGAGACCTCATTCTGTGAATATTTATATACCCAACGTGATAAGACATCACGGCTCTTTATCTGCGCCTATCTAGAATGCAACAACCGTTTATTCACTTTATGGTTCCAATGTACTATGCAGCGTTAGTAGGTGTAAACAAAACTTTTCCAACAACAAAATAAAAATATATTTCCTTTCTCCTGCAATAGCACTATAATTGTCACGCATGAAGAGACCTTTGGTCTTTCGTGTTTGACAGCTCGCGTGAACCGCTTAATTTTCACGAATGTCACGTGGACGTAATCGTATCGGTGTATCTCTATGTAACGATCGCTACTGCTTCCAGTCGATATTCCATCAACTTTGCAGGCTTGAACTCCACGGGCCACGCCAATGGCTTGCCGCGTTGCAAGGTGGCAAAGCCGGGGAAAGTGAAATACTGGGATAACTCTGTGCATAGAACGCACAGGTTCCACTTGTATACGCTATGCACCGAGGCTCGACGTTCGGAATCGGATAGACGGCTCTGCAGCCGTACGAAGAACCTAGACGGTTCGCGATCAGCGCTATACATTCAGCCAGGGTAAGCTCTGGTCGACTAATATGGGAGACCGGTGCTAGTTGGCACACATTTTGCTTTTGAATTTTTCTTTTTAAATTTCTTTCAGGCACATTGAGTTGAAAACATCAATGCGATTTTTTACTTTAATCTATCGTTTAACTTGTATATTAAATTTAATATACCAGTTTATGTATAAGAGCTCTCCACACCTGTAATGGAAACTTACAGTACATTTTTCAGAAAGTGATACATATATAATCTGTAAATTTGTATTCTTTACTCAATCAACGCTATCTCAACGCCATAATTTCAAATGTTTACATATCTTTTAAAGGGCGTGCAATCTTTAGCTCTCGTAATCAGCTATCGAGTCGACTAATTCTTTATAATTGCAGACATGTTTTATGTTGTTTGAAACAAATTGCACCGAATGAAATGGTTGCAATGCTCCATGTGTGCGCCGAAAATGAACACGATCGGTAGAGGCGTTCTCGAGATATGTTTGAATTCACATCAGTTTGTAATATTAAAGGCCAATATCATTTTTATGTTCATTTTTAAGTTCCTTCTTAAGTTCATTTCTAAGTTCATTCTTAAGTCCGATCTTAAGATTGAACTTACTACTAGATATTCGACCCTTAGTGACTTGAGTGTGGCCTCTTTAGAATAAGACGTCTAGAGCAATAGCAGTTTTTTAAACAGGCTTGACTCCATTTGTCCCTGATTCAACTAACCCCTGTCTCCCCTAATATGCCTGACAGAGGTTAGGGTGGGATGGAATCCTCTTACATAAGCGTAGTACCAAAGTCCTTTCTTAACTTCATGGAGTGCCCCACCAAAGGAGACACTCATAGATGGCGCGAGATAAAGCTTAAGAGGGAACGAAAGTGAAAAGGCAAAAGAGAACGAGAGTGAGCGGGAGAGACGAACACGCTGACCATCCAGTCCCATTGGAATCTAACCGAGCCATCAGCTATTGCAAAAGTTCTTCGGCGACACAATACATTGTCTCCTTTCACACGAATTTCCGATTCTTTCAAAATAAGTTTCGACTTTTAATATGTTCTACAACATTTTCGAAATTCCAAACTAACGTTACTACAATATTAACACACCGTCGTTTCTACTAATTTGTAAGAAAAAATACGCTAATTTTTTTTACAATTGTTGGATTAAATTGTTAATTTATAAATAAAAAGTTGTTATATTGACAAATGTAATAAACAACAAAGTGTCGAGTATCCGTTATAAGTGACATTATTATCATGCAAAAATCATAATATATATACATTTGTAGCTATGTTTATAAAACTGGAACTGGTTCGATCGTAAAACTAACAACAACAACAACAACAACAACAACAAACGATTGCGGGCATTTTCTAAAAACAAATTGTTGAAAAGCAAACTCACGAATCGTTGATACAAATAATCTTAAGACAATATGGAAAGTCTTAAATGCATGTGAAAAAGTTAAAAGATTTTAATCAATCTTTTCACTGCTGCGTTCTAATGACGATGATGCTGACAATAACGATTACCTAATAATTGTTAAATGACACAACATGCTTGTTTCGCGTCATTGAATTATGGATTTTCGTGATATTTAAGCATAAAAAGAATAATATAATTTTTGAAGAACACCAAATCCGGTTGCGATCATAGGTTGGCAATTTAGGCAGACTACAAATTCGCTAGTTAGGGTAAAATAATGTTAATATTTTGTTGTCTCTTTCTAATCCAATACAATTAAACGCATGTGCGTTAACTGGTTTTCAGTAAACGCACATTTTTATCATTTAAATATGGTATTCAATCACAGTACGTTTCAAAAACATTGTAACTCAGCTCGCTTCAACCACAAGTATGTTACGTCTTTTGAATTAATATATTCCGAATGGCCAGCAGTAAAATCTTTTACTGCTGTTTTTACTCGTGTGAGACACACGTACACGAGTTCACTGTGCGGAACATCGTAAACGGAGCCTGGAAAGACGCGTCACCTTCATCTACTTAGATACGTCCAAACCACTGGGTGGAGATGTTAAATCGAAATGTCAAAAAATTGCAATATGCCGAGAAGACCACGTGACAAAACTCAATAGAATATCACAATCCATAATATTTGTATTTCATTAAATTAATTATAATAAATCGTTTCATCGAAATATAACAAATTATAGGCGCACAGAAAAAAAAGGCTTGCCAATATTTCCCTCAAAAAAAAATGGCAATTCTTACTTTATAGACATATTTGTTTAGTTGATTAGTTTATGAATAGAATATGAACATCCTGATTACTGAAACTTTACTGAATAATAATAATAGTTAACGAGCATTTACTGGAGATAGTCGTACATCAAAATGCAATCGATTTCAAGTCATAGATTGATATATTGAAAAAATTGTATTATTGTTGTTGTTGTTGTTATTGTTATTAATAGTACTACTACTATTTAAAAATAATAATAACTAACCTAATAACTGTCATTTCATGTTTATGAATTATTTACTTCACTCTTTCAACATGAAAAGTGCAAATACAACTGACAGAACTTGTTTTTTTATGATTCTTTATTAATGACTCCGGGTGTCGGTTTGTCAATTTCGATTCAAAGGAATTCCTTCTGTTTGATACGTGTCGCACATTTTTTAAATTATCGAATAGTTACTCATGGTAATTAACGAATAATTACTAGAGACAGCGACAACATAAAAATGTTATCAATTTCAATCCATAGATTGGTGTATTGACAAATTTTAAATACAATTATAGAGAAGGTAAAAAAAACAATATTATTATAATAATTATAAAAAAGATAACAATAATAATAAAATTGATAATTGTTATTTTAGGTTCATTAATTGTTTTTTTGTTTATTTTAAACATGACAGGCGAGCTTGAAGTCACAGAACTTGTTTTATACGCTTCTCTATACTAATGAATCCGGGTATCGGATCTCGATTTATCTCGAATTAAATCAAGGAAAGATAGGCTAGGTTGAAAAAAAAAACGTTGTTAAAATACAGATTCGAAGAAATTCCTTCTGACACGTCTCGATCGTTTCCCCCAGTCGTCATGATCATTTATGGACGAAGCCCTCGATGAATACGAAATAATTTTACACACATACAGCATCATCATCACCAGCAGCAGCAATAGCGACCACCAAGTAGTATAGCATATGCGGTTGAATACTCAAGAAATACCTCGATGTCCTTCTCTGTGGCGAAGCCGCCCGTTAATTTGCGAAACGACTTCCGCCATTTCCAAGGATAACACGCGCAGTGTCTAATATGCGAAAACAGCATCGCGGATTCTCATGATTCCATTCACAGAGAATTTAATGCATCATTGAGAGCTCCGAGGTGGGAGAAGTAGTTGGGAGACAAGAGGCTTTTTAATTAATATTCGTTTCCGTATGATAAAACATTATTGAATCAGTGAACTTTTATTTATTCACTGCTTCACGTTTTGCTTACTTGTAGACAACATTTGTCGCGAAGATTTTTTTTTCCAGATTTTTTAGAAACTTTGTATGCTTGGCCGGCATGAAATTTGTGGGACAGGTTAAACACCTTTATTTGTGATTATTTTCAAAAATTAAGTCAAACATCCAGTCAAATTTCATTCAATTTTGCATTTTACAAACAAATGCCTGTGCGCAGTCCAGTTGCCACAAATTTATAGCCATCGAGCAAAATAATTTTTTACAAAATAAAAACTATGTTAAACGAGGATTGGTATTGAATTTCGAAATTTTCAACAGGCGAAAACTAATATTCGGCGCTATCGCGTAACAAATTTGATGATGATTGGAAAACGGGTTCGCATTTTATGGTATTTTGATATATATTTTTTTTTAATTAATGTTTTCTTTTGACTCAGGTCAACTGGCAATAAATCAATTCAAATTTTTTCGCAGATGAAAAATAATATTCAAAAACAAATGTTCCTCTATGAGAAAACCAAAATAGAAAAACATTCTTCCTCAGAGAGGTGTAGCTTTGTATACATTCCGAAATAATGAGGAAGCAATCTGAAAAGTTCTACTTTGCATCCTTTTTTCTCCTTTGAGACTGAAGGTCCTCTGGACGGAGGAAAAACCGAGTTATCGTTAAAGCGACACGCTGCGAATTTGTCTCGTCTGGATACAAACGCCCACGCGCTGCTTCAAAATTACATCGAGCACGCAAGATCGTCGAGCTTGATCAACATACTCTTTGACTCTTTGTGTGAAACTCGACGCACATATATACCACACGTATGACACTTGTCTATGTGGTTTAATGCCAGTAGCGCCTACATGAACGTGCGTTATATTGCATAACTCGCCGATTGTTAACCACCACCGGCTTGCAAAGAGTTCGACCTCGAGTTACCCGGTTTGGAAAATAGGAAATAATCGCCAGCTGGTAAATTAGGAAGTTCGTGCTCCGATTACCATATATCGCGGAGATTATTTTGTTGTAAAACACGGTAAAGCCTTCAGCTTTAATAGATCACTTTTTTTTTGTACTGATTGATAGATTTCTTTATTATGAAAGCAACAAAATTACAGAAGACGAATATTTATCGCTTAGATTTCAAGCAATTAAGAGAGTTTAATTTTTTTTTTTCGGTAAAAAAAGTTGTGTACTGATGGATCGTAACTGTTTTTTTTCAACATGCTAAAATAAACTTTAGTTTCAAATATAAAATATAATAGCAGCATATTCGTTTTGTTATAATTTGTTTTTAACTATATCGAAAAAATAAATTTTTTACTCGCATGAGACCAGTTTTGTTCGTACTTAAAAAAAGATTCAAGGTCCGAATATATAAAATTATAGGAAGAGATCGATTACAAAGACGGGAATATTTTTCAAAATATGTTAATATACTAAATGTAACTTATTTTATGATTTGCTATATTTGGATCTGGAGATTTTTTTACACGTTCACTAGTTTTTTTCATAAGAATTGCCTTAGTAATTACAGAGAACAAATGTATTTGATATAATTAAATGAAAAAGTTGACCTTTTGAAAATTGAGTCAACTAAATATTTTATATAATTAAATAATTGTTTCATACACCGATTATGTTACAGGATATTTTCAGTTGGCTTAAATAAGCATTTTTAATTGATTTAATGTTACTAGATTTTATAGCATTTCGTATCAATAAAATAAGAAATAAGGTTAAATTCAATATATTATTTCATTGTCGACGAATGAAAGTTAAGCAGGTCGTGAATTCAATTATATTTTTTTATTCAGTTAAACTTTTTCTTTTAGTGTATGTATGCAGATAGTGAATTCGTAAAGCATCTTTCAAGTCACAGATAATTTTAGATTGAGAAAAGATTACTGATTATTCTTTGAAAAAATTCAACAAAATTGTACCACTTTTGACATTACTATAAATCAATCAATATTGTCGTAAATCTGTAACGAAATTGATTCGTAAAACTTTAACAATTTCCTGCGCCGATTTGGTTAGCGCTTCGACCTCTGTTGAACAATATTTCTGTGCAAATGTACGAAAAATAAAAACTATATATTAACAAGTAAGGAAATAAATTTTAAGCTCTTGTTTGATATTTTATCTTCTACTGAACTCTGAATTAATTAAACAATCTTGAGTTTCCTTCAATCACAAACAAAAAAATGCATTACATAGTGGCAAATTTTTCCGAAAGTTCAGCATAATAATCGTCTATTGACGACAGCACTATCCCTCTACTATCTATAACGACAATGGAAACCAATTTAAGCTCACTTAATGCGGGATTTTGTATTAATCAACTTAATTTTCACACAATTGACATTTCCTTCAACCATTCATAAGAAAGATCAATAATTCCGCCAATTATATATTCAATAACTCTATTATGCTATGTGTGTTTAGTGCATTGAATCTCATTAAATATCCATCAATGGTATAGCGGAATGACTTGAAGATTCGATAATCGAAAACAGTAAGTGATCTATTCTTTAGCAATGACGCGAGCGAGTGTATGCCAATTCCATAAACACCTGTGTTATTCGCGAGGACGTGGTTTATCGTCGACGTTAGAGATTTTTCGCCAACAACACACCCCCATTGACAAAAATAGATGTTAAAAATATATGTGAAAATACAGTACTAGGAAGTCGGTTTTATGAATCCGCCAAAAATTGAATATTTTAAATGTATCTTGTTTTTATATTCGACACATTATTTGATGAATGGGTCAAAATATATTTATCCTATATGTAACAATATATATTCTGTATATGTCATACGCATTCGCGTGGTTAATTTTCGACTTGAATTTTATTTTTTGTTTCCCAACTCAAAAAATAGTACCAAAAAAAAAATTTCCTAAATCATCACTACATACAAAAAATATTGAAAGGACACTACCAAATTTTAAAGAAAAATAATATGAATTTCCTTATTTCTCTTGGTTAGATTTGTTTAGTTAGAATTTAATATATTTGTTGTCTACCACCATAAAGCAACGGTGACAAATACTCAAAATAAAATACCCCTAAAACGTCAGTACATGAAAAAAAAAAAATTATTTAAAGGTCTCTACTGAACTTAAAAAGCAAACAGGCAAAATTTACTTTTGTCATTTATGCATTCATCTTGTTCAGGATAGTTTATATAAAAATTGGAACATATTATAAAAAAAATATATTATAAAAAATGTTTCAATGTTTCTTTCGTCTCTCACCTCAGATAACGTCAAGACATTCGCAAAATAAAATTCTGCTAAAACACGAGAGTATAAGCAAAAAATATTTGGCGGTTGCTACCGAATTTCAAAGAATGTGAGGAAAAATAATTTTCATTTTCATTCAGGTAGGATCGAAAAATAAATCGAAATTTCAATTGAGCACTCTGAACAAGACAAATAAATAATAAACTTAACATATTTATTTATTTAAAGACCGTAGCAATATCTAAACATATTTTTTCTTGCGCACTAATGTTTCAGGAAAATTTTCTCTTGAGTATTTATCAACGAAAAAGAATGAAGAATTTACTGTATTTTTTTGTTCTCCGAAATTTCGCGATGAACTCTATAAATTATTTTTTTACGCTTTGATTTTGATTTGTCGAATACTTTTTTATATTCTTCTATTCAAGACAATTTTGTATCAGTACTTGGCACTGCATTTTGAGTTGGGAGATTAAAATGAAAAAATTAAGTTCAAAATGACCCTAATTTATTATAAGTAATTTATTTTAAGTATGAATACTTTTTATTATATGTAATACGGGTTAAAAGTTAATAAATAATAGAAATTAAAAAGTGAATTACAGTTAAATACATTTTTTAATATATTATTACTTATTTTTAAATATATATATTTCCGTATCTATTTCTGTCCATCGGGGGTGTAACTAGAATGTACATGCGTTGATCAGACACCCAACCGCACGAAAAATAAAGAGGATCTGACAATCACCAGTTGCACTGATGGCGTTTCGCTTTGATTATCATTTGCACGTACGCAAACAAAGAATGAGATTCGTCAAGACTCAAAGGCCAGTCACGATGAAATTTAATCAATTACATACTGTTTTAAAAAACTACAACCAAGAGGTTTGATAACAGAATTGAAATTTTTATTTTAATTAATATAATCGTTATAAATTTTTCTCGATAACCAATACAAGAAATTTCATAAACGTGTACAAGCAAATGAAGTTATATTAAAAATAATTAAATATTTTTCTAACATTTACAAAAGTGTATGAATATTGCTGTGAACATTATGAAACTCTTATCGTTAGAAAGATATAATTACATTATTTTGCTACACAAACCTTAGAGTGTTTAATACCAAATATAATAATTTCAGAATGCAATGATGCAATTGTGCTTTAATTTCATATTCTTAAACACAATTAGCAAATATAATACGACTGATGTATGCAGTGTCGTAAATTTCATAATAGCATTGAAAAGAAAATTTCCATGTTTGCTTAATGTTATCAAATTGTATTGGAATTACAAAAAAAAAAAAGGTTATGGATTGCTTTTTACCTTTACAAAGAACGTTATTTAAGGTCATGATTCAAATGAGCTTCGGCGGATGACAACCTCGTTGATGGAATGATATTTATTTTTTACGTTTTGCCCCGATCAGGGCCTCTTCAAAAAATTCTTTTTTTATGTCTTGTTATGAATATATCTCTTTTTTCTTTGCTGGTCGGCAAAGATTTTTCCTTGTTTTATCTTTTATTACCCATCTTTTCTTTGTATTTATTATTTTAATGTACAGAATTATTTAAATTAACATTTTTTTCCTTTGGTGTATATGTGAAACATTGAATGGGCTCTCCAGTGGAGAGGTTATGTCTTTAAATTGTTTGTTTTGTTCTAGTTTCACTGTTCGTTTTAGATTTTTTAAATAATTTTGACTAATTGAAAAAATGTTAATTGAAATAATTCTATACATTAAAATAATAAAAACAAAGAAAAGATGGATAATAAAAGATAAAACAAGGAAAAATCTTTGCCGACAAGCAAAGAAAAAAGAGATATGTTCTTTTATAACAAGACATAAAAAAAGAATTTTCTGAAGAGGCTCTGATCGGGGCGAAACGTAAAAAATAAATATCATTCCATCAACGAGGTCGTCATCCGCCGAAGCTCATTTCAATCATATTCTCATACACGAACAACGTTCCATAAATTGTTATTTAAGGTCAACAAATTTATTGTTTATCAAAGTCATTTACGTCCATTTTAATATACAAGTATTAAATTCACTTAATTATTAAGTTTAATTTTCTTTCTTAATATATATGTACGTTAAGAAATCTAAAATATGTTTTTCAATTTATCACCGTTACCGCAACTATTAATTGATAAAACGTGTATGAAACTATAAAGTTTCATTGCATAACAATTAATAATTGCCACTTTTATTATCCATTGACACGATATCTCTGAATGCAGTTTTTAAATATAACCATTTCACTTACCGAGTGTCACTCGAGCCCGTATTGCTAAAAAAAACCCACAGAAAAAAAAAAAATCACTTTTACTGTCTGAATACGTCGATAAATGCACTACCGGCGTTTCTTCGACGCGGATAACAATTCCGCTGTTTATTTCTTATACTAAATTCCGTTCGCGAAGGTTTTTTATTTGCGCCTCTCCAGTGATTTGTTTTTCTTTTTTGCAGTTCCAAAAAATATATATATATATATATATTTTTTTTTTGGAGTCTCCGTTCACTCAGCGAATTTAAAAAATGTCAAGAGTAAAAAAGAACTGCGAAGCTTATCTTTCTTCGCGATTAGAGACCGAGGAACAGTTTTAGTTTCAGGAGTGAAATCGATAGATAAGGATCGAAATCAAAACGAGCGACGTGAAGTTAAAATGGAAAAAAGGGATTCGAATACCGACGTGCCGTTGTCCTCTCGGCAACTACGGACTGACATACGGTAGGCCGGAGCATTGCTTTTAACCGCGCGCCATGTTGGTACCGCCAATCGGACTCCGCTTCCCCTCACCTTTGCCACTCAATCGTCCGCCACCTCCTTCTCCCGACCGCCACAAATCCACCGCCAACACCGGTGATGTTCAAGACGGCAACACCGATCACCATCTCCGTACGTGTACGCAAAGAATTAAAAACTAGTATAAGACTCAGGATTGAATGATTTTTTAATTTAACTTGGGCCATCTTAAGTTCGGGATTCGATCTTCGGATCACCCCAATTTCGAGGATTGATTTTACGTTTGAGCTTAAGTTAATAAAATTAGTTCGTTAGCTTAAAGAAGTAAAATAATAATTTGGCTATTTCTAATTTTACTGATTGTCGAGGTCACAACACTCTCTCGACATATTTAATGCACTGATTTTAGTAGACGTTTTGTAGGAAGATTTTCTTAGCTACGTAGTGGACACATCTCGTGTGCTTAAATTTGATCATCTTCAGTTCGAAGTTCGAACTCAAGTTAAAAAGTTCGATTCTTAGCTCAAAAACTCAGAGTGTAATTTAGCTATTGGTATGTTATTGATTGTTGATCGATACTCTTTTGGTTGCATGTCTAAATAACACATGTGTAAATATCACAGGAAAAAATATCACGCTTGTAAATAACACATACAAAAAAAATACCTAAAAATAACGACAAACAATCAAATAATTATCATAAAAATCTGAGCCTATATAGCGATGACATAGGAAATAAAAAGTAGGATCAGAAAAATGAATAAAACGTAAGCCAGACAAACTCGTTTGGTTTTAGAAGAATAATAATCAGTCAGTTAAGGTGTTGATTGCTTAGGCGATCCCCCCCGGAGTCCCCCACAGGGGCTTCGCTATGGACCTCATTCCCCATCTGGCTATTCTGTCGATACAGTTTTCTACATTTTCTTTTAGATGTGGATGTAATTCTGTTACAAATTTTTTTGGTAATAATATAAAGTACTCCGGTGGTGTTTTCGATAGACACATTTTGTTTTGGCGCAGCCGTATAGGCCCGACCGTTTTGGTTGAAACTGAAACGCTCGTTTTGCCACGAGCGTTTCAGTCCCAGATATTTTTACGTCAAGACGTTTCGGTACGACCGTTTCAGCTCCAGGACGTTCGATTGACCGGACGTTTCAGCGCCAGGACACATACACACACATACACAATTGGATACATTACGATTCGATGATACCGTTTTTATAAGTAAATAGAAGAGAACCTAGCCTAACATAACAGAACTTAAAACAACCTAACCTGAAGAACCTAAAGAAACTAATTTAAAGCACCTATCCTGAAGAAGCTGAAGAATCTAAAGGACCTAAAGGACTTGCACGGAAACATCGTGACGCCGAAACGTCCTAACGCCGAAAAGTCTTCACGTCGAAACGTCCAGTCGCCGAAACTTGGCGCCAATGTGCGTAGCGCCAAAACGGTTGAGGTGTTGAGCCGATACAGTCACGTCGAAATGACAGCGCCGAAACATCCTCCTCCTATTTCCGATTGCGTTATTATGTCATGTATTATTTTTAACCACGTTGTTCTGACGGGTGTTATTTCCGACTGTGCTGTTCTGTCGAGTAATATTATCGACTGTGTTGTTGTGACGTGCATTGTTATTAACTGAAACATTTCTCTGTGTTTATTATTTACTATAATATCACAGGCCGGTGATGTTCAGATGTGATATCACTCTTTGTATACATTTTAAATGCACCGATTTTAGTAGACTTTTTTTTCCCAAGATTTTCTCAACTATGTATATGTATTAGGCACAGCTCGTATGTTTAGATTTAATCATCTTCGGTTCGAAGTCCGTACTTAAGTTAAAAAGTTCAACCGTTAACTTAAGAATCCAAAACGTAATGTGGCTATTGTTATATTATTGATTGTTGATCGATACTCTTTCTCAACTTTTTAAATCCGCCGATTTTCATAGATGTTTTGTCGCAAAATTTCCTCAGCTCATACGTATTTGTAGGAAGCACACCTCGTTAACAATCCACGAGTCACGTCAAGTTCATGGCGAGGAAACGAAAAAGAAGTACAGTAGGACCTTGATTTCCTTAACAGTGGCGGGACCGGCTCCGCATCACGCTTAAGAAAATCGAGGTTGCGCACAACCCGCCCGTGCTGACTGTGCGCAGTTCTCACGCACACAGTTTTTACGCACGGTATTGTCGTGGCCGTTCCGTAGCTTCCCCACCACGGGCCGCATCAATCGATATGTGCCCTGTAGTGGGGGACTGTTAAGATAATCGAGGGATCAAAAATCGAGGTTCTAGTGTATAGAGATGCGGTCGAGGAAGCCGTGATTTATCTTCGAGGGTGTTTTGTCAATATAGTCAGGAGTCGCCCTACCTGTAACTGGCATTTTTGTATCAAAAGTTTCACGAAGCAGTTTGGCAAAAAAAGTAATGGAAAATGTTTAAACAATTGGATAAAGATTTAAATAATGGCAAAATATTTTTTTTTCATCGATTTCATCAGTAAAAACAGTTCTTTAATACATCTATAGATGCTTCTGAATATCAACATTTTATAAAGTTACAATAAAATAACTTTTATATAAGTCATTATTATTCAAACACATGTAAAATTTAAATTATTCTATGTTATAATATTATAATCTGAGGTTATAAAAATAACGAAATTGCAGTTTTATGCACCGTAAAAACGAAGCGTGTTGCCAAGTGTGTTGTTCCCTATCCATTGCATTGTAGTCACTTTTTATACACTTACAAGCGTATTTTTTTAATATTGCTGTGATACGTAAAAATAACACGTTTGCTAGTGTGTTAAAAGTGACCACAATGCAATGGATAGGGAACAACAAACTTGCCCGCGCAGAAAAAAGTAGTCCGGGATGGAGTGACGAATGAAGTCTCGGATAGAGTCCGGGAGGGAGTACCGGATGGATTGTCAGATGGACTTCGACATTTGAGACTACTCGAAGTCCATTTCGGACTTCATCCTGGATTCCATCCGGGACTCAATCCTGGACATTATCCCTGACGTTCAAAATACGGTACTCTTTCCCGGACTCCATCCGGCACAGTGGTGAATAACTAAATAAATAACCAAACGCATACATACAGAATTTTTTTTCCAGATCACATTTCTCGAGGTTGCAGGCAATTTCAAAACTTTGCACCTTGCTTACTCATTATTTTTTAAATTATTATAAAACTACTTCTACCAGAAAGTATGTTGATTTATTTTGATTTATTTTCATAGAAAAAGCTTTGGAAAAAAAATCTCAGAATTATAAACTCTTTGTTGAATACTCACCAAATTCAGTATCAAACGACGACACACTTTATTCAAGTTTTATACAAAAATGTAGACCAGTTGATTGAACGGTTTTCGAGTTATAGAATTGACATGTAACTTGGCTTCTAACGATGAAAATAATAAAAAGGACAAATCCACGCTATCACTACAATTATTTTTTGACAATTGACGAGCGAACTTGGTTTATCTTCAACTGCCTTCACGGAAGCTCAGTAGACTTTGACAGTTGGCTGATATGGCCTCATTTGGTAAAAACGGAATAACCGCTCTGTGTTTTCCTAATTCAAGTGTAACTAAAATTAAAGTGTAATTAAAAATTTCGGAAGCCTATAGAATTAATGCGCCTACTGGATATTAAGGTTTTTCGAAGTTTTTTCTCAAGAAGTAATTGTTATAAGTAAAAAGAAATTTTGAATGTTGAGATTTCTGGACGGCCAGAGATAAAATCCCGGATGGAGTCCACGGGAAAGAGTCCCGAATGGGGTCCGGCAAAAACTCCGGGATGGAGTCCGAAATGGACTTCGAGTAGTCTCAAATGCCGAAGTCCATGTGACAACCCATCCGGGACTCCCGCCGGGACTATCCGTAATCCATCCGGTATTCCTTCCCGAACTCTATCCGGGACTTCATCCGGAACACCATCCCGGACTACTTTTTTCTGCGCGGGTGGCAAGACACGTCGTTTTTAGAGTGTGTGTCAATGGTCATAGTCCAATTTTACAGTTATTCGAACTCTCTATTCTCACTCTTAATCGAGAAATGTAGCCATTTGACAAGAAGCTTTTCAATTATACTTCACAAACAGGCATTATCTCAACTAAAAGCATTACGTTCGTATGCTTATTAACATACATTTTTCATGACAGATATATTGACGACTTCACAATAAAACAAAATATTATATTTATACATCTTTTCATTATTACACACCTAATCATTATATTGTTTTTTTTTTAACAAGGAAATATATTTGCAATAACAAAAGTAATTTATGATTACTGTGAGATATATTTCCTTAATGATATTTGGCTTAAATATTTTGGCAATATTGTGTCCTCTTATTGGAACAGGTCAACTCGGAACAGGCCACTTGCGTCGAACGGATTATTGTTGTAGAGCAACGGGTCTCCGATCCGGATATGACCAAGCGATAAGCGAGTATGTTTAGAGTGTTAATATTCTTGGCGATCTGTATATGTAACAAGAACGGAGAGGAAATAGTTGCTTGCATATATTGTCACCAGTATCGGACACTGTTCTGAGCTTGTTCATTGACCTTGTTGCATTGGAGTCACGTGCGCATTAAAGTGGCGTAATAATAAGCCGTATTTTATTTTCCTTACCTCATCACAAATTTCTTTTCTTTTATTTTATATTTTTTTATAAATTTATGTATATATATATATGTTTTTTATTGGAAAAGTATCTGTATCTGCCAGACAATAAATACATTTGTTTTATTGACCAGTAATGATCATTTTTTTACATTAAATATTCACTGCTACTTTTAGTTTTTGTACCATGACCGCTCAAAAACGCGGGCAAAAAACCTATCATTTCTTTTCTAATAATTTTTGCAACCGCGTAATTAAATAAATCTCGATAATAAATATATCATACTTATATAGATGAAGATGTGTTTAATTATGTTTTAGAAATTATGGAAATATTCTTTATGAAAAAAATATTCTGAATCTTAAGTGGGTTCTAAATATTTTTACAGGCAGCCTTTTTAATTAACATTCAAGGTATAAAAACTAAAAGTAGCCGTGATGCAGGAAAAAATTGAAAAATAATAGTATATTGTACAACAAGGGTCGAAAGGTGGTGATTGTGACGAGTGCGCGGTTTGCTGCACGAGCGAAGCGAGGGACGCGAATCATATGAGTCGCAATTGCCAATTCGACTGTCGTTGCACATCATATTTTCTGCAACGAGCGCATGAATAGTGGTGCTTTGAATGGTAGTTTTGCGGGACGAACAGTGGAAAGCGAGGTTACAAGTTTTCCTCCCTAGGGTCGAAAGTGAAATCCCAAGGGTCGGAAGTGAAGAAATCGCGAACTGCGCACGCGCGACTCATCTTTTCTATATTGACTTGAAATGAGCCACTTTCGGCCCGCAAAACCGCCATGAAAAGCACCGTTTTCATGCGCGAGTTACAGAAAATAACTTTTGGAGAGGTCTAATTTTAAAAATAGGTAATTGCGTTTTTTATACTATCATCACTTTCAGATCTTTAGCGCGTTCTAAACACTATCAAATAATTCTTCATGGAAAGGTATATACTTGTATAGAAGATTTGTTTCAGATAGCGAGTATTATATAATAAATATGAGGCATTCTGCATCAGTTCAGGGACAAAAATATTTGTTACCCCTCCAAATATTTTTTGCTCACTGTACCAATTTTTCTATTGCTTCTGTATATATATATATATATATACACAACTGTAGGTTATACAAAATAAAGAAGAAAATAAGGAGGGTCTGAATTAGCGAAAAAAGGTGCAAAGTATAACTTTACAAACTGCTTTCTCATATAGAATTTATTAAAATTATAAAAATAACGAAGCATTTCTGTTTTTCACAAAGTTACTTCTATGAAGAAGATTATTTATCAATTTAGGTTTTCTCATAGAGGAATCTTGCCGAAAAATGGAAATGCTTAAAATTCTTTTTTTACAACTTTTACAAATTTAAAAAATTTCATATGAGGAAGCGATGTGCAAAGTTCTACTTTGAATTTTTTTTCAATTTCAATTGGCAGTTTTTATAAGTTTATATTTACTACGATGAATAAATATTTTTAAAAAAGCAAAATGTGGAATCTAAAAAAAAACGACGTTACACACGTTTCCGAAACACCGTAATAAATACCGTTAAATCATATTTTCATTAGGTACAAAGTTTTACTAGGAAAAAAATTCATAAAAACAATGCTTCCTTTATGAGAAAGGAAAAAAACTATAATTAGACCGAAAAATGGCTAAACCACCAAACTGGCTAAGAATATTTTGACAGAAAGAGCTATTCTTTTGCACCTATGTCTATTCAGAGTCGAGATATAAAACCGACAGTAACAGTACGGATTTGATGAAAAAAACTAATGATTTTGACAACAAAAATCCCGCCTGTGCCAAAACAACTGAACGAAATTTCCCAAAACATAGATAGTAAGGTGAACCGAAACAACTGAATAATTTTGTCGTTGACTCTTCCTAAGAAATTAAGATCATATAGGCCTCAAATAACGAACCTGAAGTCAATAAAACAAAGTTTGCAAAGTAGAACTTTGCAAACCGCTTCCTCACAATTTTCTATCTTTGACAAAACTTTTTTTTTACAAAGCTACCTCTATGAGAAAGTATGTTGAACAATATTGGCTTCCTCATAGAGAAAGCTTTGTAAAGAAAAGCTTTGTCAAAGATAGAAATTGTGAGGAAGCGATTTGCAAGCTTCTACTTTGCAGACTTGATTGAGCTCGAAAATCATTTTTCAAAAAAATGCAAAATGTCATAAGATTTGAACCGCTCGACCGATTTGCGTCAAATTTTTACTCAAACTCTGCTCCATGATAGTCCAGATGTGAACAAAATTTAAAGCCGGTATCCCGTAACTTGTGCAAGCTAATGCGCGAACGAGATTTTTCAAAATATTCAAGATGCTATAAAATTCGAACCGCTTGACCGATTTCCGTCAAATTTGTACTCAAACCTTGTTCAATGGTTGTCCATATGTGAACCATATTTAAACTAAATCTGCAAAAAAATTCGAAATTTTTATTTTTTCGAGACAGCATTTTTTTCTTTTTTTATTAAATAAAATCGAAATTTACCGACATATCGATAGTTCCTTTGAGTAAATTGATCATTAATAATCAATAATCGTGAAATCATGTCGAAAATTGCCACCGGATGTCTCAGAATTTACAGGAGTTGAAGCCTTTGCAGACATTTAACACAAAATTGAAATTCCAATAAAATTAGAACCACTCTCGATTTTCGCCAAATTTGGTACACATCATGGTTTGATGGTAGTCCATTTACGTACAAAATTTCAGCATGATATCTCTCAATTAGCGAAAGTTATAGCGTGAAAACGATTTTTTTAACATTTTCGAAATGCTGTAAAATTTGCATTTTTCAACCGATACGCGTCAACCGCAATCCCAAACGTTGTTCTATGACAGACCACTTGCGTGCCAAATTTGAAGAAGAAACATCTGAAATTACAACAGTTATCGTGCTTACAAGGAAATCTGCACATACATATACAGACATCTGCACAAATTACTTTTTTCGACGTTTTGGACTATTCAGAGTGTCCTGACATGAAGGTCTCGAAAAAAAAACATTCACGAAAACAAAGCTTCCTGTATAAGGAAGTAAAAGGAAGTTTTTGGGGTTGCTCAAAACGATTGAAATGTTCAATTTCTGTAAATATTGGAATTTTTATTATTTATGAATCATTATTCTGTCACTTCCAATTGAAAATTTGATCGAAACGAACATCAAGATTCAAAAATCAGATTGATATATTGGTATTTACAAGTCACGAAGTCTGAAGTTTTAAGTCGGGTCCTTCCCAATCCTAGCAGAAATAGTCTTGGATGTGCCGGAGATGTCAGACCAGCGGCGAATACGGAAAATGCTAGCAGTGCTAGTATCGGGATAACTTCCTAGGGACTGGCAAAACCCATACTTGACGCACTGATTAGTCTGCCGTAGGTGGCGCTGGCCAACACGCGTGCTGAGGTATTAACCATCGCTCTGGGAGGTGGCCTGGCGAGCAAAAGCTATTTAGCATTTTTTCCGGTTACGGCGGTAAGTACTTAGATGGGTGATCGCCTGTCTGGACCTGGCGTTTCACTACGTGGTGCGTGATCTTGAAAAATTCAATCGGCTATTATTTAGTAACCATTTGAGCGAAC
Organism: Perithous albicinctus; assembly: GCA_964016905.1. Classification (NCBI taxonomy): domain Eukaryota; kingdom Metazoa; phylum Arthropoda; class Insecta; order Hymenoptera; family Ichneumonidae; genus Perithous; species Perithous albicinctus. The sequence goes on along the minus strand of OZ024693.1, from coordinate 12,340,421 downwards.
GGGCTCAAATTTGGCACGCAAGTGGAGTAGTTGCTCCTCTCCTCTAACTTTCGTAAAAGTTCGTCGATTTAGCTAAATAGTTCATCATAACTAAACATACGTTCAATCTTGTTTGGAATTGAATTTCGACAAGATCGGTAAAACGGTTCGGATTGTATGGAGTTTTGAAATTTGCGTTTTTTTTTTTTGAAAATGCTATGACCCGAGGGCAGTTCGAGTCATGGATCTAAAATTTTGCATAGAAATTAAATAGAGTGTATCAATGTTTGATACTAAAATTAAGCGAAAACGATAAATTAGTAAAGATTTTATAGACATTTGCATTTCCATAATTTTTTTGAATATGGTATAACTCGAGAACCGTTCAATCAACTGATCTAAATTTTTGTATAAAGCTTGAATAAAGTATGTCATCGTTTGATACTGAATTCGGTGAGTATTCAACAAAGAGTTTATAATTTAGAGATTCTTTTTTTTTACAAAGCTTTTTGTATGAGGTAGCCAAAATAAATCAACATACTTCCTGGTGGAAGTTGCTTTATAATAATTACAAAATACTGAGGAAGCAATGTGCAAAGTGTTAAAGTTGCTTGAAACCTCGAGAAATGTAATGTAGAAAAAAAATGCTGGATGTATGCGTTCGGTTATTTATTTAGTTATCTACCACTGTCCTGAATGGAGTCCGGGAAAGAGACCTGTATTTTGAACGTCAGGGATGATGTCCAGGATGGAGTCCGGAAAAAAGTCCGAGATGGAGTTCGAAATAGACTTCGAGTAGTCTCAAATGCGAAGTCCATCTGACAACCCATCCGGGACTCCCGCCGGGACGGCCTGGACTCCATCCGGTACTCCTTCCCGGACTCTATTCGGGACTTCATCCGGGACTCCATCCCGGACTACCTTTTCTGCGCGGGTATACGCATCTGATTTTTGGTACCTAATCTTCGTTTCAATTAAATTTTCAAATTAATGTAACAGAATAACGACTTGTCTAAACACTTTTTTTTCTTTTTACTACGCGATCATTATTTTAGGACTGTATGAATTGAATTGAGAAAAAGCGAAAAGAAAAAACATTGAGTTGTCATGAACAATCTTGATACATGATGAGTACATGATGTTTACTCATTACTTTTTCCAAATATATCGTACCTGGCGTATACTTTATTCTGGTGGTGGATGTTTGAAATAATGTAAACGGAGTTGTAAGTGGACAGAAGATTGACAGGCGCGTGCCGCGTCCAACCGATAAAGAGACTCACGTACCTGCGCATTTACTTTTCGAATTATCGTATTTTCAACATGCGTGCTCAACAACTGATGGTAAAGCACGCACGAATCGAAGAAAAAAAAAGTAACTTAAACTGCCTAGTGTTTATTTGATATTGCATGCATAATCAAATGTAGGTGTTGATATCCATCAAAATCTAAATCATACCTACATCGTAAATACCTTGATTCAGCATTAACGTATACCACCTTATCACCTTGACCGCGTACGATTAATTACTGCAACACCTCCGCACGGACGTCTACGCTCCCGCACGTTGATTGCAAATGTTAATGGAAGGTGCCGGAAATCGAACAGCTCTACGACAATACTCGCGTAACTATACTATGCATTAGCCTCGTTCAATCAACGTTTTACTAGACAAGTTTTGGTTTCAAGTTCATTTCAACGTGAACATGGAAAAAATGATGAAAAATAAAACTTCCTCTATGAGGACGTTTATTTATTAATTTTGGCTTTCCCAAAAATAGGAAACTAAAAATAGCCATAGGAAACGTTGTAAAAAATTAAACTTAATGAGGAATCATTGTATCATTATTCATTTTAATTTGCATTTTTTCACATACGGACATTTTTTCTAACCCACTCTAGAAGAAAGTTTTTCACGAAAGCAAAACTTCCTCTATGAGGATGCAAAATTATCACAGTAAGTTTTGTTTTTAATTAATATGTTCAAGTGTATCCAAAATATATTCAGCATGTATATACAAATAAAACTTGAAGTATAAATTACACCGAGAAGATTATTCTGTTCACTTTATTTTGAAAGAGATAAAATGCATTTTAATATTGATTCTGAAGATTAGACTAAAAAATGATAGTTACAATCGCGTTAAAAAAATGTGATCTGAAATGTGAAAAATGTGACACAAACCTTTGAAGCATAAACAACACCCGGAATTTTTTATATTTATATTTTTATTATGAATATTCCCTTAATATTTCAAACAAACAAACCACAGCTCTATCCATGTATTAATATTAAATTAGTCGAATGTATGATTATTTTTTAGATAAATGAGTTTGTAGCTTAGAAGCGATGTAGATGCTACTATTTTTGTTGGTCTGACAAACAACATCTTGAAAAAAAAAAAAAAATAGTAATCACTGGGCCTCTGAATTTGTTTTGCAATGGTGTATTAATAAATGTAAATGGGTTCAGAAAGGTGGCAACAGCACCACGAGACCAGGCCAGTTCGAAAAACCTTGACGCGACTCCGAGTTGCCCCCACATCGGGCATTCAAGTCTCTCATTCTCTTGAAGCGAGAGAGTTCTATCCCTTTCCCATTAATTCATTCAGAATTAATTTTTTAAGTTTGGCTGACAGCAAAACGATCGGATGCTCCTGGAGCACACCCAAATATAGGGGGGTTCGTTTGAATCAAGTATGAACATTTATTTTTATGAAATGAAACTTTATTTAAGTGAAATAAAATATAATTGAATTAAATAAATTATATAAAGCCGGCCATTAAATAAGTGTATTTATTCAATTTAAATTAAATTATTTCTTAACGACCTAATAGGATTTATTTAATCCAAATATATTTTATTTTTAATTTAAATAAAGTTTTAGTCAAATAAATATTCATATTCGGTTCAATTGAACCCATTCCCACCTTTCTCTGAGTGCATCTCTATCATATTGTTGTTCCTCCGGTTTCAGGTGCAAACAAACAAAAAGGATTTGTTAAAAGTGTTTGCAAAATACCAAGTGCCAAAAAGTTAGATGTCCAAAATAAAAATATATTTCACCGTTTGTTCTCATGAGATATTATAAACGTTGTTACTGTTCGAGGCATCAGAGTATACTTAAAAACAAAATCAAAAGGGTGAAAAGTAGAACATTGCACATTGCTTCTTCATTATTTTTGAATTTTTACAAATCTACCTCTATGAGAAAGTAGGTTGATCTAACTTGTCTTCTTCATAGAGGAAGCATTATTAAAAAAAATCTTTCAAATATGAAACCTGTGTTGGATTCTCACCAAATTCAGTATCAATCAACGACACATTCTATTCAAGTCGTACACAAAATTTTGGATCAATTGCTTGAACCGTTTTCTAATTAAAGCGTTTTCAAAAAAATTACAAAAATTGAAATTTCTCTAAAATCTTAACTACATTATCGGTTTTCCCGAAATTCAGTATTAAATATTGACACATTCTATTTAAGTTTTATGCAAAAATTGATATCAGTTGCTTGAACCCTTCTCGTGTTATAGCATATTAAAAAGAACTACAAAAACTTAAAAACTCAATAAATAAATCCGAATCACTTTTCCGACTTCTGCCAAATTCAATACCAAATAACTTTAAATGTATCTGTACACTTATGAAGAACTATTTAACAAAATTTTGTAAATGTTACGAAATTTAAGGCGACTACACTTTTGCTAAACCACTTTTTTTGACGTTTTGGATCATTCTGAGTGTCCTGGCATGAAAAATTCGAAAAAAAATGTTAATGAAAAAAAGCTTCCTCTATGAGGAAGCAAGAGACAAAATAAACAAGGAATGAATGTATTTCCTTCTCGAGTACCTTCACGTCATATTGAACTACGCGATTACGTCTTTCTATGCAAATTAATTTACATCAGCATCGTAGCTATTGCGTTTTACTTCTTCATAGAGGGAGTTTATTTTTGTGAAATATTTTTTTCCGGAGACTGGCATGAAGCCAGGACACTCAGAAAGGACCAAAGCGTCGAGAAGAGTATTGTAGAACAAATTGTCTGTATGTGTGTGTGTTTGCTAATTTCCTTATTAGCACACTAGCTCCTGCAATTTTTTAGATATCGTGTTCAAGCTTGGTACACAAATTGAATTCCATATAACAATGTTTGGGATTGACTTTGGTGAGATTGGTCAAAGTGGGCAAATTTTATGACTTATTAAATTTTTTGAAAAAAGTATTTTCACGCTATAGATTCTTGAAATAACAATATATCCGGCTGAAATAAACAAAGATTAGTTATACATCGGGTATGATTGATCCCGAAAGCGCTTTAGTCAAGATGTCACTACCCATATGTTCCATATAAATATAGTTCACTCGTAGCAGTCTGATTTTTAAAGCATTCCATATAAAATGCTGCTTGATATAGACTTGAAAGACATTATTTTCAGCGAGTTTCTGACCTCCCACATTGTCATTAAAAACTTGTACCTCCGCAAGGGTGTTGAATTCGAAGTCGAGTAGGAATTTTCGTGAATCGATCGCCACTTTGGCTGCCTCTGTGAGACACATATTCTCAGCTTCCAAGGAGGATAGAGGCTACGTTGCTTCCTTGACGCCATAGTAATCGAACCTCAACTGTGTAGGAATACATATCCTATGTAAGAGCGTCGATCGTAGGTAGAATCTCCCCAATTTCAGTTGACAAATCCTCGAATCGAATCGGAATTTGGTTGGACCATAATCCCTAGTGTTGCTGCCGATGAATGAATCGTTTGGTAGCAATGCATGACCTGATAATGACAGCGTATACAAAATAGCAAACAACAGACTTTTAATCCTGAGAGAAATATTTAATAACGACAAACATTGCTCTTTTGATCATTAAGACGGGGAATAATAATTGCATTTCGATAAACAAAATACATCCGATTAGATGAAGAAAATAGCAGTCACATATAGCTAAATGAATATCGTTCTAATACAAAGTCACAAGGGTGTATTTTGGTCAATTTGAACCAAAATTGCAAGGTTCAACTTTGCACGCTTGTCTAAAATAGTGCATACACTATGTTTATCAGTATGATATTTATACAAATCAGCGAGTAAACAGTCAAAAGTTAAACACGAAAAATGGAAATTCTGATAAAATTTCAAATATTCGACACATTCTCCCCAAATTTTAAAACAATCATAGTTCAATGTTACTACAGTAATATAGAACATTTCAGACATCTTGTCTCTTGCGCGAGCGATAAACTTGAGTAAAATTTGTATCCAAACTATTTTCTACAAATAAATTTGACAAATGCGCAATAAATATTCTCAAGTTGTAGTAAAATCTGGGTAATTATTTGAAATACTTGAGTTGAGAAAAAAAGTGACTGAATCAATAGAGAATGCCTGTTATGTTACATATAGTTATTTTGTTCGAGCTATTTATGCATACCACGGAAATATCTGATATTTTTTTGCAGTAGAAAAGTGTATATATTCCATATGTTACAACGTTTTTTTTTAAATGTCTATGAAGTCGAAGAAGAGATAGAAAAATCTATTCAGAGTTTTGACATGTAGAGTCATACGCGTCAGCCGATAGTGGCTGAATAATGAATTGAACATTGAAACAACGAAATTGCGATGTCTTCTGTCGAAGAACATAATTGCGCAGAAGCTTAATACTCGAGAAAAACAATGATGGGAACAAAGTATCCTGTCTATTTGAGAAGCACTGGACATATGGAAATTTAAGGACATAGCTCAAAGACGTTAGAATAATATTATCACTCGGAAAGCATGATTATAATAATTGGCATTCTATAACTTTTGTTCTTTATAGTGTGCGAACTAAAAAAGTAAATAATAATTGTATATTGGAGAAAATAATATTAAAGTTTCTCTTGATGCTTAAGGTTAAATCACTATAAAAATTGTTAATCTGCAAAAAGAATAAAATGATTTTACAGACTGGAATAAAATCTCCGCTGTAGTAAAAAAAAACGTCTGTTGAATTTATGTTCTGGAATTCTCCAACTGCGGCAAAGAATTTTTTCTATTCCGTTAAAGTATTATTTCTGTTAAAATATTTTATTCTCTTCGATCAGCATTTTTTTTTTGTCGCGTATTTTTTCATCATTTTCTAATTTGGTTTCTATTATCACTACTGCGTAATGTAAAAAATCGGTAGAGTCGTTTATGAATAAACACTTTTTTATATTTTATTATCACAGCACAGTTTTTACTGTACTTCAAAATGTGCCACACAAAAATGAAAAAAAAATTGTTTGGCCTTCTCTCTAATAAAAATAAAATTGTGTTTTTCGTATATGGCTCTACCGACTTTTTTTTTGTTTTGGTCTTAAATTTGTATCGAATCTCATCGGGTTGCATAAATTAATACGAAACTTCGTCAGATACAAAAATAATTGCAAATAAATGAATTTAAGTCGATATATTCTTAAGGTGAGAAACTCAGGTCAAATTTACGGACACTCAAAGACCGTTATTATTTGAAAAATATATGCGCTATTGAACTTTCGAGCAAAGAATTATTTGTCAAGTGACAAAGGCATGCAGGTATGGGGCTACCGACAATAATTTTTTTTTGCTTCCTCATAGAAGAAGCTTTGTCTTCATCAAAACTTTTTTTTTTCGAGATTGTCATGTCAACTCAGAAGCACCCAAAACATGGAGAAAACTGGTCTAGGAAAAATGTCAGCGTGTGCATGTGTGTATGTGTGTGTTCCAGGCACAGAAAATTCAATCGTCGATAACTTACGAACAGCACGATGGGTCGTGCTCAAATTTGGCGCGCAAGTAACTCCTTTTTAATTGGTGTAATTTTTAACAAAATGCATATTTAACAAAATTCATATATACAAATTTTATAAAATTTTTAATTTTTCGAAAAAATAGCGTGATCGCTTTAACTTTCGTAAAAGTTCGACGGCTTAGCTAAATTGTTCTTCATAACTAAAGACACGTTCAATGTCGTTTGGTATTAAATTTCGACGAAATCGGTAGAGCGGTTCAGATTTTATGGAATTATGAATTTTTTACAAAATTTAGATTTTTGCTCTAACTTCCGCAAAAGTTAAGCAGGTGAGCCAAAACGTTGTTCGTAATGAAAATATGATGCAACCGTATTTATTACTGCGTTTCGCAGCCATGTGTAACGTCGTTTAGATTCTACTTTTCTTATATTTAATGACCGTAAGTATCAAAATTCAATTGCCCATAACTTCAGTACGGCACGATGGATATATATGAAATTTTGCACGCCAGAAGAGTAAAAACTAATACTCAATTCTTGTGATTTCATTTTGTATTATTGCACCTCTTTGCACATTTTTCACAAAGCTTCCTCTATAAGGAAGCTTTGTGAAAAATGGAAATATCCAAAGTTCTTATTTACGACTTTTATAATTTTAACAAGTTCTATATGAGGAAACCATGTAGGTATTTTCTTTTAGTTTTACACTCTGCGCACCTTTTAGTGAGAACCGATATGCCAAATATTTCCAAAAAGTTCTCAGCTGTGCTTGAGATTAGTATGTGTGGAATGAGGGCATCGATTTAAAGGTAGAGGTAAAATTGAAGCAAGACAGTGAGTATGAATAGTTATTGTTAAAATAACGTTTTCTAATAAATTACAAGTTTATCAATTTTTACGGAAAAACGCTATATTCGTGCAGTAAGGTTTTATCTCAATAACAAATATTTGGCAATATTTGGCCTGGAGGTGTGCCGAGTGTCAAACATTTAAAAAAATGTCCTAGGTGACCCGTATTACCTGTATGCGTTTGTCATCTGGTGAAAAAATGTATGCTTTATAGATCAATAGTACAGATTTTTGTCAACGAGCAAAAAAGTGAGATATTAGTTTTTTGAATATCTGTGAATTTGCCGGAACTCCTTCTCCTTTTACTTAACGATCTTGAATGTGGGCATCCAGGGTCTAAAAAAATGTGATTAAAGTTGAGCGTGGACAACCAGAATCAAAAGATACCCGAGCTCTCAGCGTCAACGTTCCCTGTTTGTCAATTCTATGTACAAGCCGTCAGTAAAACAAACTAAAGTGCTCAAGAGTGTCGCAAGCGTTGCCAAACGCTGTGCACACGGCAACGGTTTAACGACCGGAGAGAGACTGATCGAAGCAGAGAGACAAGCAGATCTCGTGAGAGAAAGAAATACGCGGAAGTAAAGCGTACATTATTCGTTATAGGTATAAATATACGCGGGAGAATTGCGAAAGTCATCATCACCACTTACGAATCGGAAGTAAAGAGAATGGTGACTGCAGGGAGACATTTGGTTACGCGGAGGCTGTCATTTCAAAGTCGTACCTTGAGGTAAATCGACTTTGAACCTGACGTCCGTACTGGCAATGACACAGCAGTCAAAACCTATCTGTGTGTGTAATATTGTATGCGTAAAGTGATTGAATTTGCAGAAAGAACAGAAAGAGCGGCAGCAAAATTAAACGGACAGTTCGGAACAAAGATTTATAGTGGCTTTCCGTGTCTGCAATAATGATTCACACATATTTCCTGAGTATTCTTGTTCATGTCGCTAACAAGGCTCCTTGCTCGATGTACTATCCCTTCTAAAAATAATATGTACTTGTTAGATATATATGGGGCATTACACCCCGTTTCGACCTGAATTTGACCTCGACCTCTCCGATTTGGCTCATAATTCTTAGTAGGCTTTGTTGGACTCTCAACTTCACAAATATATTTTTTTTTATTGCAATTTTTTTTTTTAATATATTTTTAAAGTGACTTATCGAATGCCATAGTTTAAAAATTTGCAAAAATTCTGAAAAATACTTTGCAATAACAAAATTATCTAGCTTATAGCCAAAGTGGGGAAGATTTTTCTTCTTACAGTTTTTAAGCTTTTTTATTTTAAAAAAATTATAAAACAATAGAAAAAATAATTAATCTACTACAGGCGATTGGTCAAATGTTTATTTATGTAAACGCAGATTTTTCAGATTTCTTTTCAGAATTTTAGGAATTTTTTCAGATTTTTCCGAGCTATTGGATTTTTTTTATATGCAGATAGGAGGGTTTGATAATAATTATACAGCGTCGATGAGAAAAACTATTATATCTTATAGTCGTCCACCGATAATATTGAGTTCAAAAGTGCTTAATATATAAATAATATACAAATAGTTTAATAGAAATGTTTGACATATTGTCCGTAGTAGATTGGTGTTTTTTAAATATTTTTTATAATTTTTTAAATAAAACAAACTTAAAAACTATAGGAAGAAAAATCTTGCGTACTTTTGCAATAAGCTAGAAAATATTGATATTCAATAGTGTATTTTTCAGAATTTTTACAGATTTTTAAATTATGGCATTCGATATGTCATTTTAAAAAAATATTTAACAAAAATTTGCATAGTTCGGAAAAATCTGAAAAAAATCCCAAAAATCGGAAAAATCGGGTTTTAGATAAACAAACTTTTGACCCATCGCCTGTAGTAAATTAATTATTTTTTCCATTTTTTAATAATTTTTTAAATAAAAAAAGCTTAAAAACTGTAAGATAAAACATCTTCTCCACTTTGGCTATAAGCTAGGTAATTTTGTTATTGAACGAAGTGTTTTTCAGATTTTTAAATTATGCCATTCGATATGTCACTTTAAAAATATATTTAAAAAAAATTGCAATAAAAAAAAATTGTGCAGTTGAAGGTTCAACTAAGCGTACAAAAAATTATGAGCTAAATCGGAGCGGTCGAGGTCAAATCCAGGTCGAAACGGGGTGAATTGCCCCATATATTATATATGGAGAGAAAGCACCGATTTTCTTTATATGAATTCTCTTGTCTTTTATTAAAAAATAGGTTCCAACTTAAAATGTACGTTTTTTAGTGTACTTTTAATACAATCCAACACATTCGTTCCTCCACAAACTCTATCTTATACACTGTTTTTCCTTCACATTTATAAATTTCACACGCTTTTTCCACGACATTTCGAATGCACACATTTCGATTATACACATTGCCTGTTACACAGACTTGTTCCCTCACTTCGAGTTGCGCAATCCGATTATTCACAATCATTTAATTAGACCTTGTGATTCAACTCAAATCAATTGCATACATTCTTCTTCATACATACGGGTTAACTACAGAACCCGATTATTCACAGGGGCATCGCAGTACGTTTTAATGTAGCACAAATGAACCACAACAAAGTTTTCGAACACATTTCAATCCTACACGTTACTACTGTCGATATCAGGTAAAGAGAATATCTCGTGCCAGTAAGGTAGAACTCCGAGGAATTTGATCTGTAGAGAGACAGAGTATATAGACAGATTTCCGCATTGATCAATAATACAGGTAATCGAGTGCGCTGTAACTCGACTGAAAATACAAAATTATTTTTTTTTAATGTCAAACTTTTCTTATTGCTGTTTATTTTGAAGATAGTTTTTCTTTGCAGTCGGGAGTTTAACATTTTTTAAATTTTATTTATTTTTTATCTCTGAATTCTGAGTCCAGATTCGTAATTATTAACGATCTCAAACACCTCGAGAGCCGAGTTTTATCGAAATCCATCTGGATATATGAATGACTGTTATACTCGATGTGTCTATTATGAAATCAAAGTATTAGAAACATACGTAGTCGTTGTAGACTAGTAGTTAGTGTGCTCCCGTTATTAGTCAATTCGTGTAGTCAATTCGAGTCCCGCAAACGCCGCTTCTCGGAGGGCGCTTCGAAAAAATCGTATTTGCGAGCGATCACTTTTTTATTCTTGAAATAATATTATAAGTATTATTACATCGGTGATAAAAGACATTTTTTAACATTAATAAATTATTTGTATATTTCTGATATTTAATATTTCGTTTGTTCTGTGGACCAACTAAAAGAAAAGGGCTTGGTCCTCGCAATTTTTCGTCGCAAATGCCTCAGTAAGATCCAGGACCGACTCTTGTAATACTCGCCATATGCTGATCACTTTTTCTGCTAGGGGTACGAGATGTTAATCTCAGTTGAACACCAGAATCGCATCCCGACCATGCACTGGTTATAACGTCGGTTTATAGATTTCTGTATTATTATTATGTATATTAAGTCCTTGTGCAAATTTTACTTGTTATTACGATTTTTTTTTATGAACTCAATGATCAATTTAATTTCAAGCTGAAAACAGTAGATACAAACCCTTTTTGATCAAGGTCAACCTTCTCAGGCAAAAACAAGTATAGACGCACCGACATCATACGGTAATAATTAGCATATATCTCCGTTTCTTGACGATTCAATCGACAACAGCTACAAGCGACCAGAGAAGGTGTCAACGATTACGTTAGAAAGGCACGAGATACACCAGTTATGAAAGTTTCTTTTTCCAAATCTGCGATTGAAAAATAGTCGAAAACATGATCGCTGGCAGGTGTCATTATTTGATTAGCTCACAGGACCTTGAGACCTTCCACTTAAATGGTCAATTTAAATGAAACAACACTTACAGCAAGGCTAACCAACACCAGAGTCACTTGGTTGAGTTTCGATGCCGTTATTTTTGGGATTTCTTTTTGAAATCCCCGTACGATTGTGAAAAGCATTAGATCATTAATTTTCTAAATTGCAGTTACCTACCTCTGTGTACCAATCGTTAACTGGACATCAAAAAAATAAAAGTAAGAACGACTCTCGATTATGTAAATTAGATCAGCCAATCCGTACCTTACATGATGCAACTTCGAACTTGAACTGTCTTCATGACCATAGATAAAATGCAAGTGTGGCTTCAATAATTTTACCCAGTGAGACCTCTTTGAAAGCATTTCTAAGAACTTAGCATTGACATTTAAAAAAGACGTTTCAACTATGTGCAATTACATAATTGGGCGCTATGGCAATTCCACTGTTAAAAGTCGTACAATGTCAAGGTAAGCAAGATCCGAGTTTGCCAAAGGGCTTGTATGTGCAACTGTTGACTTTTAAGAATGGTGCATGAAACCCCGGTTTCCCCTAAAAGTATGCGATGAGTTACACATGTAGGTATTAGACTGCCTGGAGTCAAACGTGTCACAAAACATGAGCAACGACCTCGAAGTTGCTTGAACAAATTAAGCGAAATCACAAGTTTCGAGCTGGCGAAAAACCGAACGACCTCCGAATTAAAGCCGATGATGATTGAGTAACGGACATCTCTACTTGTATTCGCTTATAGAAGAGGCAAAAAGAGAAATTTTTTTTTATCCATATAGAGACGAGATATTTAGTTCGAAAAAATCGGTCCACCTCTGTTCCAACACCTTAACCCCGATTCACGAAAATAAATGAAAGGACCACGGGGCTTAAAGTAGTCAAGTGGTGTACGTGACCATAAACGAATCGATAACCACAAGACTGTTGAGACAGCAAAAAAAAACTAGATTCCTTCGGGTTTCCCACATTTGCATCAACAAAACAAAAACCCAGTGAAAACTCAGTGAAAGTGCAATTGCGTGGATTATGCAGTTACGTTTTTAAAAAACATTGAAAGACGTCACATAAAATACAAAACGCAAAAAGTGCATTGGTTCGTTGGTTACAGTGTCTGCCCATTGACAATCGACTCTTGAGAAATTCTGCAAATCCATAGTGACGAGAGAGTAGTATTTTGGACCTATTCGCTTATATTTCTTTTTGCCCATTCGATAGACTTTTAGCGGAATCAGGCGGCACAAATGTAGTTAATACCAGAGCATGGGCTGTGCGTAGATTGTTAAATCGCCCGACTTAACTCGCGTAAATATAGAGAGACCTGACAATTGGATTATTAACTCTTTCGTGTCATAATTATGGTCTTATGTATATTGCCGGACAGTTATATAGTTTTGCAATTCGATGCCGGTAAAGGAAAAGTTTTACTGGTCATGACACGATATTAATTTCGAGCTCTATATTTTAACAAAAGTATGCAGTTTAATAATCAAATTGGAACAAAAATAAATATTTTTTTATTAAATTTTTCCGCCCACAAATAATTATTCACAGTCAGTATTTGTGAGTGTTTATAAAAGTCTATATCAGCTGAGAGTGCCCGTATGTGTCATATTATAATGTCTAAGAATACATATGTGTATTAGGGTGTGTAAAAGATTGATTTTTAATTTTTTCCACTTCGACACATATCACTTTTGAATTTGGTGAGAGCCTTGTGACCAAATTCGACGATGATGTCTGACGAATGTTGTGTTATGAATTTTCGGGATGTGACGGGATCTAATTCAAAATGGAGATCCAAAAGGTAAAAATCATATACATATACTACGTACTCGGTGGCTTTCGAGGTTGCCAGATTCGAATGTGAAGTAAAAATTGAAATATCCAAAATAATGGGTCCAATATAGCGGTCCATATTGCAAAAATCGTAACCCCGCCTATTCGACCAATTCGGGACCGGCCTGATTTACTTATTCGATGAGGTTTGCGTGGTCAGTGCACATGCGTCCTGTCGAATAGTTGGAGTTAAGTCGGTCCAATCAGTGGGTTCGTTGAATAAGTGGAGGTCATATACGAGGGGTTCAACTGTAACTTAATCTAATTTAAACTAAATCTGAAAAAAAAATTAGGAATAAAAAAACAGCGCATCGGATATGGCAGATCAACACCCAAGAATTAAGGTCTGATGAATTATTAAATATTGCGTATAGATTCATAATCATCAGCCTCAAAGACTACAGTAAACACCTTTGTACAGTACATAATTATGGGTAAGAACTAATGTTATATGTATCGCCACACCAGAAGTAAAGACCAATCTTTATTTAACACACTCTGACACCCCAAATTTACGGTTAATGGAGAGCCTAAATTTCCAATCGAGATCGAATATCAAACGTTTATGATCAAAATCCCTTGTTGAATGTCATACGAGCGTTGTGCCGAAATCTATCAAGAAATTTGTTGCCAATTTCGCAATCAGGGACAAATACTCGAAGTGCGATGTTCTTGTTGAAACCAAGCGCATAATTACCTTGTTTACTGACCTACGGGAAGTCGGGGTTCAGAATCAGAGCGGAATATCTAGAGCGTACTTTGGATTTGTTTATCAAAAGATCTCGACGTCATAGAAGATCTTGTTTTACATGAAATTGTGTACAGGTAAGCGGAGCGTTGCAACCAAACCGTACAACTGTAAGTGTATAATCTAATGACGAAACGATAGGAATTTATATCTGCTAGACACATAGTCATCAAGACTTTTCCAGACGAAGTTTTTCCGATGTTTGTTTTACGACACGATATAGTTGCAAAAAAGTAACTCTTGCACGAAAACACATAGCTCAGCAACAATTATGGAAAGCTTTGTGAAAACCCGAGAATCACAAGTATTAATCGATTGCTATAAGTAGTGTTAGTCGAGAGATTTGTCAGCTATTATGCTTCAGTCGTTTTTCTATCTCGCTCTTCACATTAATTTTTAGAAAGATATTCTTGTAACTTAATGAGCAAAATCTCACGCAGACACATGCAAAATAATGATGTAGCTAATGAAATCCAGTGAAGCCATAATGTACGCATATCACGAGGACAATTGTGCTCATAGGTCAAAATATAAGCAGCGAGTTGGGGCTTTCCTGTTGACTCTTCTCCGGATTTACCTCGCTCAAGACGCCCAGAGGCTTCTTCTTAATGTCACAGTTGATTTGTTACTTTTATCATCACAATTATCTTAATTATAACGATGTCATAATGATTCCGGGATTTCTTGTATTATTCGATCCCCTAATGCCCTTGGCTCGTTTTCATATTTCAAACGAAAGTCCGATTAGGGATTTTGATGTTTGCAAATTTAGAAATGGTATTCTCATTGTGTCAAGGATTCCCAGATGTGATGGGCTCAGCCGGGGGCATTCAGTCAGAGTTAGTTTAGTGAAGTGCTAACATTGTTTCTTATAACATATGACTGTTGCTACTGTTGTAATAAACCGATCCAAATATATCCCCGCTTGCAACACAGCTTAACTTGATTTTCCAGAAATACCAAAAGCATTTCCAATAAAAGAGCGGAAATGTCATTTGTTGGTATATTATATCGCCCTAACCGTCTACGGCCACACTAACTAAAAAATAATCATGAGATTACGAATTCCGTGAGCTGATTTTTTCTGATAAACTGAGAACCCGTGTCAATTTTAAGCAAAGATAAAAAATTATAAAACTAGTAACATTTGTAATTATCGAAAATAAACGATTAATCTTTTTTTTTTTAAATAGTGGGACATTTGAAAGATTATTCAGTCAATTGCGCAGAGAAAAAGCTTTAAATAATTTAAACATAATATTTTCAAATATTATGTTTACACGGATAATTACAGAATTGAGTATATTATTTAGAATAAGTTCCTTATTTAGAAGAAATTGTATTACATATATTAAAATATTAAATATTTTTCTACACACCGGGACATTAAAAATTGAGAATTCTTCTGTTTTTTAGTCCTTCTTTGAATTCCCTGGTAGTCACAGTTCTTTTACGCATATTTTTACGGCACATTTTCTATTCTGTTAGATACGATTTGATAAGTTGGAAATGGATGTTCACAGCAGAAATATGCTCAATAAATAAGATCAGAAAGGATTTAACTTCAGCCAATGATTTATAAGATAAATTCAAAATAGTATTCAGTAAAAAACGAGTTTAATATAAATCTTTAATAATCCTTATTCGAATTCTTTGCAATTACTTTTTATTTCATTAATCTCTATCCCATTCTGTTATTTAGATTTTATCTGGGCGGAAACTTTTTGGTATATTATTTTATACGAATATCCTGACCGCATGATTGACTTACTGGCAAACATCTTCAAAATATCTCTTAAAATAAAATTTTCTTTAATTCAACCACTCTGTCTTATTCTGCTTCTAAAGGTACTATCATGTACATTCATCCCTAACCGGATAATCTATACCGGTCAATTCATAACCTGACGTTTATGCATCTTCTGGCCGAAATTACCATCTTAAACCGCTTAATATTGATGAATGTTGTGCTAATCCACTGTACATGATAACTGGAAAATCAGCAATTCTACTTGACATAATTTCTGGATCTTCCTCGTGCTCTGTTATTCTCCTTTCCGTTTCCAATTGCATAATTAATTATCCAGTCAAAATGATAAGTAGAAATTAATCAAGAGCGCGAATGACTTCCGTGACGTCATTGGTTCATTTATGTCCACGAATTCCATTCAGTTTTTGCTGTGGCTTGTCACAGTAAGAGCTGATACATATATGCAGTTGCGTATTACAAGACGAAAAACACAGGTCTGCAGTTCATTATTACCATTTGGTTTAATATATCGAAGAAGAGGGCATAGCTTTGCAAAAAGGAAAATAAACATTTATTGTCTACCATATACCAGACACCGTTCTTTCTAGAATGCCTTCGAACCTTTAAGGAGAAGCGGGAGTAGATTTTATTATCGACATTGGGTCGATAAAACTAGGCTATTTCGTAGTTTTGTTTATTCATCGTTAATACGCTGAACACATACTACAAATTGTACATGATTGTAATCAACGTAAACACATGGACGTACATTCGAATATTGGTTCAAGCCCTATAAAAAATTAAGAAAATCGTATATTGCTAAACTTTCCGAAACCAAAATGTCCGCCAGGGTTTGATAGCATTACCTGTTTGGTAAGATATAAAAGATTCTAGAACTCACATCCAAAACGGAATGTACGTCCATTCTTTAACATTCTCAGAATATAACAAGAGCATCGAAGAGTCAATTACACGAAAGGAATCCACGCAAAATCCAAACTACGTTCACGTATAGCCTGTCTGCGTGTAGTTTGCTGAATAGGGCACAGTTGGCGCCATCATCTTTTTCCAAATCATACAAGAACCTACCCATGCTAATCAAAGTTAGGCCGAAAATGTTAAGAAGCATAATAATTTTTGAGAAAGAAATTGTATTCTGTAATAATTGTCGAAAGCTGGTCAGTGAGCGCGTTGAATCTACTCAATAAAGAAGATCAGAATGGATTTAACTGCAGCCAGCGAATTCAGCGGTAAATTAAAAATAGTATTCAATAAAGACTTCACAGACCACCTGACTAACCCCGGCGGTCAGTACTTGGATGGGTTACCGTTTGGCGAACCCTCACGGTCAATACTTATAGATGGGTGACCGCTTGGTTGACTCTAGCAGTAGGAAAGTGCTCACAGGTTGTAGTATAAGCCCCCTAGTTTGTTGTTATTGAGTCTAGAATGGTATTAGGGAAGCCTTTATGGGTTGCAACGTGTCTGTAGTATAGAATCCTTATTGCGAATACCCTGATTAAATATAAACCGGGCCCATTGAGGCTTCCTTACTGAGGCTCGATTTGAACGGCCTGATTTGAGCCTAGAATGGTATTAGAGAAGCCTTTATGGGTTATGACGTGGCCCTATTATGGTAGCCCTGACAAAAAATAACAAAACTCTATATTTTATCACGGCCGGCCGACTAAATTTCTACACGGGTAGGAGCACGTTTGAAAGCACATATCGTTACATTTTATAACTATTACAAAATATAGTCAAAGAGTATTACTATAATGGATACTCTGAAAATTGGAGACCGGCGGTGAAAATCGGTACTTACATTCTATCATTGTGGGCCAGTTCCCTCGTCATTTTTCTAACAAGGAAACGTAGATAGGTGTCCCCCTCTGATTTTCATATGCTTCATATATATGTTATAGTACGATCACAATTAAGAGACACATTTTTTTATCGGCTGGTAAGCAGTTTTAAGGGGTGAAATCAACCCTCGAAGTTGAGCACCTCATCGAGTAGGTTTGGAGTTTCACTTAGAAGTACTCCGTCTATCTTAATGAAACCAACTCTAAAGGGTTTGTATTGACGAATAATAAAAAAATTCAATTGCAGTTGTACTTGTAGTTGAAATTAGACGAGCTGAGAACTACTGATTTTATAATGTTTTGTTTCATTAATCGACTCGATGAAGAGCTACTCGATGAAGAGCAAAATCGGAGGGGGACACCTAACTATGTTTCCTTGTAAGTTCCAAAGCAACGAAACGGAAACTAGTTTTGGCAAAATTATCCTTATTAGTCAGACATAAGTAGTTGAAAAGTTAACTGTAGGCAAAATAATGTTCACCTTTATAATTTGCCAACATGATCATGTTGTTGATGGACACTTTGGGAATAAAAAATTTTGCTACTTTGTATGTAGTAAAATCATAGTATGAATTGAAATTGAGTAATGTTCCCGTCGGGTTATCATCACGCACCATCTAATATTCCGGAATTTCCTGTAGGGAATTTTCTCCACAGATTAGATAAATCGTATAACTCATTAATAATCAAACCTTGAGGCATTGTATTCTCCATAATCCTATATAATTGCTCCATCAACCTGTGACCACAACAGGTTGATCGCAGTTTGTGGTTGTGGAAAATACCTGTTTGCGTCATATCGATATATTTCTTTTTTCAGATCCTCGTTTGATCGAAGTGGATTCCAAACAGAGGCTGCAGAATTATTGACGTTCGTAAATACGTCTTAACCAGCGCGGGTTTTTGTGCCTGCAACCCGACTGGTTTCCCTTTCATTATGTAGGTCCAGTCAAATTGTTGAAAAAAAAGACGAAGAACTCAGAATGCAACTGACCATCATGGTCATTAACGAAACGAATGGTTGAGGGAGCCTCTTAGACGTGCAATCTCAAAGGTAAGAAACGTGAACACAGATTATTCCACGCCGGTGTTATTAATTCTCAAAAAAGTGATGACTACGGAACGGTAAAGATGAAAGGGAATACTTTGTAAAAAAAGATGCCACATTAAAATAACATTTGGCAACCCTCATAAACGTGGCGGATGTCGAACGTCAATATACAAGATTATGTAGATATATATTGTTTAAATACACGTATTTATAAATATACCAATTTTTTGCTTTTTTGACACAAAATTTTCATCATATCATCATAGAAATGATAATAGGAAAAATCGTTTGATTTTTCCTATTATCATAGGAAAGATTTTCAGAGGGGTATATTTTTTATTCTTGTCTTCAAATAAATATGAAATAAATATATTATTTCAGGATTACAATCAACTTTTTTTCTGTCAATATTGAAATCAGTTTTGTTTACACTTTTTCGACTGAGCGCGTGATCCAGAATTAAGTAGTCGTAGGAATCGTAGGATTCAAGTCTATGGCATCCCATTTTGTTTATAACGACATTCTACACCAGCTAAGCGGGAGTATTTTTTTACAGGCCCCCGGACGAAAGATATCAACTGATTTACAAATTTAGCAAATAATGTTAATGTTTACAGGCATGGGCCTCTTAAAGTTTTAATCAAGTTATAAAATATAATATGTGCAATTATAATAGAATATCATTTTCATAATTTTTTAGGAGATTGAGCGCGTTTAATTTTTAATGTCCAAAATATAAATAATAATTTGAACAAGTTTGGTTAAGTTACCTCTTTGAACTATATGCAAATAATTCTACAAATAAAAAATATTGATGCGATCAAAAAAGAATATGTAACGTTGAATGTAACATTTTGCTTCTATATGTTCTATAAAATTCCATCTCCTCTGGCAATTTTCACTTGATATAATACCAAATATCCCAGAACATTATTACGAACGTGTCTAAAGTTTAAGCTTATTTTATAAATTATTTTGAAACTCGTCGTGGACGAAATCGCTCAAATCATCTGATCGCCGTGAAACGAATAACTCCCGTCTTTTTTGCCCCAGAGGGGCAGTCGGGAGTTAAAAAAGACCTAACGGGTGAAGACGATAAACAATATTTGTAATACAGCTTTTATCCAAAGTTTTATTGAATATAAAATTGAACTTATTTTACAATGATACATTTTTTTCATCCATAACATTGTCAACTAAATAGAGGAAGTCAGGAAATTGTCAGGAAAATAGAGAAAAGAGTGTGTTATAAAAAGTAGTTAGTGAAAACCTCATGTAACTTTGAAACAAATGGATCAAGTTGGTCACGATATTTCGAGAATGGCAATATATCGCGGGATTAAAATCCGAAAGACGTATTTTCTGTGTGTAAGCGTATAAAATACACATTCCCGATTTTAGTCAAGCAATATATTACCTTAAAATTGTAAAAGATCACTATTGTAGTAAAATCGAACTTAATGAACAGTTGAATTTGTAATTTGTTTACGTTTCTACAATAAAAATTGTTCGGATTTTTCGCAATTTCTTTCTATGTCTTCTATTTCTATTTTTTTTAATGAGCGGAAACTATTTGGGTACAATTTTATAGTGATTTCATAAGAATATCTAGATCGCACGAATGGTTTATTGGAAAACATCTTCAAAACATCTCTTTTAAATAAACATTTTCTTTTATTCGACTTTATTGATGAATGTTGTGCAAACCCACTATAAATGAAAAATCAGCAATTCTATATGTGACATAATTTCTGGGCCTTGCTTGTGCTCCGTCACTCTCCTTTCCGGATCCAATCGCATAATTAATTATCTAGTCAAAATGATAAGCAGAAATTAGAATAAATTCATAGCCTTCATTCGGCAGTTCACGATTTGATCAACAGCACGAATGACTTCTGTGACATCATTAGTTCATTTATGTCGAAGAATTCAATTCAGTTCTTGCTGTGAGTTGTCGCAAAAAAGCTACGACATGTACATATACAGTTGACGCGTATTAAAAGATGAAAAACACAGGTCTGTAATCTGTTATTAATGTCTGGTTAAACATAGCAAACAAGGACATTGTTTTGCAAGAAGAAAAACAAATAGTTATAGTCTACCGTACGCCAGACACCGTTCTTTCTAGAATGCTCTGTGGGGATGCGGGAGTAGATTTTACTACCGACATTGGTCGATAAAACTAGGCTATTTCGTAGTTTTGCTTATTCATCGTTAAGGGGATGCAGGAATAGATATTATAAACGATATTGGCCGCTAAGGCCGTTTCATAGTTTAAATTATTCATCGTTAATACGCTACACATATACTTCAAATCGTACACGATTATAGTATCTTTTTGGACGTATATTCGAATATTGGTTGAGAGCCTAACAAAAAAAAATGAAAAAATTCGTATTTTGCTAATCTTCCCAAAACCAAAATGACCACCAGGGTTTAACAGCATCAATTGTTTGGTAAGATATAAATGATTCTGAAACTCACATATATACGTCAACTCGGAATGTACGTCCATTCTTTAACGTTCTCTGAATATTACAAGAGCGTTATTGGAAAGTCAATTAGAAATTAAAAAAAAAATTAAACTCGCGACTGCAAAAATGGACTTTTATTTAAAAAAATTTATTGAAAAAAAATGACTCACATAATCAAAAATATTGAAAAAAATAATGAAATAATTCCTAATACACTTTAATCTCAAGGTGAACTCCCACGAATATAGTTTTTAATATTATAAATGTTATAAATATAGTCAAGAGGCGTATCACAAGGGAAGAATGTGGTTATAAAAACCCTTTGGACTTTGTTTAAAATTATACGCCTCCCGCGTACCCTTAAGGATGTATTACACATAGATTCCCAACAGATAGTTTGATTTTATTGCAATTTAAGTACTTTAAGGCGACATCAAAATGTGGAGAAAATCACCAAAAAAATCATACGTGATTCAAGATGCAATGAACATTTATTTAGAATAATAATAAAACCGAAAAATTATTAATAGATTAGTTTAAAAACATTATTTAGTAATTCTATACTCTTTTTTTTCTGTGAATGAAATTATTTCTATGCTTTTCCGAGTAACTAAGATTTTATTTTTTATAGAATTTTCTTATTCAGTGATGTTGTAATTTTCTAGTTCAGTGATGTTGAAATTTCTTATGTTTAAGGTGGTAACTTTCTACGAAAACATATCCAAAAATTGCAACTTTTCAAACATTTATAATAATTTCTTTTTGTATTCGCAAAGATTAGATCATTAACTTAATATTAAAAAATGAAGTTTTCTATCAAAGTTGTTAAACGAAGCTTCTTAAATGAATTTATTAATAATATTTTGGCATTATTATTACTATTCAAAATGAATGTTCTTCAATCACGTTAATTTTTTTAGAATGTCCAGAGAGGACCCAAAATTGAAATATATGCATTTTTATTTGCTAGAAAAATCTACTATAACATTTTTTTATCCTCGTTATTTGTTCTCATGATATTGTAACCATGATTTCAATGCAATTTTAGGTACAACTAATGTATTATAGTTTGGTACGCATCCTGTTTAAAATTCATTTTCATATTTATACCTATTTTCAAGATACCATCGTAAAATCTAAAATCATTTAAAAAATGTCGTTTTAAAACCCCTTCTAGTTCCCACTTTCCGAATCTGAATCTTGCAAGTTGAAAAGAAAAAACCAACGATATTATATTTTTCACACAATCGAAGTACAAAAAATCCGAATCTTGAATTTTTTAAAAATTGAAACCTTAAGCATTACCTCTCGTCTCAAAGTACTCAAATCTAACATTTAGTCGTAAATGTATGTGTCATGTATCCTTCAATCAGCAGTTACACCACGATCTGATGTATTTTCTTCTGGGACATGCTAATTTCTTCCAGACACGACGAAAGAAAAACACTTAAGCATCACAAAACGGAAAATTACAAAATAACGGTGCGTTTGTTAAATGCATAGAGTGTATCAACACATAAAAGGAATGTTTGAACGCTGCTGGCTAACGTCGTCAGAAAAACTGACAACGCCAAGGAGCGTTGAGCTCTTTTTTTATTAGACGATCGGTTCAATTGACGCATGACCTAAGTGACACCAGAAAATTGAGTCATGTTTTTTTTCTTCTTGTTTCCGAATATGAATAAGCTTATATGCCCATCACTTTGTATACTGTTACATAGATCGGTTACGTTCGAAGATCGGCCTTGGCCTACTGTCTCACATCAGCTTCTTTCTAGTCTGTAATACGCGCGATGAGAACTAAAAAACGTTCAACCAGCTAAATACGTAGTATATTTGTATGGATATAGTATCGAGTTTAGCCATCGGCTGTATGCTTGCACAATTACGAATCAGAGTCGAATACAACGTACAAGTAGCGCTGACCGAGCCGAGGAAGCTAGCAATCGTTCACGTCGAAGGTCATCATCGCGTTGTGCGCGGTGTGAAAGTTCCGAATGCCGATACTTGAGGAAAAGCTTGTAGTTTATATGTAAAAAGAGCGACAGGTGGTTGTAAACGTGATGGCGAACAATCAATCAATTTGCCGCGATACCCGCGTTACTGTATATTTTTTAATGCTTCATGCAGATTATCGGAGAATATTTAACATTTGGATGTTGAGCTTGCCGAACTCTTATATCACAGTCACGTTTTTGTCATCGTGATAATATCCGATCTACATTTAGTAAACTTACAAGCTCATCAAGACGACAGAGCGTCAATTATTGCACCGTTGTTAGCTGTTTTTTTATTCACCTAATGACGCTCGTGAAACTTTTGTTTTTTTCTTTGCATTTGGTATATTTATTATATTGCGGAAATGATCGTTGATTAATCGTAAGGCTGATGCGGCATTAAGAAACAAACAAACAATTACATTTCTTGTAATACTTAATTCATGATCGATTTCTTTAAGTGTATAAATAACTCTTGCACACAGATATCGAATTTGTTCTGAGGGGACATCTATTAAAGAGGTTTGCATATTGCCTGTGAGTAAGAAACTTAACTGGAGTAAAAGACATTACGGTTACACAGAAGTAAATCTAATAATTGTATTTTGTAGTGCCAACATTGTGAAAAAACGCTTACTTTATAAAAAAAAAAAGGAGAACCTTGCAAGTTGCTTCCTCATTAATTTTTGCTTTTTAGAAACCTACCTCTATGAGGAAGTATGTTGATCGATTTTGGCTTCCTCATAGAGGAAGCTTTGTAAAAAGTAAAAAATAATGAGGAAGCAATTTGCAAGGTTCTACTTTGCAGGCTTGTTTGAGCTCGAATGGCATTTTAAAAAAAAATGCAAAATGTCATCAGTTCCTTTGATTAAATTCATCATTGATAATATATAAAAATAATAAAAATTGCAGCCGGATATCTCAATATTTATAGGAGTTGAAGTCTTTGCAGACATATAAAAAAAAAATTTAATTACTATAAAGTTAGAACCACTCTATTGATTCTCGACAAATTTGGTACACATCATGGTTTGATAGTAGTCCATTTACGTACAAAATTTCAGCCCGAAATCTTACAATTTGCGAAAGTTATATGGTGAAAACGAATTTTTCAAAATTTTCAAAATGCTGTAAAATTGTTATTTTACAAACGATTCGCGTCAGCTACAATCCCAAACGTTGTTGTATGACAGCCCACTTGCATGCCAAATTTGAAGAAGATACAGCTAAAATTACGACAGTTATCGTCCTTACAAGGAAATCGGCACATACACACACACACACACACACAGATACAGACATTTCGTACAAATCACTTTTCTCGACGTTTTGGACCATTCTGAGTATGCTTACATGAAAATCACGAAAAAAAAAAATTTCACGAAAACAAAGCTTCCTCTATGAGGAAGCAAACTGACTCGTGCAAAAAATTCGTTGGGGCTCCCATTTGGTCCTTTCTAGTTTGCTTCAATTCTATTAGGGGCCCAGTGTGGAAATCTAAGCACGGCCTAATTAGGCTGGTTACGCTTGAAAGTACGGGACCTTTAGGAATTTTCCCTGTTAGAGCCTACAAAGTCCGCCCTATTGAACCCATAATAAGATAACAAAAAAGTTTTATTAAAAAATATTCATTTGTGCTTATTTAATCGAGTAACCCTGCACTTTACTTTATGGACTTAACTTAACCTTAATCAGATATTCCGACCTTCTCTACATGATGGTGCATATTAATCGCTGTGAAAAACATATTTAAATTTGTTTGTTATATTGACAGGAATCGAAGCTGAAACCCTCCGTATGGTGTTGTTCCGCTGTGCCTCAGCTCACTCGATCATTGAAATCATATGGGTATTAGGAACAACGAGCTCTATATTGTTTTTTTGCAGACTTTTTGTAGACTGTAAACTTTTAAAAGTATTTGAACTTATTGCGATTCAATTTGGCCGCCGTAGACCGAACACGCTGCGTGCGCGTCTTTATTATAGCTCTGCTCTACAGCAGAAGACTGAAGTTGGCTCTGAGACATCCATTGCTAACCAATCGAAAGAGGCTTATAAAGAGGTTTCAGCATTTCGATTTTCGATGCCAGGAGGAGAATGCTATTTTTTTTGTGTATTTGAATGACTGTAATATGATATCCCTATTGTGAAAACCCTGACAAAAACTTAAAAGATCCTATTTCACAGACGCCCGGCTAAATTTCGGCATGGGAAATTAATTTAAAACCATAGTGTAAGATTAATACCAACGTTTCTTGAGCCGTTGTCAGGAATATAAGTTTCTACGTTACTAAATCGACAAGATCTACTTAAGATGTAGTGTTACTTCCCCACCACTTTCTAAATTTAGAAACCTATTTTTTTTCAAACAGCTTGATAAATTGGCCTTTTTCAAGAGCGCTGAAAAACTAAATCCGAGATTATTAGCGAGAGAAGCAGACCTATAGGGGTTACACATTGGGCTACGAAATTCCCACGGAAGTATCAACGCCTCTTAAAATAAGCATAAAAATCATATAGGGATAAATAGAGGACGAGAACTGCGGATCTAAAGCAATAAATAGAATCACAGTTTGATGTTTTAAATACATGCATCACCCTTATGGATATGGCATGATAATTAGCCCTTATGGATATTGCCGAGGTGATATTACATTTGACTTGTTGATTAAATCGGCTGTTGATCCTCGACTCGTAAACTTACGCCACGAGTCATGATTATCTGTTTCAAAATGATGTTCATTTAATTCTAAAAAGAGAGAGTCCAGATAGTAATAATCGATATTCATTCAAGAATATTTCACTCATTTGATTGATAATGTTGTATAAAAAGTGAAACTGGATGCAAAGTAGAACTATGCACATTGCATCCTCATTATTTTTTAATTGTACAAAGCTACCTCTACGAGGAAGTACATATTGATCATTTTTGCCTTCCTCATAGAGACAGCTTTGTAAAAATAATAATAAGTTCTCTGAGATATGAGCTCTTTCTTAGATCCTCACAAAATTCAGTATCAAACAACACTTTCTTA
Source organism: Perithous albicinctus (assembly GCA_964016905.1). NCBI lineage: Eukaryota > Metazoa > Arthropoda > Insecta > Hymenoptera > Ichneumonidae > Perithous > Perithous albicinctus. The sequence continues at coordinate 12,314,226 of OZ024693.1, read as the reverse complement.
TTCAAGTTTAATGCAAAACTTTGGATCAGTTACTTGAACGATACGATTTATTCAGATACAAATATCTGAATAAAATCTGAACTACTTTATCGATTTCGAGGTTTTAGACCATTTTGAGTCTACTGACATTTGAAAAGATTGTTTTTTTTCATGAAAACAAAGCTTCCTCTATAAGGAAGCAAAAATGTCCCATCGACCCCTATGACAATCGTATGACAAGGGACAAAGGACTTGTATGACAAGGGATGAAAGTTGTCTATTGCGATGAGTATAAAGTCTGCCGTCGAAGTGCAGCAAAGTTTCTGCTGTTAAAAATACGAATTTTGATACTTCTAATCTAACCACAAAAAGATACTTTCTGCAGCAGCTGTGCATAAAATGTTCCGACGCATGCGCACAGCTGGTACAGAAAGTATCTTTTTGGGGTTAGATCAGAGGCATAAAAAATTGCCATTTTCTACATTGTAACCAGTCTGTAGTTTTGACATCAGATGGTGCTCACGAAACTTTTAAAATTATTTTCGTTTGGCGTAAACTTTGTTTAGCAATTATGTACATATGCCATTAGACTCGGATATTAGACGTATAAAATACGTATAAAATGAATTTTGTTAATAATAAATCAATTAATCTTTACAACGAATTATTTTTAAATCCTTCAATTCGAAGACATATGCTCGTAAACTTTGCTAATGGCGTGTATGAAACAACGAGGCTTTAACGCATTTATTCTGAAAAATGGTAATACTTCAAAAGTAGATTAACGAATGTTTACGAACATGTTTAAGAACAAAACAAAGAACAGTTTACGTTTTGATGCTATAAGTATTTTGAAAGATCCTGCCGAAGGCCAAAATCTATTAACCTTTCTCATATTGTAATAAAACGGATCTTTCGATGGGCTATTTAAATCCATCGGGCCGTTTAAAAATGTTACACGTGTTTGCTGACACGTATGCCGTAAGTCCCAGCTGGTTGACTGTATATCATTTCCGCCACTTGAATGTTATCCACGATTTGCTGACCTTCAAGTTTAGCTAATTTGTGGACGACAAATTTCCTTCGCATGGCTCTCTTCCACCGAGGCTGCTCGATCATTTTTTTAGACGATGAAAATTAGATACATAATAGATGCGGGGACCACAACTCTAGTACCGATTTGTATCTTTTGTCACAATTCTTAAGTACGTAGGGAACATTAGTCATTGACACTTTTCGGATAATATTTCAAAAACTTTATGAACAATTAATCTAATTCTACGTTCATTTGGAAGAACAATAATTACCCAAAATCACTAAAAAAACAGTCACCTATATGACTTTAAAGTTCTATAGGAACGACCTTAAAGTCAAAATCGAATGACAACAAAAAACTATATAGTTATTAACATTCTTCAAATTTTTAGACTAGGTGGGAGAGAGGGAAGAATAATATAAAAATCTCATGCAATTTATTCTTCGATATTTTGATAATGTAAAAAAAAGATCTCTAGGCACCAATATAAAAAGTTGTAGGGATGATTGAATTTTAATTAAAAAATAGATAGTGTTTTATTTTATTTTTATCGACAAAAATGTTATGTCCTACACAGCGTACGGTAAATGCATATTCTCGTTTATTTATGTGTATTCAGAATTGAACCTTTTTTCCATGATCAAAACACCGTTACGATCAATTGAAAGCATGGTATTTTTAAATACGATTTATTTGACGAATAAAAATGAATAAAACGGTGTTTTTTTAGCTTAAATAGATGTATCGTCCCCTCTACAGGCTAGCCAAGAGTATAGAATAAAATTATTTCTTTATGGAGATTTGCGGAATGATAGCGCACCTTTACACACGACAAAAATGTATCGATTTTCAAGCGTATACGTCAATGATGTTTCCAATTCTTCGTCATGAATAAGGCAATGATCCTGATGGACCTTGAACATTGGACTTTGGTGGTTCATCACGTAAATCAAGATAGGCTCAGGTCTTATCGTTACGTCGCCGCTATAACTGTTAAAAGTGATGACGCTGGAACTCCACATTATTAAGAATCTTTACCTGCGAGACAATCATGAGCCATACCATTCGTGATGTTTGATCATGTCTCACGTCCACCTCATTCAAACTTTTCATCATAAATAAAGTGTGACAATCGTGAGCTTTGTTCCTCATACTACAGCAGTACTCAAGAATCCTCGTACTCAATGTCAAACACGTCATCAATTTTTTTTTGTATTTGGCTTTTTTAATTTATTTTTAAACATTTATTTATAAAAATTCAAAATTGTATGATCTCTGGTATATCAATGTGCTTTCACCGTCGAAATTTCCCCAAAAATTTCACGGTTGTGATTATTCCAATACATTTTTTCATGCGCAAATGTTGATATTACGAAAGGAAACGAGAGACAACACATAGATCGTTATCCGTTAATTGAGTAACCGAGTTTAGTTGGTAACCATAAATCAATTGTCGCTTTTCCGTCTAAATGACCTACGGAACAATTTGCCGTCATCGTGAAAACTTGAATGCACGAAGTGAAACTCGATAATTTCGTGAAAGGCCCGACGCACTGATGCCCAACGCTATTCTACAATACTAACAACATAGTTACGAAAATTCGGGGGATTCCGGGAGATTTTATTCACGATTGACATCACACGCTTCAGGCACGAGTCACGTACACACTATAAATATAAATCTTCGAATTACTGAGAGATACGCGACATTCTCTAATTCAAGCGGGATCGCACTATTACTGTGAATATATAAGAATTCTCACAGAATCATATTACGTCGAGTAACAGTATTTCTATGTCTACAGATGTTTTAGCTTTCTTGCTCATGTAGGGAGTTCAAACGCAAGGTCCTATGTAAACTATGGAAAAATGTGAATTTATCAACGAAATTCAGTGGCCTCGGGTTGCCAAATAAATGTTTCATTTGAACAACACAATTGTTGGACTCTACAACAGTTATTATGTTTAGCAGATCAACTGGATAAAGATTCATTTGACAGCCTGTGTCCACAGAATTTTGATAAATGAAGGAAATCTCTTTTTCCGTGAAAGAAAAAGCCCAGAATTTATTAATATATGTCATAATTCGTAAAGCATCAAATAATCTGAAGGGGGGACTTTATAATTATTCTTGAATTTTCCATCCTTGTTAAGCATTTGCCACTAAACTTGCTTCACCATTCACACAAATTGCACCAAGCTATAACATCCCATTTTGCATTCGCATTTTTCACAGTTTTTGATGATACCTTAAAATTGTTTGAAAATACGCCATGTAGAAATCTGTCAGCAACTCCCAATTTTCAATCGCATCCTGATCGGGTTTCGGTCGGTTTACCAGAATTGGGTAAGCCTACTTGAAATCTGAATGGATCCCAAATATTCTTCTGGTTATGCACAGATCACCAGACTTTCATTAGTCGGGATTTGCTAGGATTTGCTAGGTTGCTTTAACTGATGTATTATTCACTATATTTTTCTAACACCAAAATATTTGGAACATTTTGCATTTAACGAATACTTTACAGTAAAAAACATTGCTCACATAAAAAAAAATCATACGATATATTCGTATTGTGTATTTAAAAAAAAGTGCATCTCAAACATTGCTGTGCATTTATTAACATTTATTAATATCACTAAGTATTTTTTCAACAAAGTCACTTACTGTTGGCAAAAAAGTTATTCTTAACTGTTTCGCACTGACTATTTTACATATTTCGACAACTTTTGATGGGTCCTAATGAGCAGTCATCAGGCATCATGCGAGTTCTCGAGGAAACTCGGTCATAAATCAAAGTCCATAACTCAACTCCTTTGTATTTAGATGAGAGTTCAGTGTTCTCAAAGTGTGGGTACTTATATCGGGGGATCCTTGAGAAAACCATTTCGCGAGCGAATCGCTATTCTTATCCCGTAAACCACTCTACGTGAGTGTCTTCACGATTTAGATCGTTTTAAATGCAAAAAATTCCAGGAAGACCGAAGAATTCGCCTTCATGAAAAATCCATACAAGTCCGGTACAAAGTTCAGGTCCATTGAATGTACAGCAAATAAAATATACGTACAGACGTGCGATATATATTCCCTCGACTCCAGAGTTCAGACTGCCAGGCTTTGAAATTAGCGGCGCTATAATTCTCGAGTCACGTTTATAGAGATGCATAATGGCTTTATAATTTCTTTTGTTTAATTAATAGATCAACTATTCGTCGATTGACAATTACAAACAAGTATGTGACGAAGTTATCAAGAACGTGAACATTTTCCCGGGATAGGCACAATTCCAATGGAAATGCATTTAAAATATTAAAAATAATTGTGATTGACATCAATCATTATTTTGCAATAATTAAATATTTTGGCATGACATGAATTAGTTATTAATTTTTGTTATCTGTTTCCGAGTCCCGTGTTTTTTACAATCTTTAAGGCAGTACTAAACATCATCTCACAATTTACAGCCTTTAAAAGAATCATTTTTGTCACTCGACAGTTTCAAATACGAACGAGCGCCAAAACGTGTTTTTTTTTCTAACCACCCTATTATGCGTACATGCTTTTTACAAAAAAATATACTATTTTTTATGACAAACGTACAGTGATGTCATAAAGTTTACAATATTGAAGTTTATTAAAGAATCATATTATACAATTTAGGTATTATGAGATTAGTATTAATATAAATCACATTGGAAATTTAATAATTCAGTCTTGAATTTAATGCTTTCACTTAGATTTCTATTGACGTAGATCTAAAAATAAAAAATCTATCTACTAAAATAACGTGTTTTCTAACGATACCAGCAACAATGCACGTGCTACGCGCATTCAATATTGTTTTTTTTTTCTGCAGACTTTTTCTAGACTGTAAACTTATTTAAGTATGTAAGCTTGTTGCGATTCATTTTGGCCGCCATAGATCGAATGCTCTGCGCGCGCGATTTACAGCCGTACGAGGTGAAGTGAGTGACGGGTTGACCCGCAAATGAGACGCTCGTGATTGACCCTATTAGCGGTTTCAGTTTTCGATATTTCGACTTTCGATGTGTCATGTCTTTTGCTTCCTCACAAAGGAAGCTTTGTTGTTCATGTCAGTATGCTTAAAGTTGTCTAAAACGTCAAGAAAAGTGGATTAGAAAAAATGTATGTATGGAAATGTTTGAGGGGGTGTGCGTGTGCGTGTGCGTGTGCGTGTGCGTGTGCGTGTGCGTGTGCGTGTGCGTGTGCGTGTGCGTGTGCGTGTGCGTGTGCGTGTGCGTGTGCGTGTGCGTGTGCCTGTGCCTGTGCCTGTGCCTGTGCCTGTGCCTGTGCCTGTGCCTGTGCCTGTGCCTGTGCCTGTGCCTGTGCCTGTGCCTGTGCCTGTGCCTGTGCCTGTGCCTGTGCCTGTGCCTGTGCCTGTGCCTGTGCCTGTGCCTGTGCCTGTGCATGTGCGTGTGCGTGTGAAAAATACAGATGAAAAATATTCACTGTTGCTATGTACCAAATTTGATGACGATCGGTAAATGCGTTTTGATTTTGGAGCAATTTGAGATTTTTCATGTTTTAACAGATTACAGTTTAGAACGATTTCATAAAGGGGACGAGAGATTTAAACACGTGTATAGTTTTGTGTAGTATTTTGAAAACGCTGTAACTCAAGAACGATTTAAGCAACGGATCCAAAATTTTACATAAAACTTGAATAACATCAGCTGTTGTATTTTTTTGCGTTGTTTCACTAGTAACTACCAAAGATATAGAGATAACGCATTGAAAAAACTGCTTATACAAATAAAAAAAGTTGTAAAGTAGAACTTTGCACATCGCTTCCCTATTAATTACCATTTTTTACACAGCTTCCTCTATGAAGAAGCCAAAAGTAATAAATAAGCTTCCTCATAGAAGCGGCTTTGTGAAAAATGGAAATTAATGCGGAAGCAATGTGCAAAGTTCTACTTTGCAATTTTTTTTAAGAGAGGAAAAGCAATAAGCAATAAATAATCTTTATTGCAATTTTCATATACCAATATTAATATAAATATTAGAAAAATATTTAATTCCTTGTGTATACCAGTTATTTCTTAAAACTTCATATGACGTATTTCATATCAGTTGAGCCGTTAAAAAAAAATCCCAAAAAATGTCTACAAATCAGATGTTATAATTCCAACAGAGACACAAAATTCTAAATTAAAACCCGCCGTTTTAGTTTTAAAACTGGCTGTTCCTTTTTATCAAATTCGAATTCCATGAAATAATTTCGAGTAGAAATTAATTTTTGTCCAACATAATTTAAATAAAGTAAATCAATGCCAATATTCGATATTTTCACCCTCGAACAGAGGAATGTTTTTGTTCAATTTACCATCCGCTTCTAAAAAGTTGGTGTCTCGATATATCTCGCAAATCTCAAAATATCGCCTACCCATTGACACAGCTTTATTCGTGCTGTGATCGGACGTCGCTATCGTCACCCACAATGGGACCGGGATCAAGTTCATGTACGGACATTTTTTATTTATGACAAATGTCAAATCTGAAGAAAAGAATCTTGGGCGCAAGTGTCCGGTCCGTGTAACCCCAGTTCTTTTTATAGGCCATAAAAAAACGCATATTTTCATATTTTTCATATTTTATTTTTTAAAATTGAAGATAGCGTAAACCGTGTTCGAGATATAAATGTTTTAATGAATAGTAATAAATAATACAAAATTCCATTCAACATTTTTTTTCATTGAAATTCTGTGTCTGTTGGATTTATATCATCTGATGTAAGACATTTTTTTTTTATTTACTGAACTGATTTGGAATGCCTCATATACATTTTATTGATGGTCAAACAGACATTTTTAACAATGTACGTCTTGTGATGCAATTGATAACCTTGACGCCTCGTTTTATAAATACTATTTAAAAAAAGTTACATATTCATTGACTCACATAACAAACGAGGGGTCAGATTTCTTTATCCATCGATAGAGCTCACAACAGTTATTTATTTAAAATGTACAAGTTATATAAGGTATTCAATAATATGCGGAAAAACTCCAAATCGTATAGGCTCTTCCACATCCTCAGGCTATACATATTGTATGGACGGACGGAAAGAAACTATTACTGAAGCAAAGGAAGCTTTGAAGAAAAACTCAATCAGTAGAAAATGCGATGATGTCGAGTATCTGGCGTTAGCTCGCCCGACGTTAAACGTAAAACTCTACAGCCTCCTTTTTATCGGTATGCTTTCTGAGTTAGCAAGTATAATGAGCGTTTAGTAGTTTGAGACTGCAACAGGTCATGATCATACATTCACTGTATTTTAAAATCTCACGCGTGCGGATGTATCTGTTAATATACTTCGAGAGGACGATAATGTTGTGTATTCGCTACTGTTGACAATTACGTAAATGATAAATACGTATGTTCATCACTATGGTATAATCAAGGAAAACGAAAAAAGTGTATCAGTAAAAGAATGTTGTTTGAACCGGCTTCTCCGGTTAAAATAAATAAAAAATGTAACAACAATAGTGAAAATAAAAAAAAAAAATACAAAACGGTAAAATATAATTAATTCCAAATCACAACTGGTTCCGTGAAAAAAATTCTAATTTAAAATTAGAGATATCTCGCAATGTTTAACGTAAAAATCATCCACGTGGAAATAATTCAAAGCTAGAAGTCAGTCATATTAGAAGAATTCAAGTCATATTGCATTTTAAGAAGAAAGAAAACTCTCAAATTCAAATTAAAGACTTTCGGAAAAAAACAGTTCAAATGTTTAGAACAACTATTGTGTCCTAAATATTAAATAAAATATCCTGAAGAAGACTCGGATAAGAGTCGAAACGTTGAAATTAAAAAGAATTTCATTGACCACTTCAATGCCGCTACCTTCCTACTTATTACTTACTATGGTATAATGTTCGAGAATCTTTGGATTTCACCGAATTTGGTAAGAGAAAAATGATTGATTATTGTTACTTGAGAAAATAAAATAAAAACTGCCGAAAAATTGCATGAAGTTTCATGTATGTATAATAGAAAAAATGGGTAGTACAAAACCATTTGTATATCACCACAGACAATAATAACTTCTTTATGGAGGAAAGTTGCCAGAAATACTGGAAAATTTTTGCCGAAATTAATTATGGAGTGAAACATTTCTATGCGACCTCGAAAAATTATATTAAGGGGGAATATCCGAGTAAAACTTTTTTTCAAATTTTCTTTTCGCTCATTTTAAAGTTTGTAGTTTTAAGAATATTGTATGTAAATTTCATATTGAAATTCCAATAATTGTAGAAGTTATGGGCAATTTAGCGGAATGTGGTCGAGCGGCCGTCCGTCTGATGCATTACCTGACTCAGATTCATTTGTCTAGTAGGTATGGAGGGTTGGACCCTTTGTGACTTAACGGTTCGTCTAGAGCGTTATTCTATTATCAGTTGTGCAGCAGTGAGCAACATTTATTATTTTGTGCACCGTTTTGTGAAAATTATATAGTGAAATGAATAGCAACAAATAAAATTGTAAAAGTAAAATTACGAGAGTGGATAAAACGAATAAGGTGATTTGTAAAGACAGGCCTAAAAAAAGAGGACGTCCCAAGAATCGTTATGAATCCGAACAAAACTCTGGTCGTGCGAGTGCGGACGAGTTCGGTAAAAAGAAACTGCGAACTTCAATTAATTTAGAACCAAGCATCTACATAGACGATATTGATAACGTCTTCTAAATTTCGTTACCGTGTTCTCGTTTATCAGTGACCACATGAAATTCAAAGAGTGCGGAGAAACAAGTACAATGTCGAAAAGCTCTACTCATGGTCTCGGGTTCAAACTTAAAAAATCAAAGTGTTCTTGCTGTGAATCCCGAAGTGTTACTATGAAGTAAATACTATGTTTTGCTTTTGCTATGCGAGTTATAGAGATCGGACTAAAAGGAATGCAAAGATTTTAAGGAATTATGGATCTAGCTCGACCAGTTTTACAAAGTACGCGTGATACTGTTTTACAAATGGTCTGATTTCGTCAGAATCAGTACGGGACATGATTTGTAGGTCAGCCGTGCAGGGAGAAAAATAAATTATGACAGAAGCAGCAAACGTTAGAGGACACACGCAGAATTCAAATGAGAGTATTAATAACTTGATGTGGCGGATAACACCATAAATTACCCTCAGTCGTTCAGACATTGTAAAGATTGCCACTGATACCGCGACATGTACTTTCAACTCTGGGGCGAAGTCGTATCTCCAAGATATGGATGCACCAGGCATCAAGGTAGGAAGAAACGCTGATAAGTATTGCGAGATCGAAGATGCGGAACGCGTGCGTACCGCCGAAGTCAAAACTCGGAAGGCGATCCGTGAAAGGAGGATTCAGCGAAGGCAGCCACGGATCGGTGGAGAAAATGCTCCCATTGCTGCGGAGGGCCTACTATATTTATGGTCCAAGAATCGCAAATTGCTTCCAAAATTTCACACAATATTATCGGACAGATTTTCTACTTCGAAACGTAGGATTTTTTTTCTCTTGATTATTTTTTTTTTAACAAGCCAGAAAGGTCAGAAATTAAGGTTGAAAAATAAATGTAAAGTTCAATCGGCCGCTATTTCATGGTTGTGATGATTTTTTTTTTTTTTTTTCAAAAAATCTTACTTTGCGAAGGGCATCATACGTTACATTTTGAGAATCTTCTTGAAATTTTTGTTTCAGATGAAACGACTGCATGTAATCTTGGGAACCGCAGTCCGTGCGAGCGAGCGACATTTTTAACGCCGGCCATGACAGCAGAGCTCTCAGTCAATATATATTTATAAAGAAATTTGTCAGCATACCTCAACATGTATACTTTCAAATAAAACAAACCCGGATAAAATCGAACAAATTGTTTTTGGAATAATAATTCCTAATTTTCACTTCTTTTTTCCGCTGTCTACTCGGATGTTCTCCCTTACACGACCATAAGAACGACTATTTCTTTATACCGAGAATTCTGTAAACCCCCCCCCCCCCCCCGGCCGTTGTTTCTCTAAGTCGCCTTATATAGGCCTATAGGTGATTGAAGTGTGAGTGCATCTGTGAGTGTATGTGTGAGTGTATGTGTGAGAGTATTTTGTGAGTGTATGTGTGAGTGTATGTGTGAGTGTATGTGTGAGTGTATGTGTGAGTGTATGTGTGAGTGTATGTGTGAGTGTATGTGTGAGTGTATGTGTGAGTGTATGTGTGAGTGTATGTGTGAGTGTATGTGTGAGTGTATGTGTGAGTGTATGTGTGAGTGTATGTGTGAGTGTATGTGTGAGTGTATGAGTGAGTGTATTTTGTGAGTGTATGTTGGAGTTTATGTGTGAGTGTCTGTGTGAGGCACTGTGCAGGTGTCTGTGAGTTTCTGTGTGAGGCACTGTGCAGGTGTCTGTGAGTTTCTGTGTGAGGCACTGTGCAGGTGTCTGTGAGTTTCTGTCTGAGGCTCCGTATGGGGCACTGTGCGAATGTCTGTGAGTGTCTCTATGTGCAAGGAAACACACCGCCCTTTATTATATTGTAGATGAATCCTAGTATAAGAAACAATCCTCCTATAGGTTCTTTTAGGTTCTGTTAGATTCTCCAGGTATCCATTTTATGTACTGCACGCGAAAGGCTGACCGAGGAGCAGAGATCCTTGTGGGGCGCAGAGGCGGTACCCCACAAGTGGATTCGAGGAGGATGGAGACCCTCCCACCACAGCACAATTTAAAAAATGAAAACATTATCAATGAAACTAACGCGCAAAAATTGTTTACAAAAACCATAATTGAAGATACACGATATATTTTGGATATATTGTTTAAAAATTCGTTGATAGGTGAATCATTAATTTAATTTATGAACCAGTTACAATCGATATTTCTAAAGATTCGCATTAAAGATATTTGAATAGAGCTTCAGCTTCGCGTGCTCTGAATTGAGTGATGTCAGTCTCAGACCTTGAGATGTGCTTCGGAAAAGTTCCATCTTTGAAACTGACCGAAATACTTGCATATAGTAAAAATCAATATTAACAATATACGGTCACTGTTCGAATACTACACTGTTAGAAGTTTGGTGTTTAAATCAATACTGAAGTCATACAAAAAAGTGTCATATTGGTTCACACCATAAGCGATATTTTTACGACGTGTAAACTCATCAGTCTTAAGTCATTCACTTTACACCGATCTTTGGTGCTGGTTGGGACACAAAATTAGTGTGCAAAGGTGAGACTTATTAGACGTTAAATTCCTGACACTCTTTTGTTGTTGATATTGACAACAAGTTCACCTTCCAAGCACACACATGTTTTCTGATCTTGTGAAGTGCATACATATATTCAGTTTAAGTCAGTTGAAGTCTACGAATGGTGACAATTAGTGTAGTGATGTTCACAACTGTACGTGAGTTTATTGAAGTACAAAACTTTAAGCGATGGGCACGCGGATGCAGATTTTATATGTTTCACAGATTCAGTTGCAAAAAGGTGGTAAGACGGTATTCTTTCCGAATGTCTATTATGACCGTTAGCTGCGTATCGTACACCGTTGATGAGGGAGACTGAAAGTCGAGTTATTCGTCGAGGCGTGAAGTGCGAATTAAGAACAAGTACGTTTAGCACTGCTGCGGATTACCTTTTGATCAATCCGAGCCACTGTTGTCGTGCTTTACACTTATTACAAGTGTGACATTTACACCGTACCGAGTCATTGCCCATGACTAACACGGTTGTAAATATTAAATATATCGACTGTGTGAAAATTACTCACAAATTGTGTTGAAAATAACACCGAAAATTTTTACCGCTAACACCGTACGATTTTACACAGTGGATTTCTAACTGTGCAGTGTTGTTTATCAACGCATTGCTCATACCTACATTTCAAACCTTCGGAATGTGTTCGAGCCGGTTTCCAGATGCCATAATGTCGTACCAAAATACGAAATGTTGGAGCTGGGTGGATTCGTGCTCATCCCTGCATGTAAGAATGAAATGTATATCTTTGATGAATACCCGACAAAAACCAACTAAACACACTCTGAAAATGAGGTGTGTTCTTCCCTATCCTTTGCGTTGTAGTCACTTTTAACATCGTGCTTTTTTATGTATCATTGCGATGAAAAAACAACGCGCTTATAAGTGTGTAAAAAGTGACTACAATACAATGGACAAAGAGCAACACACTTGGTAACAAATTTCATTTTTAGTGTTTCTAAAACACAATTTATCTGGGTAAGTAGGTAAATACATAGAAATTAATTAACTTAGTTTTATTGATCTGTAAAAATCTTATATCGAGTCTTTATTTCGACACATTAAGCCGAAAGTTACCTCAAAGACTCTAAGACGACCGTTCTAACAGGTAAATTTATACGTGTACTGCAATTGTGAAAAATAAAGAATAAATATCCTTTGTTGCACCGACCCTCGACCTTACGAGCATATTAATGCTTCCGTTGAACATATAAAAGACTCAATTTGACTTTAGATATATGCCTTACAACGAGCGCGCAGTTACTATATAGTTATCTACGATAAACGATTCTTTCCAAGAGTTTCGCGGGCCTTTGGAGTAAAATTTTCGGATTATCACAGAAAATTTAGTATCACATTACTTTGTCAACAGGTCTCTTTGGGTCGCCATCCGAACCCTTTAATGATATATTAACCATTTATCTCTATAATTTTTCTTATTCCTTCCCTTTCTGATTATTGTCTTTGTGCCTTACCAAGTACCTTAACAATAATGACTAATTTGAATACCGCGACATTTTAATTGAACGCGGAGGGGACGCGATGTTGCCACATTTTCATTAACGGTAAATATTGATACCTTGAACGGTGTGAATAACCCTAATTCATTTTATTATCCGACTGTCAAGGTAATATATTTTTTTTCCAATATGTTCGAGAGATTTCAATTTACATCATGTTAGTTTTTCATTGAGATGGAACAGAAATTGACAGAGAAAAAAGATTTATTTGCGAGTTTCCGACAGATTGGCCTATACACCCCATGTTAAAATACCTAATTTTGTGAATCAATTACATGAAAACGGGACCGTCAACATAATTTGAGAATGCGGCGATCGATAAATCGTCATTTTCTATATAAGCTCACAAAATTTGATCAAAACTGAACAACTGAACTGACAATCGAATATGTCTAAGTTGTGACTAAGAGCTTATTTTTTATCGAAGCGATCACTGGATTTATTATCAAACAATCCTGAGACCCGCGGCTCGACTAGTTTTTATGGTTACTTTTTGTTTTATTGTTTTTCTTTGGGATACACGCAGATGAAACATTTTCGGAACCGCGATGACGACGCAATATTTCTTAATGAAATATGAATTGAGGTGAAAGATTTGTTTGATCTCGAAGAAATATCTGGCACACCATATATTTCCTCTACAGTAAAAGAAAACTAAAATACACCTCTACTTAAAAATATGTATTATTTATTTGTGTATATCATTTATTGATTTATTATCGACTTTTTGCACTAAATATATACTTACAAAAATCTGAAAAATTCTCAAAAAGCGTGGAATATGTATACAATTTTTCAAGCCCCAGCCCACAGCGGACCGACTTCTGTTTCTAATTTCTTCAATGTTTGGTGACGAAGAACGCTCGAAATAAAAAGAAGCGGTCGCCGGCCTACTGTGAGATAAGACTTAAAAATGTTCATATCTGCTACAGGATTTTTGACAATTTTTTCAAATTTATAAATTAGGACCAAAATATCGAATTTAAAAAAATTCATAACAAAATTTTGGTGAATAAAAAAAATGTAATTTCAGAGTGTATTTTTTAACAGGTAATAGCGTAAAAAATAATGAGAGGGATTAGATGTGGTCAGGGTCAAGCGTTTATCAATTTGACCAGGAATACCTCATATAAAACAAGTCTTGTCACGTACTAATAATGCGGCCGAGGGATGACATGCCTTCCTCAAATGTTTGGGAACAACAACAAGAATTAGACAAACGTGTATAGAAAATTTCGTGCGCATGTACAATACTAAAACATCTTACAAGTACTTAAAAAATGTGGCTTACAACACATCCTTTTAATTCATCGTCGATTCTTCTGTATCGTTACATAAATTAAAATTGTCAATGCAATCAATTTTGTAATTCATTACCTTAGATTCCATTTTTTAAGAAATGCTGCTTCAAGTCGGGAATGTTATATCGCGGGATATTTCAGTTCGGGGATATCATGTCAAAGGAAATTCTTTTCGGTTCTTTTGTATTCTCTTCGATTGGAACAACAAATGATTAAACTGATTAGCTGATTAAAGAACAAAGTACGAAAAAAAGAATCTGGTAACGTTTCCAGGTAGAAACATCGTATTAAAACAACACACGTTTTAATGTAATTTTTACTCAGTGGCGTATAGTATAACAATAACAAAATAATGGAGTCAGGTTAATAGATGATTATATTTCTGAATTTTTTTCACTGAAACAAAGCTACATAAGGACCTCACGATGTGTAATAAAATAATGGATGTTCTTGAAGCAAAGCGATTGACTTATTGTTATGTAGATTTTCTTTTGCTTCCTCATAGAGGAAGAATTATTTGACATCTTTCCGGTTCCACAGAACCCATCTCTACATGAGTTACATTCACTACATGAGTACATCCATTTTTTCTACTTACAAGTTATTCAGTACGATTCTACACAGCACCAGTACAACACGGTAAAATTCGACAGGACAAAATTCTACACTATCCATATTTGACTCGACCTCGTTCCTTGATTTGCTATCGCACGAATATGGTTCGTGTCGAACCGGGTCTATGTAGAGAAGGCTCTGTGTCAAATTCGGATAATGTCGAACTAAGCCGTGTAAAACTTTACTTTGTTGTACTGGTGCTGTGTACAGATGGTATTAAGAAAAAAATTCAATGAAGAAAAAAGCCGGGAAGAAAAAGCCAATGGAAAAAAAAGTCGGTAAGAAAAAGCCAATGAAAAAAAAGCCGAACGGAAAAAAAAAATCTGGTTTCGAACAAAATATTTGAAAATGCATGTTTCTCAAAATTCTACAGATAATAACATTACGGATAATAGACTAATAACATTTATATAGGATGAACTAGATAAAAGAGCTAATTCAGGGTTGTGGTTGAAGCTGACATGTCAGCATGTTCTCCGAAGAAACAGTCAGCATATTCTCCCACCACCACACTTTTATTTATGTAAACGAATGATAAGCAGTGACGAACACGGAGAGAAAGGGGTTCCGGAAGCGCGTCTGTTGTTACTAGTTAATATTATAATTGTTATACTTAGATCAGTGATACAGGAAGTAGAAAAATCGCCACATGTTCCTTGGACATGCGGATTGTGTTTGGCAAAAAAAAATAGAGATATCAGACATTTGAGAGAATAATTTTGAGTTAATGCAAAGGAAATCGTCAGCCTGACGGGATGTTGTCAAGGCGAACAATGGCGGTTCAAGTCATTGGTAACCTCGCACTTCAGTATCAACTGCGTTTAACTTATAGAATTCGACAGACTATATGGTATTTTGAATAATATAATAACAACATACTTTATACATTCAAAACATGTAATGCGATATGTAGAAGTCTGGGTTTTTTTTTAAAACATGAATTGTTTCAATTGAGGTACATTTATAAGCGTTGTGGCTTGAATTGAATGAACATTGAAGATTGTAATTATTGAATAAGAGCTCTACAAATACGACAGCTTTTTTTACCCTCTCGAATCTGTTCCCTAATTGGCCATATAGTAGTACTACTTAATAGGGTGCTTCACAAATTTTTTGCAAATTCAACAAAAAAATGTTGTTAAAAATGAATGAAAAATGAAATATCGTCTTTCACTCTGAAAATATAATTATAAATAACTAACCACTACTTACTACAAACAGAGGGCCCTGGCGACCAACTTTAAAGGGCGCCTCAATTAAATAAACATAAAATTGTCTGTATTTCAATGAAGTACCCTTTAAAGTTAGTCGCCAGAGCCTTCTATTTGTAGAAAGTATTGTTTACACACTTATAATTATATTTGGGGTTGGTAGACAACGTTTTATTTTTTATTCGTTTTTCACAAATTTCTTTGTTGATTTTTCAAAAAATTGCGAAACACCCTACTACTGAAAGGCAATATCCGTCAATTTTATCAGATTTTTTAATTCACTCATTTCGGGATTGGGCTTTTTTTTGCAAACCCATATATCAAGGAACATTGAGGACGGCCGAAAAAAATATAAGAAAAAAAAAGTTATGTTTTTCAAAAAAACGCAGCGAAAAAAAGGGAAATATTTTTTTTCTTTCTATGCTATTGTATTTCGCTGTAGACATTACAGGACATTTGGCAATGTGCGGAAACTATATAAAAAAAATTGGCATCGTAGAACTCGACATTCTTGCCGAATAAAAAACAATGTACAGAGAATTAGATTAATTAATGCACCTTTCTCTGTACATTTTTTTTTTTACTAGAGAGACAAGTTGAAACGCATTGCAGACTCCTGACTTATTCGACACCATGAACAGCCAAGGTCATACATGATTTTTTAAATTTTACATAATACGACCCATCGATCATGGAACACAATTTCCGTAACTTTATTGCAAATCATTTGCGCGAAATTAAAAAAAAAAAGGTAAACAAAAAGTGTTCTCCCGAATTGTCCCAATCTCCACTGTAGTTGACTGCGTACGTAAATATGCTTCTCTCAAGTACTTTTTCTAACACATAGTGTTTTTAGGGTATATTTATTTTAAAGACTATAATACAGCTCCAGTGTATATGCAACCCAACTTGCACCGGTACACGTGGTTGATACAGGCGCTTGGTGCGCTGTTCGCGCTCTCCAACGGTACAAATTAGACATCAGAAATTCGGAGCACTTATACAATCGTTGAATACTACCGGACAGTCGAGTTGTCATTCACTAAACTCGGAAGCGGCCTCTCTCATCCATGTAAAAAACAAATCAGTGATATCCAAGGAAGAAGACAGATAGAAAGTAAAATCGGAACGAACAATATTTCAAGCAAAACTATTACGAAATCACATAGCTTATTTCTGCCTCACCTGACTTGCAATGCACTCTCGTTTCACGTGTCCTACACTTGTCGCACTTATACTGACAGCCCTCCCGGCAACGGGCGATCAACTTCACGGCCTCTTGTTAACTTAACTCGCGAAACTGTTGCATTGCACACAGAGACAGATCTGTGTGGAGAAAGAGAGAGAGGTAGAGAGAGAAAAAGAGATATGCGATCGGACACGATTGAAATGGGGAAAAGCCAATTTTTCGCACACACGGTTTAGAAGTTCTGGTTAAAAATAAAACTTGAACTACTCGGTAGGCCTCCTTCTCTTTACCTCGTTTATCGCGATATCCCGTCTATCTGTCTCCTTCTCTTTTCCTCTCTCTCTCTCTCTCCCGTTCGTTCCTTTTGGCTCTGAGCTACACTTCACGTAACGCGTGCTGCTCTCGAATGCATATACTGTACTATATGTATATATACCGAAGTTGTTATATAATATGGTATAAGAGAAACACGTGTGTCGAAAGCTGGCAACGAAAATCGAGACGCTGTGTCGACCAAGCTCTATGAGCCGGGGGACGCCACACTTGAAGAGAGCCTTGTATCTATGTCAATGCCCCGTACATATCAATGTAGATCTGAATGTATTGACGAGATTCAGCATAGAATTCACATTGTTGCGTATATGTCTCTGCATATCTTATAGTTGTATGTCCATTGACGCGACACTGCGGGGCATTTACCGCGTTAATTTTTCGTCTATAGTTACTTTGCATCGTTTACCGCTTGGTGCTCCACTGTTGTGCGGGGCGGTGTACACAAACGTCATCGTGACATAAACTAACCTAAATTAAATGTGATGAATTTCCGTGTTAAAGACTTCAAGGCAGTTATTGGCACGGCGGGGTCGTAAGCTAGAAGTTTTTTGTTTCGTTTTCTTTGATTGTCTTTTTCAAGAAACAATAAACTGATTTATCTTACCAGATTTTGGAGAAAGAAAATTTACGGATTTCCACAACCATTTAGTATAATAAATAGAATGCAGAGTAAACTTTTTTGTTGCTGTAAAATCGGAACGCAGTTTTCAAAGTACGAAAACCCATTTTCTTAATTCGACAGCTTTTTTTTTAGTCCACGGATTTTTTTGTTAAACCTAAAAGGGAAAAACTTTTTTTGCAAGTCTGTCAAACTTACAAATATTTTTTTTATAAAACCTACGAAAAAAAAATTGTAAAGGGGACATATTATATATATCTTTTTAAATGACAAATATGTATTATCACCATCTGAGTATCTTATTTTTGAAGAAAGAATAAACTATAATTAATTTGTCAGATAGTTTGAAAATTTTCTTTTGTATTATACGGATTTTTTTATTAAACTTAAATAGGTAAAACATTTTTTTGTATATTTAACCAACGTACAAATATTTTTTTAAATATAGTTCACGACCAAAGTATATTGTAAAGGGAAAATTACATACAGATGTAAGAGACATTCCATATCAATTCAGCCACCAAAAAAAAAATCTGAACAAATTTCTGAAAGTCAGGTTTGGCGGTTCGGCAATACCCCAGATCTACAGAATTCATCTCTACACGAGAATGTGTATACCATTTTTTTTTAAACGCATTTAATTGAGTACGACGAAGTTGTACACAACACGAACGCAACACAGCGAGATTGAAAACAGATTACCTTCTACACGACAAATGCTTGCGGGAATTAAATTCAATACAGAAAAATTGATCACGGCAGTAATCGTTACGACGAAAATTTGCACAGCATAACTTAGACACTACAAATCTGTTCACAGGACTAGTTCGACGCGACAAATTTCTTCGCGACACTAAATCGAAACAGTGAATCTTGACACAGCACCAATTTGAAACGACAAATCTGTACACAGCGCTAGTACGATGCGGTAAAGTTCGACACGACATAAGTTCTACACGATAAAGTTCGACACCGCCCGAGTTCGACACAGATCCATCTCTACACAAACCCATCTCTACACGGACGATATTTGTTCGATGGCAAATCGGAGAACATGTTTACCATCTGATAATTTTCCATTCATCCGGAAAAATATGACAGCTTTGATGCTGTACATAAAATTATACCATTAAACCTGTCAACAGCGGTTGCTGTTACTGATTTGACGACTATTTTACTTTTATTTTGCCGGTTCAACGCAAAATTGTAAATCGTTAAACATGCTCTCCAATTTACCATGGAACGAATATCATCCGTGTAGGGATGGGTCTGTATAGAGATGGATCTGTGTCGAACTCGGATGGTGTCATACTTTGTCGTATAGAACTTATGTCGCGTCGAACATGCGTCGTGTCGAACTTTACCGCATCGTACTAGCGCTGTGTACAGGCTTGTCGGTTCAAACTGGTACTGTGTCGAGATTCACTGTTTCGATCTAGTGCCGCGAAGAAATTTGTCGCGTCGAACTAATCCTGTGAACAGATCTGTAGTGTCCAAGTTATGCTGTACAAATTTTCGTCGTAACGATTACTGCCGTGATAAATTTTTCTGTGTTGAATTTAATACCCGCAAGCATTCGTCGTGTAGAAGGTATGTCGTTTTCAATTTCGCTGTGTCGAGTTCGTGTTGTGTACAACTTCGTCGTGTTCAATTAAACGCGTGTAAAAATTAATGGAATACACATTCTCGTGTAGAGATGGGTCTGTGTAGAGATGAATTCTGTAGAACTGGGGTATTTTTTTCGGCCATTCTATCCGCGGATATTCTCTCCTACGACTGTTTTATTCCTCGGCTATATTTTTTCAACGATTTGATCCTCAGCTATTTTTTTCTTTGATTATTTTAACCGCGGCTATTTTTCCTTCAACCTTTTATCCGCGGCTATTTTTCCTTCGGCCTTTTTCACCCTCAGTTACTTTTTCCTTTAACTATTTTCTCTCTCGACTATTTTAACCGCGGCTATCTTTCATTCGGCTATTTTTTCCTGTGACATTTTTTTTCAGATACCGTGGTAACAACTGGCGTAAGTAATAATAAATAAGGTAAACCCGAATTTTCTTGTCTCCAAAACATTAACCGGCTCCAAATAAATAGATTTACAGTTACTGTTACCGATCACAAATTTCAAAATTTTGGCACGTTTGCCGAATGAAGCTACAATAGTTGTACATTCTCTCCGCTCATACGACATTAACAATACAACAGCATTCACTAGCGCTAGTATGTGGTAACAACATTAATGATAGTGCGTGTATACGCTTACATCCGATCCGATGCACGACGCAGTGCATGTAAGAGAGGTAACGCACCACAAGTAAGCCGTGTGTTTGTATATTAAAAGAAAAAAAATTTTATCGCCTTTTTGCGTCGAGCGTTGTAGCGATATATACGCTCAGCGGAAAAGCGGAACCGGGCCATGTCTACAGTCTCAATGTAAACAGGCATACACGAGGACGTCTGCTATATGTACGAGACACCGCAACGAGCTACTTCAGCCGCTATAGTCAACTTCTATAGTCTAAACACACAAATCCTCTCGAGACTCACCTGACTAGAAATGCCTTTCGTACACTCATAAACGCGGAAGTTCCCGCAACAATCCAATGACGATCGCCGCGTTTCTGCCGCTGCCGATAATAAATTCAACTAAATTTTTTTTAAATATTCACAATATATACTTCTGTCACCAATTTTGTTTTCCAACTACACTGCGGTAATTTTTTTTTTTTAATTTGTTGTAATTGTAAGGGTTTTAAGCCTGTTACACTATAATCAAGTGGAACTTTGTTCACCTTAAACGTACGGAAATTTAAAAAGAAAACAGAAATAGATATCAACGCGAATGTTTATACGTACATTCCATTATGTGTTCGCGAGGTCAACGCGGTTGAGTAGTCGAAGAAGAGAGAATTGAGAGAAGAAATCTGTGACGATGGAGATTCGTGTAAACACGTGCCGCACTCGCGTGGCTCGTTCGGGAAAGACTTTCAGTTCTACTGCCAAGTCGGGGGGGTGTTAGAACGTTTAAAATCGGCAACCCGTGCGATAGTGGCTGCTCCAATCTTCACGACAGCGCACACACGACCTGATAACAGAACGTATATCGTCGAGACGCCCCTCATTCTCGTGCGTGGACGTTATTCTCCGCATTCTCGTGTATACAGGCTTCGGTACACCTTTCTCACTTTTATTTACCCAAGTATTACCTCGTTCAATTCGCGGCATCCGTAACAGAAATCATTGCTGTGTTGGATATCGAGAATTGCGGTTTTCGCCTATCTTCGGTACAATTGAGGTTTGATTTTAATCGACACGTGGAGATCTTCAACATAACGGGAGATGTTTAGGTAATAATAATGATCACACGAGTTAAGAAAAAGTTTCTCGCACGAGTTTCGTACACAACTTTATGTCACTCGGTGCGTAAAGTGTAGTTTTACGCACGCTTCGCGTTCGTAAAGCCCCTCTTTCGCATCTTGTGAAGTAAAATTTTGTACAATACTCGTGCGAAAAACGTTTTCTTAACTCGTGTGTTTGCAACACTCACCTTCGGCTCGTGCTGCAAACTCACACTCGTCAGAAAAAGTTTTATCGCACTAGTATCGTAATGTACTATTATCGCACTGGTGCGAGAAGTAGGCACTTCTCGCGTGGCATCAGGGATATTAAGATCCGGAAGACGAGACTCTCAGCTGTATGAAATTACTACTTTGGTGATGATGAACAAATTTCTCTGATAAATTCTGTTAAAAAGTATAATAATGTTGGTATTTCTTTTTACTTCTACAATTGCTTGAATTTATTTCAATTGGATATGTGTTCAGTATATCAGTAATTTTTACCAAATTTCTCTAGAATGCATAATTTATCAGGTTTTATCAGAGATTTTTCTTTAAGAATGATAATATTTTCCTTTAAAAAATACTATTTTTTCCTGAATAGCAGGGACTTTCTCGTATGCTATAAGTTTAAAGATTTTCAGAATAAAATAGTTGTTGAAAGCAAAAAATTCTATTATCATCATTTTACTCGTATCAGTATTAATCTATTCTTGTTTGATTTTATCGATACCTGGAGGTTCCTCTTAACGGCAGATATTTAAGTAAAGGATATTACAACTCGCAGACGTGTCTCTTAGCTAAGTGGAATTTTCAAGATTAATAGTTTTTGATAACTGATAAGGATGAATAGACTTCCCGTCACAAACACTGTTTCAAAGAGTATTCGAAAAAAAAAAATTGCAATACTGACACAGCAATTATCTTAGACTTATTAAAAAGCACAATACAAAGTTCAACATCTTAACTAAGTCTAACATACATATTTAAAAAAATGTAATTAATGTAAATGAAAATGAAATAAAAATTTTTAGAAATATTTAGAATACTAAGACAAAAGTGTTAAGAAATCATATAAAGTCAATGAGGTTTTAGAGAGAAAGAAGAAAGGATTTAGATTTAAAAAAAAACACGTGAAATGCAGAGAGCCATTTTTATAACCATTATTATTAGAACGATTTAATTTTTTTAGCGATTAACCCGACTAAACCTGTCGAAGACATAAATTTGTCAGCGCGCCAAATTTTTAGTAGTCAACACAAATAATAACAAAATTTTAATCAAATTTGGAACAAAATCAAGACGTTCCGCTTGAACAAAGCGTTTTTTAAACATTATTCTTCTCGAAAATGTATGAAACTTATTCTGTGCAGATGCGAATATTTTTGAATTAGAAACTACATTTCAATATTTACATTTTGTTTGTACAATGGATCGTTTTTTATATACAATGAATTGAAAAAAACACTAAAGTCAAAATGGGAATTTAATTTTGGGGAAAATATAATATTAAAAAATCTAAAATAATTTATACATATTTAAGACATTCTACACGAATTTCAAAAAAAGTACAAACTTTTTTTGTAACATCTCGAAATAGATTTTATCATTTAGTTCTGAAAATGTTTCATAGCATTGCACGAAACTAGAGACTACCTCTCCATAAGAGTATGGGGAAATCGCGGTCACCTTAATTTCGCTGTACTCGACGATTATTTTGAATCTCCCTTTTTAGAGTTCATTAATACAGATAAATAAAATCTAACGTATCATGTCATGCTATTCGTACCGATGAAAACAAATTTTTTATCTTAGGTCATTACCTTGTGCCTTGTTTCTTATACAAATTGCCAACTCTTTAGTAAAGAATTAATTACTCAGATCACCGCTCAAACTATGTCCGACTATTATTCATGTCTTTATTATTTCGTTAGCTTTCATTTGCCATTCATTTAAAATCTAAAATATATAAGCTTTAATTATTACTGTCTAAATAAATATTTCTCAGTTTCGGGGTAATTGCGATCACGGACAAATGACAACTGCGGACGAATAACCCAAACTACTAATTAACGAATGTGATTCGGAAAATGCTGACAACTTTTGCACAACTGAATGAAAAATAAGTTTTGTATCGATATAGTATTTGAAAGCTAAAAGAATAAACATTAGAAAACATCCGCATTTAAAAGAAAGCTTAGTTTCATAATTATAACCGCTATTGTAGGTTGGAATATTGATGTGTTTTGTTGGGCTTACATTCACATCTTCAAGGTTCAAAACATGTCTTCGCATATGTAAAATCAATAACGGACCTGAGGAAAGTCTTTTTTTTCCCACGAATCGAATGCTTAATCGGTAATTGTCGGTTATAATAAGCTGACCGGTATTATTCCACCGGTGACAGGCTATTATACGAATCATTGGGCAATGCAAGTCAAATTAGTGTTTTCCATATTCGATGAAAATATAAACGATTCATTGATTTTACTGTTTTCATGCTATTATTCTCAAAGACGAGTTAATAAAGGTCTCATTCAACGTATGTAGATGAAGTAGTGGTCGATTACGAAATTTGTGATGATGGTGATGTTGCGGCAGTTATTTCAATCGTGGGCGATGCTTTTTGTCAATTGAAACACTTTTTTTAACGTACCGACCATTCTTCCGGATCCTCTCAGAAATAAATTTTGTTGCTTCCTCATAGAGCAAGTCTGTGGGTCTGTGTGCGTGTGCGTGTGCGGCCGGCATGTAAAATTCAAACCTTCATATCTTAAGAACTGCCACGCATAATATTGGAAAGGACTTCCAATGCCAGTTTGGTAAAAATATAAAAATCGATGCAAAGTGAAACTTTGCACATTGCTTCCTCATTGTTTTTCATTTTTACAAAGCCACCACTACGAGGATAAGTATGTTGATCAATTTTGCCTTCCGCATAGAGGGATCTTTATACATTTTTTTTTCTGTTTCTCTGAATTATGAACTCTTTGTTGGATGCTCATCAAATTCAGTATCAAACAACGACACATTCTATTCAAGTTTTATGCAAAATTTTGGAATAGCTGATTGATCTGTTCTTAAGTTATCGCATTTTCAATAAAATTACAAAAATGCAAATTTCTATAAAATCTTAACTAATTCATCGATTTTTCCCAAATTTAGTATCATGAAACATTGACGCACTTTATTTAAGTTCAATGCAAAAATTTAGATCAGTTGTTTGAACCATTCTTACAGTTATAGCATTTTCAAACAAAAATTACAGACACTTCAAAACTCCATAAAATCCAAACCGCTTTTCCGATCCCTGCCAAATTTAATACCAAACGACACTAAATATGCAGTTATGAATTACTATTTAGTAGAATATAGTAAATTTTACGAAAATTAGAGCGGCCACGTCCTTTTCTTGAAAAATTCAAAAAGTTATAAAATCTACATTCCATCGTACATTTTGTTCAAAATTACAACAGTGAAAGCAGAGCAAATACTTCACTTGTGTGCCAAATTTCAGCTCGATTACTTGAACGGTTCTTCAGTTATAGGTTTGTTGAACTTTTAAAGCCCCGCGTACACACACGCATACAGACATTTATTCTAAACCACTTTTTTCGACGTTTTGGAACCATTCTGATTATCCTGGCATGAAAATCTCGAAAAAACACTTTTTTCACGAAAACAAAGCTTCCTCTATAAGAAAGTAAAAAAAGTAAGTTTATCGGACATAAATAGCACTTTTTATCGTAAAATATATAATAAACGGACACTAATTGGACCGTTCACCTTACATACCGGTAGCTAAAGAAAAAAAAATTCTTGACTTCGGATGTCAAAAGACATCAATGTTTGATTCATGTTTTCTTAAAAAACATTAAAAAATAATCTATTTCTGAAGAGGACCCGAAAGAAGGTTCGGAACGTTAAAAAAAAAGTGTTTTCATTGACAAAAAAAACCCACGATCGAAGTCATTGCCGCAATATACCAATCATCACATCTCGTTCAACGTCTACTCTTTACACGAAAAATGATTTGTTTCTAAAAAAACTCATATATTTCTTAGTGATCCTGACTCCCTCATTTTTTCCTGTTTATCTGCAGTATACAAATGAGCGTTGGCAAATCGTTGTCCGTCGTCCAGGAAAAATCACTAGTACTTAACACAGAACCATTCCTCTTGTGGTATTTGTTTTTTGGTGCGTCAAAAGTTGTCCCTGGACTTTTGCACGACAAAAGAACATCCAAGACTGGTAAAAGCACGTATATATCGTTTCGCTGGTGCGAAAAATAAAAGACCTCAGCGAAGCTCTCGTCTTTTAAAGAACGACAAAAGAAATGCGCGTTTTTAATGACTTAACGTTTCGGTAGGGTCAGGAATGCGATGGACTAAGTATGTTCTATTAACCTCGTGAGTCCGAGGGGTCAAGAACGTGCGAGGTCAAAGCAAGTTTCTTCAATCGTACAGCCCCCTCATTCACGGCTTGTCTCAATTATAAAATCTCGCCTGCATTGTACTAGGCTCTACATTAGAACCTATATCGTCGGCTTAAATCCTTTTTGTTGATTTTCCGGCACATTTACATTTTTTGAGTACCTTGTACAAATTGGAGTACTTTGAGATGAAAAAATTCTGAAAAAAAATAAAAAATCTTTGTCATTGTACATTGTTAAAAATATTTGAGGTCAAATTCGTAAACATGTGCAGGAAGCACTTTTACAGAAACGGGTATATTAACTACACTTTCTAGTAAATACTTATGAAGATTCGGAAGTTTAGTATGAAAATTAGGAAATTTAATGTGAAAATTTGTAATATTACTACACTCGTGTATGAAATTTAATACATCAGTTAATGAATAAAATTTCCGGCACTGTAAATTCGCAAACATTTTTAATAATGTAGATACCAAGAACATTAATTTTAAGTAATAATAATGCCAAGACGTTATCAAGGAACTAGTAATAAAAAAAAACGTGTTCAACAAATTTCATAAAAATCTTTGTTTTTTAATATTAAATGAATCCTATAGTTTATCGAAATATATGATTTTTCTTTTAATGCTGAGGTGAGTTAAATTATAGATATGTTATCGAAGAAAGGTTTGATTAATAATAAGTTTCATAATCATCAAACAAACAGTGTTATAAAAAGACTTTTAAAAAATCATAAACCACATATATTTCACAGGTTGCAGAAAATTCTTAAGGATATTCCATAAATAATTCATTATGAACTACTTATATTCATTATGAGCAACTGGGAATCGGAGATATCACAAAAATATGGATAAGGATTTTTAAAGAATTAAAAAATAATGTTTGCTCATAAGGATTCTCAGATATATAAGACTAAATTTGAGTCGTTTAGCACGGGTGTCATATGGATACGAGCGAAAATTTACATTCATGACGTCTAAAAGTATATTTCTGGTGAACATCGCCACAAAATCTTTTTTCTTAAGTAGTAGCAGAGTATTTGATACTAGAAAAAAAATTAAATTGACAATTACCAACATATTTGAGAAGATGTTGCAAGTTAAAGTGCTATTGAAATTCATATGTATAGATATACGATAGCTGAGTAAATTCCAAACGCGGTGCTACTACCAACATTTACATATTGCAAAGTTACGTAAAAACTCAATCAACATTCATAATTCACTTTTTAAAATCCTATATATGAGGTATTCCTTACCAATTCAACCAAGCTGTGACCCTCAACATTTTTTATATTTTTTTCCATCGAGTATGTTATGAAATGAGGCAAGAAAATGATCCTCACAAATTTTTAGATTTTTTCGATAATTAGGGTGTAATTAGGGTTTTTCGATAATTAGGGTGATAATGAACGATCTGATGACTTACTTTTTGGTGGTTGTCAATTTTATTGAAATTTACAGCATAAATTTTCTGAAAAAAGTAACATTTTGGAGACTATTCCCGTTATGCCTGTGTACTTTTTTCAGGTAGTACAACGAAATGAAGATTAAAAAATAATCATGAAGTATCAGGAATGAATTCTGGGTCACATAAATAGAATTTTAAATACATGTTTCTTTATAAAGGTTTATTGCAACAACATCAAAAAATCGCATTCTTTTAAATTTATTTTTATTATAAATAATTAATTAATCTTTAGTTGATAATTTTTTTAAAATTATTATATTGCTCGATGCTCCCCACTCTTCCGACTCTTTTTCCAATAGAAAAGAGCTTATGCCAATAACTATGCCACTAACAACTATCATAGCTTCTTCAAGTTATGATATCATAACTATCATAACTTTCACATAGCTTCTTGTTCTTTGCTCTCACGCTCATCACCACAACACCGAATTTCCAAATTTACGTCCTTTCCGTGATAACAATGCCGTGAGATAAATGCTATAGAGATCGTGTTATATATTTAGGGGACAGATGCTCGATTGCATTTTAAGAAAACGGATTTTTTTGATAAAATAGAAAAACGGGATAAAAAAAATGAGAATTAAAATGATTAAAATGAAAAAAAAAATCATAAGAAAAATATATATAATAAATGTGTTGGATGAAATGAAAAAAAAATCTAACGTTGAATATATGAAATTAGCAATTTTTTTTAGAAACATTTATATTTATTTAGTTGTTTTACCAATAAAATGTATACACATGCATAACGAAAATAGTGTCATAAATGTTGTTTTTTTTTTTTCAAAGATTTTATGCCGTGAATTTCAATAAAATCGACAACAGCTAAAAATAAATCATTAGGTCGTTCATTATAGTCGCCCTAATTATCGAAAAAATCTGACATTTTGTGAGGATCATTTTCTTGCCTCATTTCATAACATACTCGAAGGAAAAAAATATTAAAAGTGGTGAGAGTCACAGCCAGATCGAATTGGTATGGAATGCCTCGTATGATATATTTAATACTTGATATGACAAAATAACCGTTTCAAACACGCTTATATTTTTATTAAAAAATTGTCATTTTTTCGTTTTTATAAGTTATTCTTTTCGAAAAACGTATACATCAAATCAGTAACGACATTGGCAGTAGAAAAATCGAAAAATGTCATTTACGTATAATTTTGTATATTTTCCAGAGTACCAAGATTTCATTTTAACCCACCTGAACATTATATGTACTTATTTTAGTTAATCTATAAATGCAATTTTTCGGTATTGCATACTGAGTTCTGAAATAACTTAATAGTACCTATGGAATATCCTTAAAAAGTCATATGTATTTGGAGAAATCATAGAATTAATTTCATATATAAAAAAGTTTTCTATCGTTTTTCATGGTCGTTTTTTTTTTTCAAACCATTTATTAATAATGTTCTTCAATGATGTTGATTTTTTTCCTATCCTTCTAGTAATGAATTATTATTCTGAATATCACATTGAAGAGAGTAATTTTTTTTGTTTCGAATATCACTAAGAAAAATAAATGGTTGGGTGAACTAAATCATCGTTTCTCGACGTTCGATAGAACTTATATTTAGAACAATAAAAAATATAATAACAATAAAAAAAATTTTAATTCTGCGAACGAAAAGAAGGAAAAAAGTTCGTTCAGAATTTCAGAGAAATCTCTGGCTTTCTTTGAAACTATGGAAAGCTTATTTGAGAAAGTTACAATCACTTGAGGTTTTTTTTTTTAGAAAATCGCTTTAAATATAAAGTGGAATGTGTCAAGAAAATCGAACATTTTCGTTCGCTCAAGGAAATAAGATATTTTCAGAGCATTTAAGAATCTGTAGATTATGTGAAAACTTTTACTTTCTCTGAAAATCTCGATAATGCGCAAAAAATGAGAGGAATTTTCGATGCCAGCAGAAAATATTTCTTATTATGTTCATTCGAAATGTTTTATTTCAATAGTTATATCTCGCAGATATATAAATGTCACCCTTACGCAACTACGCGAAATTACAATAAAATAAATTACAACAATGACCCTTTTTTCATGTTTTTATTATTATTATTCTCTCGGTGTAATTCTCCCCAATTATGTACAAAAATATAATGAGAATCAATAATCATTACAGAGTTTAACATTAGGTACGTGACGATGCGTGTGTTCCTATAGTCTCCTCGTGAAATAGCGTCACCGTTTCGCAGTCTCAATCTCAGCGAAGCTGAGACTTACTCTCGACAATCCACAATCAACGGATAAAGTTTCTGAAGCACGTGCTCAATCGCACTGGTCTTGCGTATCGGCCAA
This sequence comes from Perithous albicinctus, assembly GCA_964016905.1. NCBI lineage: Eukaryota > Metazoa > Arthropoda > Insecta > Hymenoptera > Ichneumonidae > Perithous > Perithous albicinctus. The sequence continues at coordinate 12,284,626 of OZ024693.1, read as the reverse complement.
AATGTAATCAAAATGGTAATCTTGCTTTTTAACCGGTCTTCGCTACAAACTTTATTCGAAGAATGTTGTCATTTTGTTTACTTCTTTTCTTTTTTTTTCTTCTTTAAATTATTTTCCTTTTGCATACTCTACTGCTCTCTCACTCGCATCGATTGATAGCTAAAGATATTTACAGTCATCGATGGATTTTTGTCATGGAAAATCCTCGTTAATCGCTGAATTCACGATGAAAACAGATGTTAATTTGGATGACACCACGACGAAACTGAGAGAGAGCACGTCGATGAGCTTCGAAATCACATTGTTTTTGTGTTGCTGAACGCGCGCGGCGGTGGTAATAATTCACAATTTTTCTTATTTGATTTCGTATCAGGCAGTAAATAAAGATGCCCGGTTGCTATGAACAAAAAATCGTCGCTTCGTTGATCGCGCTTCACCACCGCGCATCAATATTTATTGTCCCTGTCGAGATGCGCGAGGTTCGAGACTCATTCAGATTTCATAATCTTATATATTCTTTTATTTACTTATCTCTCTCTCTCTCTCTCTCTCTCTCTTTCTTTCTGCTTCATAGCGGTAGCAATTGTAATAGAAAAAAAAATCGAGATGAGTGAACAGCGAGGCGCATACTTTCGATTGGGATGTTTCTACTCCTCCCGCAAAATTCTCTATTGGCGCTCAATCTCACTTGTTCCGTTTGGAAATTGAAATCGAGCGTAGAATTGAAATAAAGAATAGACAATCGTTGGTCCCTTTAGCGGTGATGCACGAGGCACGAGGGATCCGTGATACGGAGATGTGAATGCCCTGCTTTACTTTAAACGTCTCCGTTTGAATGTACCTACATTCATACATTCGTGTACAATTCGCTTGAAAACGAAAGGGACAATTGTAATAAATTCTGCTGAATTTTATCATGAAATCAAAAAAAAGTAACGAGTGGAAGCGATGGGATGAGAACCTTTCTCATAGCCTCAACTCTTTAAAAGTCATTTGAAAGATTGCCATTTCCTTTGCTTTTGTTTTTTTTTAATTGCCATGTTAATCTACAAGTATTTTTGGAAAAACAAAAGACATGAATAAAAAACGTAAAGTACCTCAGGGGCACAAATTACTTTCAAAAACACTCTGTTTATTTATTTCTAAAGTATTAATTGCTTCTTTCGAATTTTCTAACATATCGGTGAAAAAGTGTATAAACATTTTATACACAAAATTCTACATAGTAGATTCGTTAAAAGAGTCGCTTATTACTTTTTTATTACTCTGTTTTGCGTGACATTTTTAAATAAATTATTGACATTTAAAAAAAAATTATAAAATGTTTATACATGTTCTTATCAATATGGTGAAATATTGAAATAATGATAATCAATATCAAATTATGTATGTAATAAAAAATTCTTATAAATATCGGAAAATGGAAATTGAGTGAGAATCTTTCAGCTGGCCATTAAAGGATTTTACTGAGGTGAAGCAAAAATTAAGGAGTTTCGGCGAATCGGTCGTCCCGCGATACCCGACATTTCGAATGCTACAATAGGACTTTCAATTGTATATATGAAGCTGAACATGGTGGTTTGTGTAACACACGAGCAATTATAATAATCCGTGAAACGACTTATAGCTTACCAAAAATGCATCGATCGTCGAGATTTTCGTTCTTTTCCGAAGAGAGCAAATTATTTATGAATACTTTGTGTGTTTTTTTTCTCTCGAACCTCGACTAGTCAAGAATCATCGGTGTACTATAGATACTCTCAAAAATGCAACAACCACAAAGATCTCTATCTAAATGAGCGAGACGCGGCCACATAGGGAAAATCCTTCGAACACCTTTCAAAGCGATAGTTTACCTTCGCGTTTAAAATTCGCTGATTGCGAATGAATCTCGCGCAAAGCTCAATAACAACAACAAGAACAATAACTTGTACGTCACAGGAAGATGGCACAGCAAAGCAATTCCGTTTGGAATCAAGTGATTTCGAAACGAAAAAAAAACAAAAAAATTGACGCACAAACAAAAAAATAGCTTCGTAGCAAATCTGTTTTCTCGTGTTCGCCGGTATTAACGGTGAACGAAGAGAACGTCGTCATGTGGCCTCGCTCGCTCTTCTCTCTCTTTCTCTCTCTCTCGAGCATACATACACAGAAACAAAACTTAAATTCTCATCTTGACGCTCGTTACACGCACTCAGTAGAAAAATTAATAACGGACGATCTTACCTACAAGTTTGTTAATTCGGGATTACGCTTTTTTATGCTTTGTTATTGTGAACATAAGCGCGGACGATCAACTAGTTTGCTCTACTGAACTCGTGGATCAAAGGTGATGAGGCTTCGGTTCTGGGATTCTCAGCGCATTACAATTAATGGCAAAGTGCACATTTCGTTTTGTAATTCAATTACCGGTTACGGGCGTTATGCAGATCTCAGAACAAATTTTCAAACTCATGCCGCATCGCAAAAGAGCAAGTGATGTAATATCAGCGCGTAATATCAGTATTGCCTACCTCTGCCATCAATGTGACGGAGATACGAACAACGTTTGCTACTGAGATAGACATTCCTTCTTTATACCACAACTTATGTTGTATTGTTAAAATGACGTATAAGAATTTAGTTAAACGTGTTAACAATTTAATGCAGTAATTAACATGAAATGAATTGTAGGAGAAATTAAGCAGGATTGAAACCATCTCAAATACTTTCGTACTCACTCTCTTTGTTTATTTCTTTCATAATACGTTATTTGATATTCTACAATATCGATTTATTTATAAAATTAATAAAGAAATAGAGTAAATTTAATAGTAACTGGATGTTACAACTCTGATATAAAGAATGCCTATTTTTATTAAGTAACTATATGTACAAGACTCGAAAAATTGGTAAAAAGAAAACGAATTGTCATATGTTAAGACGCTAAGAATACCATTCCTTGTTGCCTCGTATTCTGCGTAAACTCAGTTCGAATCGAAAGTCTCTCACCACGAGAGAAGCATAAAACAGCGTGAAATTGAGAAACTGTCAATTTTATAACGGAATTCCGTTGAATTAGCATCCGTTCTGACACGTTGACAAATAACAAGTCATAGGAAAACGAATGGCGCGATGAAACTGTGAATAGTAGGACGATTCAATTTTATTTTTTGAGTTGCTCAACAAGATTTTTGATCGTTTTTTTAAAAAACGGGTTTACTAAAAGGCCTTTGAAAAAAATGCTTACCACTGCCGCGAGATCTTTTAAAATTTAAAAAACAATGTTTTTCGACAAATCCAAAACGTACGGTAGAAATTCTATAATTCATTAAAAATATATATATATGCTCTCGAAAAATGTCTAAACATCAGTTGATGTAATTCCAACCCCACAAGCACCATATTACTAATTTAAAAAAATGTTCAGTGAGTTTTTCATTTTTTTATTACTTTTCACTAAAACATTAATATCTCGGAAACGATTTACACTATGTACAATATATGCGTTTTTTATGGCCTCAAAAAAGAACATTTGTTCAAATTTAATTACGTAATTTTTAATGAAATTTATGGTAAAATAAACAAAAGAATCATGAGTTCAAGGTGAAAAACATCGGATATTGGCACCGACTTATTGTATTTTAATTATTTTAGATAAAAACAAAAATTTTGTCGAAATTATTTTATGGGATTAAAATTTCATCAAAAGAGAAAGGCATTTTTATTATTTTTTTTAAATGAAAGAAATAATAATTTTTTGATCAATTTTTAATCCCACGAAATAATTTCGACTAAAATTTTTTTGAAATTCTTGCTTCAGCGCCCAGGCTTCTATCAGTCAGATTTGACATTTGACATAAACAAACAGTTTTAATGCATGAACTTGCTCCCGATTCCAGTGGGTCTGACAACAACGACGATCAATCACAGCACGAACAAAACAGGAACAATGGATTCGAGATATATCGTGACACATGAACTTTTTAAGGAGGGAGACTTGGAATCGTCGAATTTAATTTTTGCACTTTGCTAACGAAAAAAAAAGATGAATGAATGAAAGGAAATAGAAAATAACGTTGCACCATATTTAAGCTTTGCAACAACGTTAGTTTCCTAAGAATCGTTAAATCCATAGGAGAATTCCCGCATACATGCAAAAATTTAACGAAAACCACAATCTTTCAAATATCAACAATTCGAACGGCAGTAGCAAAAAATGAAAGTATAACGCTGGAGATTCCGGGTAAACATGTATTTTCAGTCCTACTTGAAAAATCGTTTTTTTTTTCTAACAAGAAAAAAAATTCCAGTGAGCAGCTCAAACGAATAAAATCATTATTATTAACCGCCTTGTACGCTCGCTGCGATTTTTTTCTGTCGATAACTTAAATGCAAGTCGAGGCACAGTATTACAAACGGTTGTTTACTTTTATAATCGAAGATACGTGACTTCATTTTCCAATCATTTTCTACTAGAATGAAACGTAGACGTCTCGCTAAAGTGAACGACGTTCGGTACGGCGTTTTTTTCTCTCTCTCTCTCTCTCTCTTTCTCTCTCTCAATAAACATCGTTCCATACCGCACCGAGATAATTCGATTTAATTTCCTTAACTTTTTTCATTCTTTCTATATTTTTTAAACACTTCCCTATATGAGAGCATGCGGGCGACTCTCAAAGCGAAAGTGCGAATTCCGCTCGGCCGATATATTCAAAGTTCACTCGCACGCGCCTATAAGACAACACCGAAGCTTTGAACACAGTCGGGGCAATAAAGAGATGAGGTGAAAGACGACGAAGACGAGTCGAGAGAAGAAGCTCTCAAATTTTTAGCGATTCGTAGATGAAGAAAAAACAAAAAAAACAACGTGTTTTTTCTTACCCTTGCCAATTTGGTGCCTCCAAAGTCCCGAGCAAGATTTTCCACGTGCTCCGTCTCTCCTCTTAATCACATATCTCTTGCCATTACTTCTTATCTAAATGGTATAAATACTATCCTCTTTCCAAAGACTTCGTCTATATATTTCATTACGCACACGCAGCTTTCTCTCTCTCTCTCACTCTCTTTCTATCCCGCATAGACTAAATTCTCATAGCACACTGGCACGCACATTTCTACACACACAACCGGTGTCTCCCTCTCATACAATGTTTGTTTTTTTCCTTGTTCTGTCTTTCGTATCTCTGTTCGAAGTAGAGGAGGAATTGGAGATTAGGAAACGAAAGTACGTATAATTATTATTAATATTATTATTTTCTTTTTTTTTTTTGGAGCTGGCCGAAGGCGGGCTATGCGTGTGTGTGCGTGACGACTGCGCCGTTTTTTTCTGGCGAAACGACGATAGCCCCTTTTAACGACCCTCTATCGAGTACTGTTTCTTTTTTCCCTTTCTTATATTGTTTGCTTCTAATTTCTTCAATGTTTGTTTGTTTTTTTTTGTTGTCATTCGAAAGCTACGATACGCGGCCACCGATAACGATTCTCATTAAGCGAGCTTCTTCTCGGTGTTGTTGTTCGCAACGTAACCGTTGTTCGTGCCGTTGCTGTAACAATTGTTGTACTCCTTGTTGTATATCGTCGCGTATGACGAGACGCCGTTTTGGCGAGTTTTTAATGGCTCATCGTCCATCACCGGCATACATGCACCTCCGTTTTGCGCACGACCCGACGAACCCTTCGAAGTAACCGAGTTGTACTTGGACTTGTAGAAATCCGAGAAGAGACCGAGGAACAATACACCGTGCAGACCAATCCAAATCATAAAGCTGCGGGGATAATCGCACTCGGTGAACAGCAACTGGAACTGGTGGCACATGATCATTACGAATTGGACCTGTAAAACAAAACGAAATTATTAGTAATATACCACAAGCAACGTAAAAAAATACATTTGTTGGAATACAAATTAGAGTAGCCTCTTAAAGAGCGTCACTTTTTAAAAAATTTGAATCTGGAGAACTAAATGTTATCCTATAAAGAGATTAATCAGAAATAGAAGAAGACGTTGAAAGATATTCAGATTTTGCAAAAATATTGGTTTCTTAACAATCAATAAATCCAAAAATAAGGTCGAACAAAAAATAAGACGTTTTTTCAACACCTCAAACTGCACACTCAAAACTGTGAGTGAAAACAAAACCGAAATTATTAAGATGGACCTGAAACACCGTGAACAAATTTGTGAGATTACATATTACAGCAGCTTCCTAAAGTACGCATTTTTTTAACTGCGCACAAAGCTCTTTGCGTCATTTTTTTTTAAAGTGAGATAGCATTACTGAATTTAAATCATCGAATGATTGCGTATTTTTACTAATATGTTAAAAACATTACTTATGGTTAAATCCTGCAAAAATACAACTGCGCGTAATTTAAAGGAAGTGCACTTATAGAAAAGACTCAACAGTTCAGATTTTCTAAATCGACAAGGCTTCGACACGCGTATTTTTTTTTTCCGTTGGTATATTGTAGAGCGTTATCAAAGAATACTCTAATCGATTTTTTTTCAAAAATTAATTGGGTTACAAACACTAAAAATGTTATCGCCTAACAATAAAACTACGTCATCAATATTTAAAAAATGTCTGGACTTAATTCTTTGACTCAAACATTTTGAAAAACAAAATGTAAAGATGGTAACACTAGTCTCAGGATTTCTTGTAACTAATTATTCTTACTCTATTGTCGATTGCTTTCTTGAAGCAATTTCGACAAACTAAAATAAAACTTAAGTGAAATGTGATTAATTAACCGATTTACCATTTGGAAGCTCGTGAGATACTTCTTCCACCAGATATATTTCTGGAATCTGGGTCCCATCGCAGCGACCATGTAATAAAAGTACATGACTATGTGAACGAAAGTGTTGAGCAGGGCGAAGAACGTGCTGTGTCCACCAGGCGCAAACTTCATTCCCATCCACACCGAGAAAGGCATTATTCCATGATGTATAACATGGAGCGTCGAGACATGTTGATTTTTCTTTCTCAGGATGAAGAAGAGCTGTGAACAATCAGAAAAAAGGTTGTTTAGTTCATATAATTTGTGTTTCAAAAATCGTGGCTTGTAAACTGAAAAAAGCATGCAAAGTAAATCTTTGCACATCGCTTCCTCATTATTTCATGAATTTTGACAAAGCTACCTCTACGAAAAAATATGTTGATCAATTTTGACTTCCGCATAGACTTTCGCTTTGTCAAAAGACAATAAAAAATTCTCTGAGATACGAACTCTTTGTTGGATGCTCATCAAATTCAGCATTAAATAACGACACATTCTATTCAATTTTTACGCAAACTTTTGGATCAGCTGCTTGAACCGTCCTCATGTTACAGTAATTAAAAAAAAAAAAATTACGAAAATGCAAACTTCTATAAAATCTTTACTACTTTGTCGATTTCGCTCTAAATTTAGTATTAGACATTGACACGCTATATTTAAGTTTTATGCAGAATTTTAGATTGTGCACGCTTTATTGAAAGAAAAACTCTGATTTTTTATAGAAGTTCAGTGAAGTGAAAACCATTATTCCAGTGCGAAAAGAATTTCTGACCAGACATAAACAAAACTGTAAAAAGTCATAGTGTATTTTAACTATACAAAAGTAACCTTCTCCTGTTCCTATTTATTGCGTGATATTATAAAATGCGAAGCTATCGCGGATAAATTAATCTTCAGTTATCATTTAGCTTTATTATGGACTCAAAGCGCTGCGAATTATCAAAATTGTTAATAAATACGGTCGGTGTAGTTGTACGGTCCGAAGTGACGCGATCGATTACGCCAAGATTAAGACTTTTACGAAGGATGCTGATACAAGGAAATCAATACATTGATGATAATAATGAAGATTTGCAATAAAAACAATAAAATGTAGTCATACAAATGTTTTTAATAATAAAGGTCAAATTTTGTGTCACTAGCCTCCCTGTACTTTAAAAACCAAGCGTGTTGCAAGTGTGTTATCTCCTATCTTTTACATTGTGACGAGTTTTTACACACCTGCAGCCGCGTTCCTTTTAGATATCATTCACCACGTAAATACCAACACGCCTAAAAATGTGTAAAAATTTGTCACAATGTAAAAGATAGGAAACAACATACTTGCAACACTCTTGGTTTTTAGAATGTGCTTGAAATCTCACATCTTTTACGGAAAAAACTCATGAATGTATGAAAATACTGATGAAAATTGATGAAAAATTAGTGGTGTATCAATAGTTCGTCATAAGATTTCATTAGTATTTTGGCGATTCCATTAATGCCTTTCCGTAAGCGATCTAAAAAACACGCAACTGGAAATTTAAAACATGGTATACGGTGGTAGGGCAGCATGTGACACAATGCACACTTTCGTAGAGTTGATTTTTTTTACTAACCAAATCATTCCTTTTGGTACATTATTATATGCACGTAAATACTTGTTAGTGTAAATTATAGAAAATGTATCGATAAATTGAAAATTAACGGTTCGGCAATAAAAGTGTCACAAGCTAGCCTGGTTTTCCCTACACTTCATTAAAGTATACAATGCATTAATACCGAATGCTTAATCACTACAGACTTCGTCTCGTTAGCGTCGTCTCCTACCAAGAAGATTGAACTTGTACCGAACACTGTTCATTACAGTCTCGCTAAATATTCATTCCGCAAGTGAACTACGCTTCTCTACTAGTTGCAACGTACGAAGAGATTCTAGGAAATAATTTAGTCTTTCACGGAGCTCTTCCAAAGTTCACTTCGCGAGGTCCCTTGAAGATTTGATTAGCATACCCATTGGTGGGAGGGTTCACTCACAAGCAAGGAAGCTCTCGCGACGGCTCCATTTTTTTTCTCTCTCTTTTATTTTTCACGTAAATTCTACAAATCGAAATTATCGCAGGGAACGTGCGTTGCATGAATTACTATTTTTCTTCCTTACCGTGTCGAAGAACTCGGTGAACTTGCTGAAATAGTACCACCAACACGTGTTTGCCATCCTGAGGGCCATCGGAGAGTTCGAATAATCGACTGGCTGGCATCGGAAACTGTAACCTCTTGCCCAGCCGCTCATACAGTACTGAAAAGACAATAAAAAGTTGATTAATTATTGCGCCAGTTTAGATAAATACAGAGATTATGTAGTTTATTATTATTCTATTTTAATGCTTCGAGACCACACTGGAGTCAATCTAAGCCATTTTCCATTTAAAAGAAAACGGAGTAGAGGACAATTACTTATAATTTGAGTATCACTTCTCAAATTATAAGTAAGTACCACACATTATGAGTACCACTTCTCTTAATTGTAAGATTCAACGTTTAGACTAAAATATTTAAAACATATAAAAGTCATAGTATTTCCCTCAAAAAGTAAGTTTTTTAAAAAACACGACTCTTGAGCATGTTGTTCTTTAATTGTACATCTTATTTTTATGGAAAATTATTCTAGAAAGTCCGAAGTATGTTCCATTCTTCTTACATTCTAATCGGACAAAAAGTTTGTAAACGGTAGGTATTTTAAAATGAATTTGGCTAATTTGACTAAGTGGGAGGTTAAATATGAGGTAAGTACCTGAATTAATATCATCCATTATAGTTGGCAATTGTCGAGAGTGCATAATTAGAGAAATTGCGTTAGTTGTGGCAACTATTTTTATTGTTGCATTAACTAATTACGTGTACCAAACAAGTGAAGATAGCAGAGGTATAAAAAAGTGTAGTTAATGTAACTATAAAAGTAGTTGCATGAACGAAAAAGGATACAAAGTAGAACCTTGCACGTTATTTTCTCATTATTTTCTACTATTTTACAAAGTTACCTCTATAAGAAAGTATATTCATCGATTCTGCCTTCCCCATAGGGAACCATTGTAAAATAGTTGCAAATAATAAGGAAGCAATGTGCATGGTTCTACTTTGCATCTTTGTTTTAAAAAAATAAGAAACGACAATTAAGAAAAATTTTATTTGTCAAGTAATATAATTCACTATAATCTAATATCTAATTTATTCCATACCTGATGTAACAAATTTGTTATTTATTGCTCAAGTCATTTAAGATTTACATGCCTTATTTTTTTAATTATGTAAAATTAAAAAATATCAATATAACCCGATTCCCTTTACCGATCTTCACCAAATCTGGTATGCAGCTCCACATAATATCCGTACATTACTGTAAAGAAATTGACTTGAACTGATTGATGCTGACACGAGTTAGAGCGCAACGTCAATTATTTTAAAGTTTCAAAATCCTGTAAAATCCGAACTTCTTTATAGGTTCGACTCAAATTTCGTCCTAAAGGTCCTAGAAAACATTATTTTATTTATGATAAACTTTCTAATTCGATAGCTAAAAATTTGCGATCGTGAGAGTATTCACTTTTTTTTTTTTTTTTTTCAAAAATTGAAATTGTCATAAAATTTTATCCACTCTGTCGATTTTTACGAAAATTATAGTAAAAATATAGTGGTTTCTGTCTTACGAATGTGACAAATTTTATTTTGATCGGTCGACTAGTCCTCGAGATATAGAAGTTTGAACTTTCGGAGGTCATCACACACACATACATCCAGACGTCTTTTCTAAACCACTTTTCTTGACGCTTTAGACCATTCTGAGTATATTCATTGAAATCGCTTGAAATCAAAGTGAAATCCCCTGAAGTATCTTGAAAACAAAGTGAGATATGTTAAGGTCACTTAAAATCAATGTAAAATCACTTGAGTACACTTTAAACAGACGGAAGATTCTCAAAGTATCTTGAAATCAATGTCAAATATCTTAAAGTCACTCAGAGTCGAAATAAAATCACTATGACTTAAAACCAAATCACGGAAATTCGGTAAAACGCTTAATATTTGTTTTTGACATAACGTGGGCGTGCTATTTGAAGCAAATATTCTCTAAGGTCTCATTTAACGCTGATGAACGTCTGCCGAAAAACCCATCAATGCAGTACTTATGGATGACAGATTTTATGAATAAATAAATATTTTTTGCCGTTGAGAGCATCTTATGTACAATCCTGATGTTATCAAAACCCAAATTTGAGTGGAAATTATAACCGGAATTCTACAACTAAGAACGTGATTTTACGATTTATTGAGTCAACGCGTTTTAAATACACAAAAGTTCCTATTCTTCAGCTATATTATTGGTTACTCGTTATCCATTCTCTGTATGGCTCTGCAAATTTATGAAATTGTAAAATCATAATTTCGGTTGAATAAATAACCCGTGAAATCGTCGAAATCACTCATAAACCGATTAAATATACTTTATAGTAGCCACGATTATTTAAGTATCTACTATAAAATTCTCCTTCTCCTTAAAATTCTTCTTCAGAGAAGAAGCTTACAGAATCTTTCATATTTATCAACTTTTCGAAGAATCAGGCAACTAAATGATTGTGTTTTAAATAAATAATCGACTTTGAGTTTACAATTGATGATTTCATTTCATGAGTTCATGGACAGCCTGTGTTCGACCCTTGAAACGATCGTGATATTACAATGACAATTATCGTCAGGTTCTTAACAACGTGCCAGCACGTACATCGCGATTTGCAGAACAAATATTATTCGCTATCCAGCGTAGAAAAAAAAATCCACTTTAAATCGAGAGATGTACACTGTATGTGTCTCGTAGCACACAGTCACAGAGCTAACAATTTAAATTGCAAATTCTCACGTAAAGCACGTGGAAGGGAGGTTTAGCAATGTTTCTGACATATTAGAAGAGCTCCCCTCTGTGACTACATTTTCCACGGTCTTCCAAATTGCGCGTTGGAACTTTCTCGGAAATACTGTGTTCTGAAAGGTTTCACTCTACACTCTTAAACATTTCAATTTGCTACAATCAGATTCCGCTTGAGGCAAAAGGATCATTGTCTTAAGATAGCGTCAAATGGAATTCCTCTTGAGGAAAGAACAAAATTCGTTTTATAATGATTCTGCTTGTATTAAAAGGAACGATCCTCTTGTTTCACCAACAGGAGATGTCCTTAGCAAAATGTACCATTTCCAATGGTGTTTGGCCGATGATAATTAATGGTTTTCCATTGACTTACCATTCACTACGATATGCAAAACACTATTGGTAAAAACTATTTGGTGCAAATAGAAAAGATCTTTTGCTGCAAGTGGAAACTTCCTTTTGGAGGAAGTGGAAAAGTTCGTTTGCTGCAAGTGGAAACGTACTTTTGCTGCAGTGCAAGCGGAATTCTGTTTGTCGCAAGATGAATTCCACTTGCTGCAAGAATCGTTGATTCTCGATTCAAACCCCTGTCTACTTGTACGGGTATATAGCGCCTCAGAGAGGTGTGACGTGAGAGGAGTTACGTCAACTTTAAAGTTTTCTTTAATAGTTGGCGTCGAGTCCCTACAGCGGCTCTTGATCAATCCTCTTGAGGCAAGATGATTTGCATGAAGTTGACTAGATATTTTCGGTAAACAGATAATTTTTCTTCCTCGTAAAGGAAGATTTGTTTTCGAGATTTTCATATCAGGACTCTGAGAATGGTCCAAAACGCCGAGAAAAGTCGTTTAGAAAAAATGTCTGTATGTATGTGTGTGCATATATGTTCCAAGGACGGAAAATTCAAACATCAATAACACACGAACGGCACGATGTATTAAGCTGAAATTTTGCACGCAAGAAAAATAATAACTCCTTTTTCATTGATGTGATTTTTAACGAAACGTATCCACACATACCGATTTTATTGAATTTTTAATGTATCGAAAAAAGATGGGTTGGAAAATCGTTCTTCATAAGTGTGGGTATGGTCGATCTTGTCTGGTATTGAATTTCAACAAAATCGGTAAAGCGTAAGTTTCCGCAAAAATTAAGCAGGTAAGCCAAAACTTTGTACGTAATGAAAATATGCAACGGTATTTATTACGGCATTTCGGAGCCGTGTAAAACGTCGTTTATTTTTATTTTTCGGATTATACTATTTTCATTTTTAACGCCCATAAGTACCAATATTCAAATGCGCATAACTCTCGAACAGCACGATGTATCGAGCTGAAATTTTGCACACAAGTGGAATATTAACTACTCTTCAGTTACTGTCATTGTGTACAAAAATACACACACACACACACACACACACACATACACATATTTCATAGAATTTTTAAGTTTTCAAAAGAAGCGCATGAGCACGCTTACGTTTTTGTGTTGTTGCACAAGAGACTACCAAAAATATAAAGAAATAAAAAAATTCGACGAAATAAAAAATGCTAATTAAAATTGAAAATTATGCAAAGTGGAACTTTGCATACTGCTTCCTCATTAAATTTCATTTTTTGCAAAGCCTCCCCTATGAGGAAGCCAAAATTAATAAATAAATATGCTCATAGAGGTGGCTTTATAAAAAATGAAATTTAATGAGAAAGCAGTGCGCAAAGTACTACTTTTTTAAGAGTGTAGGTTAAAGGAAGTGTATCTCGCGTTCATTCATTGACAAAGTGACTGGAGCTTTACACCACTCACTAACATGACAAAATTACTCCAACTGTAATTGATCGACATGACACCAGACGTGCTGAATAAATATTTACTCATCGCTCACATTCAGAATGTAGAAGCGGAGGGTGAGAGTGCAGACAAGGTTAATTTGTTAGCCGCAGTGTCAACGGTTCCCCTTCGCCTCTAGATTTAGAGATGACCGAGAGGATTAGACGGAAACCACCAAATATCGCAAGTTTAAATACACGAATATTGCCAACCGTCAACAAAGTATATAAAAATGCACGCGCGTGTGTGTGTATAAGGATAACCCAAAATAACACAGTGATTTTTTGTTCTTCCTCAGAAACTATGTTCATATGGGCCTAAAATAACGATCCTGAAGTTAATAAAGAAATTGAGGTTGTTCAAAGCGATTGAAATTTTCAATTTCGGTAAAAATCGAAATTATTATAATCCATAAATCGTTATTCTGTCACAATCATTTGTAAATTTTGTCGAAATGAAGATCAGGTTCCAAAAATGGGATCGATATATCGAGATTTACAAGTCACGAATTATTGGGAAATTTATTGAATTAAGAAAGAGCTCTGAATTATTGAGTTGGGTCCTTCCTAAATGGAAATTCCTTATGAAGGCAAGTTCGCATGTAAACATTGTTTTTATACCAAATTAATAAAAACCCAATTAAGAACAGATTTGAAGAAAAAATTCGCGATATTCGTCGTAGACTCAAAAATGTAGAGGTCTTGTGCGATCTCTAAATATTAATATATTGATCTGATTTTTAAAAACTGATTTTCGTTTCGATGTAATTTTCCAAGTAAATATAACACAATAACGATTTATCAATTTTTACCGAAAACGCAAAATTCAATCGTTTCAAGCCACCGCTAATCTTTTTTTTTTAGGATACTTATTTTAGGTCTATATGGACACAATTCCTGAGGAAGAGCGGAAAAAACCATTGCTCTTTTTTTAGGTCACCCTAGTTTATATATATATGTCTTTGAAGACCTTGAAAAATGTTAAAAGCATTATCAAGATTTACTCGATCGACTTCATATTTTTGCAAGACATAATTTATTCGACAGAAATAATCTTCTTAATTGAATTAATTTTGTTTTGATGAACAATTTCGATTTCCCTGCGCAAGGTTCTACATTGTATCCTTCTTTCATATTTTGAATAACTATAATAAAGTAAATAAAAATAAAGATCATTTAAAGTTTGTAAATTTTTTTCTATAGCCACAAAAAGATTTCGATGATTTCCAATTGTTTAAGTGTCACAGCATGAAACACACAGGTTGTAGTGCGTGGGTCGCAACATTATAAAGTGAGACACGGGACATTTGATTATCTTCACAAGATCAACAGAAGGTCTCTTAGCTAATTCGCTTAATGTGCCCAAATGGGCCGGACGACGTGCCCCATCTCCAGAGACAACAAGCATGATCACGTGTCAACATTTTCATTTATTTCAATCTTTTTAATCCACAAGGAGTTTGTATGAGATCAACACGACGCGATTCGAAACACGAGACTTAGTCATTGTGTTTAGCTAGTTATATTATATAATTTGATTTGGGAACGTGAAAATTAGTCGGAAACACGTTTAACTTTGCTTTTTATCGTTTATTGCTCGGAGCGTGGCAAACGCGTCTCGTCGCTTGCCCGCAATTTTGCTTTCTGCATCATTCTTAACCGAGTCCGCGCGTCGCTATTCACGAAGAATCGCGCTACATTACCGATCGAAGGCGATCTCCCGAAAATAATGAATTCGCGAAATTTTCAGTGACGACTTTGGAATATTTGGAATAGTAAAAGCTACGACCAGCGTGACAAAAGGTTTTGGAACTGTAGCGAGGAAGAAGAAGAGTTTTCCTGGGGATGCCGGATCAACGTGAAAGCTATTGATTCATACTGATACTGTGCTATATTATAGAGGATCGGGAGAGGATCCAGTTGCGTGTCAAGGCCCGCGTAACGAGCATCAACGTTGGTCAGAGTAAAGATTATGAAGTATATGTACTCTTCACATAGTAACTCGATTCAATTTATTTTGCAGGAGACAGTACGCGCATGTTTTCTCTGAATTTCAGTGCATCCTCGATATGAGGCGTTCTCCACCAACTCAGCCACATTTTTTCCCCTCTCGTATATTTTTCTTAATTGGCCATGTAGTAGTACTACTTAAAGGTACTCTTTATTAGTTTCTTCAGATTTTTTAATTCACTCGTTTCGGAATTTTTTTTTTTTCATACCCGTATATCATAAAAGATAGAGGTCGGGTAAAAAAAATAAAAGCAAAAAAGTTATTTTTCCATGAACTATTTAATGCAATATATATTACATTTTTGATGGTATCAAAAAGGATATTTGTAGCGAAAAAACATGGAAAATATTTTTCTTTTCTTTCAATGCGACAGCTTCAATTTCACTGTAGAGTACTTTAATTTCACAGGGTATTTGGCAGTGTATTAAGAGTGCCCTTTGATGCCATCAAAAAGATAACATATATTGCATTAAATAGTTTATCGAAAAAAAAGAATCTAAATGGACCTTAATGCACCTTTCTCTGTAAAATATTTTTTTTAATCGGCAAGAATGTTGAGTTACACGATGTCCATTTTTTATACCCTCTTAATGCAGGCATCTAGATTTGATGTGTTTATCAATTTGAAAAAAAGACGTGTTCATTCTATCGATCGTAAAATGTTGGCTATTGAACCAAATAGTTTTTCATAAGGGCAGATACGTACGAGATTGTTTAGTATTAGATGTAATCAAAATCAGAAATGGAGTTCAAATATTATGAGACATTTTATTTTTCGAAAAATTGAATTTATTGCACTACTTATCACAAAACTTGAGCTGGCAGGCCAAAATGTTCTACATAAATGAAGTACTGTTCGGCTATGATGGCTACATAGTTTCGTCACAATCTCTAATGTGATTCAGATCTTAGAGGATTTTCGATAATATCGAAACGAGATACAATTTCTTCCAAATTCCTAATAAACATTAATGAATGTTCGTCATAAAATTTGATCAAAATCGATAAAGGGATTGAAATGTTATATAAGATTCAAGTTAAAAATCTTGATATTAGTGTTGCTTCCAAAAAAAAGACTTCTACATTAAGAATGAGTTCTACATCAACAAGCAATACAACTACAATTTGGTACGCAAATAAAACGGTGAAAACTTCTTATCTATTTCAATTTTGTTTCAAATATATGCGAAGAGGTCGGTTTTCCATAAAAACTTTGGAATAAAGGTTGTCAAAAATACAGAAAAATTGCCCCCTCGAATGCAAAAAAAAAGTTGCAATGTAGAACCTTGTTCATAGCTTCCGCATAATTTTTCATCCTTCATAAAGCTTCCTCTCTGAAGAAGCCAAAACTGATCGACATACTTTCTCATAGGGAAGCATGACTATTGAATTTCAACAGAATATCTACGACAAAATAATTTGGGAAAAATATCTTGTGACGACATATCTCAAAAATACGGGTTGTTCGATTCTGCGTAGACGGCTCCTGAGTAGAGTAAGAGCGTTTGATCGAGATATTTTGTCGTAGGATATTTAGTCGTGCTACCAATTTTTCCGGTGTAAGCGAACGTAAATCAGTGACAAACACGGTAGGTGGAGGTTGCGGGGGCGCAGCCCCTCGTCAGGAGATTGGCAGGGGGGGGGGGAAGTTCGACATCCACGACACCTTTTGTTCATTGTATTTGTAAATTTGTTGATATGTTGATTTGTCGATGTTGTAATTTGTCGGTATTTTGTTTATCGGTGTAAGTATAGGGACCTGGCTCCGCAGTTTGGTTAAACTACTGTTTTTAAACAATGAAACAATGAATTTGTTAGGGAGACAAACTGATAAAATTATGGAATCCAATAATTTAGGGAAAAAATTGTCACAAGACATTTTGTCGAAGTCATTCTGTCGCGAGATCTGTAGTCGTGGAATCCCTCATAAAGGGGTCGTTGTACAAGATGACAAACTATGAGGAAGCTATGAGCAAGGTTCAACTTTGCAGCTTTAAAAAAAATACGATTTGTGTGCCTCATCTTAAGGTACACGCATCTTAATCAGGCGTTCTTTTAGATCGCGTGACACTTTATGATTATTTTGTATACTGTCATGTAAGATTTACGACCACGGTCATTGTTACGAAGGCCCGCAAACCATTAAATTTCATCAACGATATTTTCTGACGGTATAGCAGGGCATTGTTTGTAGAGATGGTAGATTGTGTTATGTCAGCCAACGCGTCTAAATAGGGTACACTACTTACGCCAACTCAAGATATAAGTATGGTATTATCGTATAGTCATATGCCACATATTTTCTGACCACCTCACATATTTGACATAATTAGCAAGATCTGAGTTCTACTTCAGAGTACTTTCTGTAATTTCTTAAATATTTTTTAAAAATCAGATAGTTAAGAAAATGGCTGAATTTTGTTTTCTAAGTTCAATATTTTGATAATTCGATAATTATAAACCACATAAAAAATGGCGTTACTGCCGCTTTCACAAAAAGGAATCGCTAGAAGAAAAAAAATGAATACATCACGCGAAATATGTTATATTCCACGGCAACTATAAATTCCTTATAGTTCAAATTGTATTTTATCAGCAGAAACACAAACTAATTTATGGTATCCTGCGATCCAATTTTTTTCAGCAAGACAATAACCACCGTTTTGTAAGATCTCGCATTATTATAATTTTTTTGCATTAATTTGCGTTTAATCGAACCATACAAAATTCGACAAAATATAGATTGATTACTGATATATGTTGAAGGAATTCAATATTTTAAGCCTTATATATATGAAGCCTTAAGCAACCGTTAAATATCAATATTTAACACTGAAATCTTGGACAATTCCGCGAATTCAGTTTAAATAAAAGAATACAGGATTGTAATCATTTGAACAATTTCGGATTGAAGCATGATAAATCAAGAAACAGAAAAAAAGATATTTTTATCCATTTAAACAATTTTAATTTATTTTCACCAGATAGAGCTCTGCGAGGTCAATCATTTGGCAATGAGTGAAATAATTTTTGGAATAAACTAAGAAAAAAAATGTCGTTCAAAATAATGTAACTTAAATATCCATAATAGAGTGGAGCCACGAAACATTTTAAACAGAAATGTTTCATTTTCTGAGTGCATTAGTAGATTACCGTACGGCGGGGTAGTGCCCTCTCGCTAATACACCTATCCCCACCTCACTTCGAAATGACAGCGCTAATTGTCAGAAGCGCAGATAAAAACGTCTATCGCTACGACATCGTTGTCGCTACACGAAAATAAACATTAAAGGTATAATGATTGGATAGCATGCGAAGCGTATCCAACAAAACCGAGCAATTCCCGCGTTTTTGCCCTGCGGCCAGTCGGGAGTTACAAATGGAACTACTCGAGCATTCTTGAAGCCTATCCTACAAATATGACGATTTTTTTTTAATATTATAAATCTAATCTTTTGAGCCTTCGTTTATTTTGTACATTTTCACGAAGAGTTTTTTTGTGGTTCACTCAAAGAATTCTGCACCAAGTGAAAAATGTTCCCTGATTCGAAGAAATCTCTTTGAAATTTCGGGGTATGAAACATTTCTTTATCGTCAATGAAATAATATATTTAAGTTAATATTATTTTTTCTGTTATTCATTTCGAATTCAATGAAATATAGTGGCATTGAATTAATGAAATTTGTCTTTAAAGGCAATGCAATGTTCTCTTTGCGGTTCAATGGAATATTTATCATTGAAATCACATAAATATTTCGTTGAATCAATTTAAAAAATGTCAATGCAACCATTTACTTCGAACCAATGTACTCTTTTTATCGATATACATGCATCGTTCAAGAACGTCACAGGCTAACGCAAACTCAATTAATTAAGTTACTGTTAAAAATATTATTTAATAAAAAAATGAATTCTACGAAAGTCTGCATTATGTCACATACTACTTTACAGTATTTTAACGATTAAATTCGTTTTCTTCCGCCGTAAGTCGGGAAATGTTGAACAGGGAGCCGTTTGTGACACAAAAAAATTAACTTTTATTAATGATACTTTTACGAGAACATTTTATTGTTTTTAATGAAAATACTTGCTATAATACTAATGATTTTCATTTCATCTCATTTCACCGATACATTGACCGTAATGGCCACGTATTCATTTTTATGTATCTGCCAAAAGAATTGATATGATTGAAATAAACGCATTTGAATGGAGTCGCATTAATTTATCTTGAAAAAAAAAAATCTCTATCAAGATTTAATTACGGTACAAATTTACACTGAGTATAAAATCAGGCATTGGTAACGAGAAACAGTAACTAAGAAAATTTTAAGTATATTTTGTAATTTATTGTAATAAAAGTTATATTTTTCAAGTAATCGCGACTATATACTGAATTGGAAAAAGTAAAACTAACTAAAAAAAATAGTTTCATGAACTATTCAATAGTTGGTAACTACTTATTTTATAGTCAGAACAAAATAATAGCATGATATCCTTGAGTATGGATTTTATAGTCGTTTTTTTCTCAAAACGTGTTTTTTTTAGTACGGAATTTAATGGCAACGTTATGAACATGCCGAATGGAGTAATATACTTTTTTAATGAAATGAACTGATTCGCAATAATTAAATCCCATTTTTCGAATGACTGTCCATGTTCGTTATTCGTTTTAATCCCTGAGTTCAACGTAATAGGTAACAACTTTATTATAAGAAGACATGCGCCAATGAATTATGAAATCTTGAACTTATGAATCTTTGAACTGGCTTATGGCGATGTTAATTGTCTGAAGGTAAATGACGCAGAGGCAAATCAATGACGTGCAACCGGGCGACTTCTAAGGAGCTGCTTGTCGTCCATTCTATAAGCAAGTTGCCCTCGTGCGACAGGGGCAATTCGAGTAACACCGTCGTAATATAAACGCAATTTCCGATGCTTCTGAAAGTGTTTTCTTGAGGAGGCGCGGGTCGACCACTTTTACCTTTTGCGTTAACGTATAATATAACGTTTTATGTACATAGCAATTACGCAAGTACGCTGCGGTATGCATATTACGCGCTTCCTTTTGACGTTGTAAATACGATGAAAGACATATACATCTACTAATGTACGTGTGTGTAGGCACTCGGTTCACGTGTTTTATGCGCTCGCATCGCGTAATTTGCTCTTTAACCTGTGACACTTCGTAAACAAGGTTGGATCATCGCTCTACATTTAACGGAACAATATAAATATACTTTTTATTTTCTGTCTAGTTCACAAGCAATCGATTACGTTGTTACTGCATTTTTCATTTGTTGCATAATTAAACTATAATCGCACACTTTTTTTCACAGAGAAAAAAAAATCATTGATTCAAGAACAGTGATCATTGCGGGCTGCAAATGACATAAGACATCGGTGCAACTTTATTTTCATTTTAACAATTATATATAAAATTAAACCAATGTCTAAATTTTTTTAAGAAAATGTGTTTATGTTTCAATTCCATATGTAATTGTTAGAATGCATATAAAGTTGTACTGATAACTTATATCATTGGCAGCCCGCAATGGCCACTGTTCTTGAATCAATGATTTTTTTTTCAGTGCAATAGTCTTAATATTGTCATCGTTACGGTGACAATATCTTAACCGTTATTTTCTAATTCTGGGTCAGAGAATCAAAAATACTATTCTTTGAGAATTCCAAATATTACAAATATTTCGAGATCGCTCAACGTTTTACGAGTACCTACTATTAGATTTTTTTTGTCTTCAAATTATTAACTATTGGAGAATTGTTTAAACTGAGTGGTGTAACCGTTCGATGTATGGGAAGTTCATCAAACGACTTGTATCAAATTCAGGTTTATCACCCACTTGGTTATGTGAAAAAATCGTTTTTAATCTTCTCTGTAATCTGTAACGAGTTCAATGTTTTTTTTTGTGTTATGAATGCTATACGAAAGCTTTATGGCTCATCGTACGAGCATATAGATGATGTCAATTTTTTGTTGTAAAGGGTGATTCGAAAAGAAATTCATAAATCTCCAAGACCAAGAAGGTTTCCTATATCAGATAGTAGTATTTTTTTCTAATTAAAGCAATATCTAAAAAAGGAATTCTGTTGTCCTTTTCTTTTTCTATAATGAATTGCAGTTTTTGATTATATGACCTGGAAATTTCGAATGCTGCTTCTGTTTTATTAAATTGCAAATGAATTATGTTATATCATCTAAATATGTTTTGTAAATTGGTGGAGTGAAAGCTAATTTTTCCAGACACGATTCTTTTAAATCTATCGTTACTATGGTGGAAAGTATTGGTGCAAGAGGGGAAACTCAGTGAATTCGTGAAGTATATTTCAAAAATGAATATGAACTATCACGTTTTCTGTAAATAAATTTTAATTCTTTTTCTATATTATGTAGAAACTCTTTTATTCAGAGCCACCTTAATTTACACTGGTTTCTTATTTAAAAAGTGCACAAAACATTTTTCGAAATCTTAGTACTCGATTGATTTGACTGAAAGGACTACCTTCACTCCTAAAGACATTCCTAAAAGAGCCGTAACACTTTTTTTACGATATCTTTGGCCATTTCACAAAATTTCCAAAAGATGCAGTTTTTTGCAAATCATCTAATTTTCCGGAAGGTCTTTTCGAGGATGCTTTCGGAGGAAAAAATCCCACTAAAGATATTTTCATCATTTAAAAAAATCCATTTTCATCGAATAATGAATATATTTAAGGTTTGGAGTGACCTTTAAATGTAAAAAAAACAAGGCTGCAAATTAGAACCTCGTACATTACTTCCTGATTATTTTGTATCTTTGACAAAACCACCTCTATGAAGAAGCGCGCTGATCATTTTTGGCTTCCTCATAGCGGAAGCTTTGTCAAAGATACAAAATAATGAGGAAGCAATTTACAAGGTTCTTCTTTGCAAGTTTGTTTATTATACTGTGTACATCAGCTGCACTTAAAACAAAAAAGATTAACTGCACTTAAAAGCCAAAATAGAATTAACAAATGTATTTAATTATTGTTTTCGAACATTTTGAATTAAATACTAAGTATGAACGCTTTGTTGGATTCTCACCAAATTCAGTATCAAATAACGACACATTCTATTCAAAAATTTCAAAAATCCATAAAACCCGAACCGCTTTACCAACCTTGTCGAAATTTAATACCGAACAACATTGAACGCATCTTCAGTTATGGAGAATTATTTAGCTAAATCGTCGAACTTCTACGAAAGTTAGAGCGACCACGCCCTTTTAAAAAAAAACTTAAAATTACATAAAATCTGAATGGGTGCATGCATTTTGTCAAAAATAGCGATCCAACACACACACACACATACGCACGAACGCTT
Source organism: Perithous albicinctus (assembly GCA_964016905.1). Lineage (NCBI taxonomy): Eukaryota > Metazoa > Arthropoda > Insecta > Hymenoptera > Ichneumonidae > Perithous > Perithous albicinctus. The sequence continues at coordinate 12,261,760 of OZ024693.1, read as the reverse complement.
ACACACACGCGCGTACGCACACATGCACACAAACACATACACACATAGGGATTTTCTCTAAACCTCTTTTCTCGACGTTTTGGATTATTATGAATCCTAACATGAAAATCTCGAAAAAAAAAATGTCCTGAAAACAAAGCTTCCTCTACGAGGAAGGAAAATTGTGAAAAGACAGGTCTTTCTTCTTTTTTTCACTTTTTACTTGAAATATATCTTCGACATAAAACGTAATCCTTAAGAAACTTGAAAATTTGATATTTCTTTGATATTTTTTATTTCTGACTGAAAATCGTAGAGCCAAGTTTTAGACACATTTGACACATTTAAGACACAAAATTTGGCACATTTATTATTATTCATTTCATGTCTCTCATATATGTAATATTTTCTGGAAATATTTCCGCATTCTTTTGGTAATAAAAGAAACAGCGGTTTTATGTAAAAATGGGACAACACAGAAGATACCTCCACAATAGACACGAAAGCAGCTTCAAATGATCTTTAAGAGCCGAAGGTTGATAAGAGTAAAAAAGAGATAGCTTTGATAAAGACCCTGGTTGAATGAGAAGAACACAGAGGAGAACTCTCACGAGGGCTCGCGCTATCGTTGTGGAGTTTAGGAAACTCGGCCAACGACGACTTAATTCCCAAGCCTCTTCGACGGCGCCGCCGCTACCTTGAGAAAGAAGTGCTTTCTCCCCTTGCAGAAAATCTCGATCGACAGAGTTCTCTCGTTTTGGTGGGTTCACACTGCGTGCACATATTGGACGAGTTCAACATATGGATTGACGACACGAACGCGCAGAGATTGTCGAAAGGAGAATCTATTCGTTTAATAAAATGTTATGCCTTAAAATTATGAGTTTAAGAAGGGAAATTCAAAAAGCGGAACAGACGTTTGCAATTTTCTGCAAAATATATAATCATTCTAAACAGTAATTAAAAATAGGTCAGTTTTTAGTTTTATAATTGTCGTAAATATGTTTCAATGGGAAAAACTCATAACTTTACATATTAAACGATTATTTATTCTATATGCTGAAAAAATAGTTCTTTTTTTACATTTCAGTTCATTTTTTAAATAAATACTACCTCATTAATTACATTTTCGACTTTTAAGATGCTTTTTTTAATGAGGCAGAATTAATGTCAAGAAAAAAACTCGCTATTCCCAGACCGATGAGTCACTACTAAATATTATCGTAGATATGTCAAATTTTTAAGAATGGATTAGCGAAATCTTTACAATGTTTGAGTGCAATACACTGGCTCTGAGTTTCTATTTCCTTTGTTTTGCAAATCAAAAAGTCTTCAGCACGTATTGCTATTTAGTTCTCAATGCTGGCTGATCAAATTAAATGTTTCGTACACTCGTTAAAAGTTCGTAAGTAAATGACAGTCTGTTTTTTCGATCAATTTAAATGGTAATTGAATTTTCAATTTCATTCATTGAATTAGTCGAAGTTTAATCAATAATGACACATTAATTTATATGAATTTTAGGAGGATTAAATGGAATTAAAAAAAGTTATAGTATCGACATATAATTTGTTTTCATTTATTTTTTAGACGTCCCTTAAGGGGAAGCGCTGATAATTTCAAGCAAAAAACATGTATTTTTTCTCCGTGAACAAAAATCGAATAAAAAAGGTCTGTATAGTATATCGAACTGGAAGCCTATTTTTATTTCTCACATTTTTTCATTTTCGAAAATGGATATTTTTTCCCACATGATAAAAATACCGAGCAAATAATTGCATAGTCGTGCAGTAAAAAAGTGCAACAGTGACTTTCTAGATTATTGTTAGGAACATCTTATTGTAAAATGCTTCAATACGATTGGTACATGAATGTGCAACTTTGTATTACATTCGCTATCTGAATAATTTTTTTCTTATTATACAAAATGTAAAATTCTGGCCTATTTTTCAATTCTATTGCTTAACGAAGTATGAATTCATTAATTCATTTCAAAACCATAGTTGAAGATTTAAAGGTTTTCCGTTTTTTTTTAACGATTTTATGTCTATAGTAACGTACGGTTAAAAATTAATCTGAAATCTTACTAATGCAAATAAAAAAATATTTAAGTTTTCTCATATTATTAAGTTTTTGTTATTGATATTAGTTTTGAGCGATTAATAATTGAGAGCTAGAATTATTTACTTTTTTTCTGAATGTAAATAATAAAATGCGCTTTATTGTTTGAAATAGTGGCAGTGCTCCTTTAAATTGCATAACGCTTGAATAAATAAAATGTTCATGTTGACTGTTTTACTTCAATCCCTTCTCTATACAAATTTGCGTACCCCAGCGACTGTTTTTCAGGTCATACTATAATGTTTCTCGTTCAAAGTGAAGTTTTACGTGCTATATGGAACGTAGTGCAAGCAGCATCATGCGAAAGTACGTGTCGATGCGCGAGTTATATCGCTCTCCCGCCTCTATGCTAATCGATCCACGCTCCCATTACCGATTTCATTTAAATTCGATTAGCCGCTTGGAAGATGCGAGTGGAAGGAGATGAGCCGTATTATCGAGCGACGTACAAGACTATACACAAAGTATAGTTAGTTAATTTACAACAGTTGAGCAAAAGCTTCTATATAATTTGCGGCGAAGCAAGAAAACCTCATACAGTGACATTAATTGCGATAGCCCGGGGCTAGTTGGATCAATATCAATTACATCTGACTTATTATCTTTACCGGAAGAACTATAGAATTTGTAAATTGATTGAATATATCTCTCTATATTATAAAAATACCTTGCCGCAGTCGCTGCCATATGGACAATCGAGGATTACCCAGAATTCTCTGATTACTCAGAATTCACGGATTACCAAGAATACCCCGATTATCCAGAATTCTTTGATTATCCAGAATTCCCGGATTACCCAGAATACCCCGATTATCCAGAATTCTTTGATCCAGAAATTCCGGATTAGTCAGAACTCCCGTTGCTGTAGCAACCGTTGCCGTAGCGACCGTTTAAAAGCCGGGGTGACGGCGCGCGAAGTGAGCAGGGAAGATCCCCCCCTGGTGTAATTATAATTCGCAAGCTCAAATAAATCGTAACGACTATAAACAGTTAGTCCATGTACGACTATTTTAATAGTAGTAGTAGTAGTAGTAGTAGTATTTGTCGACAAAAGTAGTTTTCGGTATATACATATTTTTGTTTGACATTTTTCCTTGGTATATATTGTCAATATAGGCCATCGACCGCAGTCCTTCAGCCACCTATTTTAATATTTACATTAACTTCCTTATTGTTACCATAATTAAATGTTTGCTCTTCTGCAATAAATCAATGGTAGTTACGGTCATAATGGAAAAAGTTACTGTAAATATTAAAATAGTCGCATAAGCGGAAAGCGTATACGAGCACTCTCTGTTAGTTCAGCCATTTTTTTTCTGAGCCTCTTAGTCTTTTCCATAACTAGCTATATTAAATTGATACTTAAAAGTACTTCCTGTGCATTTTTCCGATTTCCAATCATTTTTAATATATAATAATAAATGCTGCATTTTTAAAAATTAATGTATCTCAAAAGTATAAGTAAAAAAATAACAAATGCGCTATAAAAGATAACGTTGATTGTTTAAAAAAAAATTATTCGTTTAGTAGATTTTTTTGGCCGAAAGACTCACGTCGAAAAATATATTTTTGACTAAACTTTATTTTAAAATCCTTACAAAACTCTAATAAATCGAAGCAGTGAAAAATGTAGTTTGCTGTTATGAAACAACTGTTTTAAAAAATTATTAGCGAAACAGAAAAAATGTTGCACTGATATTTTCCAAGTATGGAAAGGGGGCTTGTCGCTGCTGACCTGTGAAGCCTTCTTTTACGATCCTTTTCATCAAATTTTCGGTGCTTCATTTTCCCCGAAACGTATTGTTAATAATCGTCGATGAAGGTAAAACCTCGATAGTCAGATAGTCCAAAGAGAATGAAGAAATCTCACGTCAGCGATACTTGACAACAGCCCTCGTGTTACATCGTTTCTATCGTGGGCCTCTTGAGTGATCCCTGTAAGAATCGTCGAGGGTGGTCGACATCGTTGTCGAGTCACGGGGGCCCTTTCATTCAGTAGCCCTTGCAAGCAGATAGAATGGAGGCCCATCGAGTCTCGCAATAGCGTCTGATATCAGCATGCATCAACGAGTGGCTGATCGGCCTACTTTTCGGATACACACTCACCCACACCCACACACACCCACACAGACACACACATACACTCATTCAACGATGACAAAAGCCCGATACAATATTTCATGTCATTCATGCTTGCATCGCATACCTATGGCAGTACTGCTGATGGTGCATACACCCGGTATATACCAACCGATCGCCACCACATCTCCGCCTTCCCCCCTCCAGAACGGGCATTTCGTATACAGGCACATGTAACTGTATCGTTTAGTGCGCACACGACATACTAAGCGTGTACCGAATGCGACCGGTATTTAGCTAAATATCCCGTGGCGAAGTTAAACGGTCATGCCTAGTTGGCCAGATTGAATTCCGATCTCTGGATCCAGACAATACATAGAGCAAGAGTCTGCGAGAAACAGTGTCAACGTACATGGTATAAATAAAAATAAACCACTGACACCACACTCAATGAAATCGTGGTACTCCGGGCAACTATAAAGAGACAACTATTAATTCTTAGTCTATGCAAATATTTTCATAGTTACGGAAAACATTTTATAATTATGACAAATATTTTATAATTATGTAATTGCAACTACGAATAATTGGTCACACGTATTAAAATGAATAGTATTCACTTTATAGTTACCGATGTAATATTTTTCTCTCAATGTCGAATTTATAGTCTTTTTAGATTTATTTACATATTCAGCCGATCGTCCTTTAACGTCGCTTTACTTGCAAAAAAAAACTATTTAACGATAGCTAACAATCTGTAGCAGCTAGATCGTGCAGACATTTAAAAAAAATCAATATCGAATAAAATCTGAATATGTGTTTCAATCCTTTTCACAATTATGAGAAATAAAGATGTTCCATATGTGTACGAAATTCCAGATTGATTAATGAAGCCGTTCTCGATACACGAAGTTTTGTAATTTTGCAAGCCACACACGCACACTCACATATTATCGAATTTCTTTTTTTACGAAAACGAATCATCCTCCATGAGGAAAAAAATGGTGTTAAATTAACTAAAAGTTCCTGTGCGTGTTTGTGGACAGAACTGTTGTGTTAAATGAACTTAAAATTCAATTTAATTTTTCGGTGTACCCTACTTGTACCTGTAGTTTACAGCAAATGCCTTAGAAAAACCCACCTCGTAGAAGATCCACGACGAGAAGACTGTCTGAACCAAGTTGTACACTATCAGGACATTTCTGAGGTCAAAGGGCTTTCTGTTCTCCATAAGTCTGGGACCCAGGGATTTGCTGAAGTAGGCGTACGATAGGCATATCAACACCGTGGGAAATGGACTGCTCATCATCGCCCAATCGTTGATTCTGGGATCTGTAAAATCGAAAAAAGAAAAAAAACTAATGATTTGTCCTAAGTAAATATGCCATAATATCGGTCAACGACAATACTCTCTATGATGACGCAGCGTGATTTTTGCTTTCGATCATTCTTAATTCATTACGAATGGGCGGGTTAGCCAACTATATTCATTGTGCACAGTTATATAGATCGTTGTGTCGGAACTTTGCCAACCAATGATCAATGAATCTATTCTATAAAAAATAGAACAAATATATCGATGCTTCTGTAAATGTTACAAAATTATTGGGACACCGAGGCCTGTTTTTTTCTTCACAAAACTGCGGCACGATGACAACCAAGATATTGCGAATGTTTTTCTCAATTTTTTTTCAGTTTATCGTACAATGGCGTGATTAGGAACATTGCGAACGTAGAAGGAGAAACAATAGGCCGATCTAACAATGCTTTTCTACTTCTTCCAGACCATTGTCGCGTTGCAAGAGTGAGTGAAAAGGAAAGGATCCAAAAAAAAGACAAAAATTGTTATAATAAAAAAAACCTCTCACTAGCTTTTGGGAGTCGTCGTTATATTCGTCCTCGTTCCAGTACGAATTTCAAATTTTGTCCTCTTCATTAGCTTTCTTCGACAAAAGAGCCACGAAACGAACGACTCTAGTGTGCTCTTCATTAAACTCAAACAAATTTGCCCCAATTTCCTAGAGCTCGCAATTTCTCTTAAAATTAGAATGTGCGTGATTCAAGGAGAGTCCTCAATTATTTCAGGAACAATCATAGTGGAACAAAAAAAAAACATGTTTTGTGCCGACAAAATTTTGCTCGGAGAGGTTGATAACTTTCTCTAGTGATACGTGAGATAAGTTTTCCGTGGTTGAAGGCTTGTAAGAGAACTCCACTCCATAATAGAATTTTAATGACAAAGTTAGACGACCTAAACGAAGGGAAGACTGTCGGGCTTGGAACGGCAATGCTCATCTGCGTCGAGGAGAACCACGGAAATAATGAGGAGAAAAGTACAAAAGCTTCGTGGGCGAGCGGACTCTAGGAGGTTGAAAATGCTTGTTAAAAGGGTGAGATGAGTGCTCTCACTACTCGGTACATATACAAGAGTCGGAGAACAAGAAACTGTATACGAGAAGCACAACTGAGAGTATACCGACAGTATGGCCGAAAGTATCAGGTGGAAAATAATAATTTGATTTACAATTGACGAAAATCGTACTATATAGAATATATATATGCATAACAAGCGATCGGCTCGAGTCGCCAACCTGTTTAACTGAACCTCATCAAGCGTCTTGTCGCTTTTCTCGGTGGCGCATAACAGTTCGGCTGAAAGTATGTTTGAAAAAATCTTGCGAAGTAGAACTTTGCACATTGTTTCCTCATTATCATTTAAGTTTTACAAACCTCTATAAGGATGTATATAAATTAACTTTGGCTTCCTCATAGAGGAAGCGTTGTAAAATAAGAAAATATAAATTCTCTGAAATACGAACTTTTTGTTGAATTGTTACTAAATTCAGTATCAAATAACGGCACTAAATTACGAATTTTTCGATTTCTGCCAAATTCAATCCCAAACAACATTATATGGACCTGCACTTATGAAGAACTATTTAGTAAAATATAGTAAATTTTATGAAGGCTACAGCGATCACGCCCTTTTATGATAAAAGATAATAAAAAAGCTATAAAATCTAACCACACACACATTTTTTCCTAATCCACAATATTCGATGATTTGGATTATTCCGAGTGCCTTGACATGAAAATCCCAAAAAAAAAATTTCATTAAAACACAGCTTTTTTATGAAGAAGCGAAAGATCCCTGAACAAGAATATAATTTAAAAAATATTCCGGTGAGCTTACTATAGTGTCACATATTTTCTACATTCATATTAAATTTTGTAAATAGTATCGACATATTAAACTTTACTTTAATTTCAGTATTGTAAATATCGCTTTCGCAACCTGTTGGTGTTTCGTACTTTTGATTTTTTACTGGGGATACTTTTCGATTTTCCGTCGGGGATATTTTTAAACTATTCGTCTGGGATCTTTTTCACACGATATTTTTGCTGTGAAATATTTTGAACGAGATATTATGGCGTGAAGCCCTTTGCTCATAGTATAAGGCTTAAGTCGGGGGCGGAGGATTCATTAGGATAATCGCGAAGTATCTGTAACGCTTTGAAGCGATCGAGGCGATTCTCTTGGAACAATGGAACGAAGATTGTCGATCCGGATCTCTAGAGATGAGGAGTAGAGACTGCGCTCGACTACTCATCTCCCTTGATTTTGCTTCCTCATAGAGGAAGCTTTGTTTTCGTGAAAAATCTATTTTTCGAGATTTTCATGTCAGCATACTCAGAATGGTCCAAAACCAAGAATGGTCGAGAAAAGTGATTTGTACAAAATGTCTGTATATCTGTGTATGTGTGTGTGTATGTGCAAATTGCCTTGTTAGCACGATAACTGTCGTAATTTTCGATGTATCTGCACATCGAAAATTTGGCCCGCAAGTGGGCTATCATACAACAACGTTTGGGATTGCAGTTGACGCGAATCGGTTGAAAAATTCAAATTTTACAGCATTTTGAAAATTTTGAAAAAATTGTTTTCAGGCTATAACTTCCGCAAATTAAGAGATATCGGACTGAAATTTTGAACACAAACGAATTTACAGTGAACCATAATTGGTGCCAAGTTTGGCGAGAATCGATAGAGTGGTTCAAATTTTATTGCAATTTTAATTTTTTTTTTAAATGTCCGTAAACACTTCTACTTTTCTAAATTCTGGGACCGGCTGCAATTTACCACACGATTTCACAATTATTGAGTATCGAAGATGAATTTATCTTAAGGAACGGTCGCTATGTTGATAAATTTTGATTTTATTTAAAAAAAAACCAAAACATTGTTGTCGAGAAAAAAAAAATCGTCTTTTTAGGCAGATTTCAATCAAATTTGACACACATGTGGATTGTCCTAGAACTAGGTCTGGGTATAAATCTTACGCGAATCGGTCAAGCGGTTCAAACTTTATAACGTTCTTTAACTTTTGAAAAATGTCGTTCGAGCATTCACTCGCGCAAATTGCGAGATATCGGGCTTAAAATTGTTTTACTTCTAGACTATGATAAAACAAGGTTTTAATACAAACTTGGCACAAATCGGTCGAGTAGTTCGAATTTTATAACATTTTTTATATTTTGAAAAATCTCGTTTGCGCACTAGCTTACCCAAATTAAACGATACCGGCTTCAAATTTATTACACGTATTGAGCACCGTGAAGCAAGGTTTGAGTACAAATTTGAAGAAAATCGGTTGAGTGGTTTAAATTTTATGACGATTTAAAAATTTCAGAAATCTTGTGAATACGGTTTTTATAGTAGACAAATTTTTAAATATTTTTTTTATATTACACACAAACAAGCCTGCAAAGTAGAACTTTGCAAATTGTCTTCTCTACAAAGCTTCCTCTATGAGAAAGCCAAAGTAGATAAACGTACTTCCTAAATATATGTAAGAAAACGTATAATATATACGTTAAACGTATGATACGCATAATATAGGTAAAGAAAAAAAAGCAAACAAACGCAAAAAAAATTAAACAAAGTACATCATAAAAAAAAAATTAATTCTTTTTTTCGCGATGGCGAGTGGAATGGCCTGAATAATATAATTCTTCTCTCCAGTTTTTTACGCTTGAGCTTTTCACGTTTTTTCATGTAAATTTACTCGTTGTGTAACTTTTAATTAATTATGTAAAGACATTTTCTATGAAGGAATAAATCAAGAATGTAAATAAACGGAGTTCTTCATCGAGATGGCTTTGTAAAATATAGAAAACAATGAAGAAACAATGTTCCAAGGTAGGTTCCACTTTGCAGGGTTGTTCATTTTTTAAACAGATTCGAGTATTTTTTACCATTGCATAACAATGTTTTTAAACTATATATAAGAATGTGAAATATACAAAGCACATTGTTTACTAATAATCTTTAAAATCTTAATATTTCATATTTCGCGATGTATCCCATATACTAGCAACTTCATTTCTACCGTCGCTACTGGCGCAGTAATTGCTCGACTTGAGGTATCGCGACAAAGTATGACCGGAGGAATTTCGGTGGCGAAATTTCGTTGTCCTCGGGTTACGCGTGCTGCTGACCAGGGCTCTTCTTCCGATTCGGCACTCGTCGTTCGTCTCGCGTCCTTCGCCAACGTGCCTATATACTTCTCTTTCTCTTTCGTGGTCTGTCTATCTTTTTCATCGTCACGTTGTGCCACTTTCACGCGAAGCGCGCGATTTCGAATATACATACGCGACATCGGACTAACGCGATCGAATGATCTAATACATGTACATATATAAACAAACATTTGTATATACGTACTATTTGACGCTCATAAGCTTCGCGATGAAACGTAATATCGAATGAGGTTGACTTGGTTAACAATGTAAATATGCGTACTACCGACTATCAATGACATGACAAAAAAAGTAGATGTGTTTATATAATTTGAAAAAGCATAGGTCTCTAAGCATTATCTTTCTATTCGAATGAATTTTCTACTTACATCGCACAATATGTTAGTGCTTTATAAAAATTGAAAAATAATATATATATTTTTGCCTCCTCAAGAAGCTTTGTTTTCGTGAATTATTTTTTTCTTTCGAGATTTTCATGTAAACGTGTTCTGAATGTTCCAAAACATCGAGAAATCACATTTAGAAAAAATGTCCGGATGTGTGTGTGTGTGTGTGTGTGTGTGTGTGTGTGTGTGCGCGCGCGTGTGTGTGTGTGTGTGTGTGTGCGCGCGCGTGTGTGTGTGTGTGTGTGTGTACAAGCCATAACTTGAGAACGGCTTGAGCGATCAAGCTGAAATTTGGCACACATGTTGAGATATCGATGCCCCAGGGGAAGCGGAATGTTTAATGAAGTCTACGCAGTGCTTTTGTTTTTACACATTTTTTCGAAAATGTCTGTATGCCCTCTAGCTTCCACAATTTTTGAGATATCGGGTTAAAATTTGGTACAAAGTTGAACTACTATAGACCGATGATCGGTATTGAATCTGGGCAAAATTCGTTGAGTCGCTCAGATTTCATGCGACTTCCAATTTAAAAAAAGAAAATTCCTGATGACACGTTTACGCAAAAACTATAACTTTTAAAAAGTAACTAATCAGAAAACAAAGCTTCTTGAGGAAGGCAAATGTGATAAACGTACTTCCACCTAAACGGAGCTGATAGAGGAAGCACTATGACAGTACAATTGTTTTTTCAATGTAATCGCAAGACTTTGTACACTCAGACTATTAACAAATATGTAAATATAATTAAGAATTATATCGCTGATAATTCCGCATTGCAATTGGGTTTGTTTTTAATTGTTTATATTTTTAAAACGTTATGCTTTGGAGTGAACTTATCAGTTTGTCATGCATGCCTTAAAAAATAGAACCCAACATGCCATAGACGAAATATTCAGAATTTATAGTTGTTCGTTCATAAAAGTCCGTTTATCTGTCGCTTCAGGTAACACAATTAACAAACTCTGAATATACTCGCATTCAAATCTTATATATCACATCAGTTGCATTATGATATGTTAGTAGGTTATTAAAATAACCTGACCGAGAACAATATTTAACAGAAATTTGGGATGAAAATAGACAGATATCCAATCTCTCCCTAAAAAGTTGGTGGGTCACAAGACATCTCGAAAATATCGAAGATTTGATATTTGCATCATTGTTGCCTCTTTATTCGTGCTCTGATTGGTCGCCGGTGTCGTCAGACACATAGGGATCGCGATCAAGTTCAATTCATTGAAATTTTTTGTTTATGTCAAATGTCAAATCTGACATACAGATTTACGCTAAAGCGCCCGCTAAAGTCCCTCAGGAAAAAGATCCTGACATTCATTTCGAGGAATAGTCTGTTAATGAGAACGATATATATTATAAATGATGAACTTGTCATTTAACTATATTTGTAAAAATAACTTATTTACATTAACAAGTATAATAATAATAATAATAATAATAATAATAATAATAATAATAATCGTAACATTAAATAACATTAAATAATATTATTTAATCCTTAAGCGGATGCTGGAACAGATTTTTTTACCGACAGTAATTGGTAAAAATAGGTTATTTCGTAGTTTGCACTATTCATCGTTGACAACTTGACACGAACATAAACGCTGTGGCATCCGGTCGAATTTACGGTAAAAAAACTTATAAGAAACAAAAAAAAATGGTTCATTACTGATCATCCCAAAAACCAATAACAACTCAAATACCAATGCGAACGAAATTTATACTATTCCTATAAATTTAGCTTGTATAATTGATATTTTAATGGTTCTCGAATATTCGGAAAACTTCAAAGAATTGGCGTCCTGTCTGATTTGACATATATGAATTCCAGAAACGTTTATATCTTACTGCAAAGGTCTGTTCATATATCGTGTGCAGTTATATTGGTTTTCGGGAGGTTCTGTAATATACCATTTATTTTATACTCGTAAGTTGTTTTTATCGCAATTCGATCGGACGGTGAAGCGTTTATGTTTATTTTATATCCCTGTCAAATTTGATGTAGCCGATTAATGATGAATAATGCGAAATACCAAATAACCTATTTTTACCGATCAATGTCGGTAAAGAAATCTGCTCCAGCATCCCCTTAACTTCCAACGAATTGCAAGTGCGCAAGAGTCCACATGGGGCACGCGGGGTCAAGGGGCGGAGCTCCTTGTGGGAGGCAGGGAGGAAGCCCCGCTAGGGGGTTGGGAAGGCGAGGCCCTCCCAATCACAACCCTATATTTTCTGTGTTATATTGCATAGTTTTTATCGAGTATATTCCGAGGGACTTTATTTCTAGGATCTTTTTCCGCGATTTATTATTTTAGTGACCCATTTCGCGTTTCTTTATATTTTATTCTGCTTTTTATTTTCAATTACATTGAATCAATGATAATGGCTGAGAGTGGCTTTACCTCTAGCTCTTTCATTCATACACTGTATGAAAAAAATAACACAAGCATGTTAAGTCGTGCAAAATATGCTGTTTTACATTTAGAAAACTATTCGAATGCTTGTAACATCTTATTTTTTTTAAATTGTTGTTTATAATTTGGCGTGTACGTAGCACACCAAATGTAGAATAGAAATATTTAAAAAATATTTTAAATATTGACAACCCATGCTTGTTGACCAAATATATAAATTATACCATCGAAATATGCTACTTTTCATTCATAAAATCGTTCAAATCCTTGCAACTTTTTTATTTTTTCGAATTTCTATCTAATAATTTGGTGTGCAAGTAGTACATGACATGTACAATGGAAATAAATTTTTTCTTTAATATGTTATTTTTATTTTAGGTGATTCAGATTTTCATCATAGTTTATACGAAAAATTTCCTTTGCCATTGTATCACTCTATGACCATGATCGAAATTTGCTAAAGTAATGAATATTTCATACCATCGGTCAAAAGTGAAATCAATTAAGAGTCCAAAAAAATTAGATTATCTTAATTCCGAATCCATTTACCGATGTTAACGAAATTGAGTACGTAGCAACTATGTATATCAGTTCGTCCATATAGAAAATGTGAGATGAGCTATTTTGACGAGTGTTATACTGACGTGAATTCTTCGAAAGAATCGAAATCATACAAAATTCGATTTTATTTATAAATTTTATTAAAGTTCAATACCAATGATCGTTTAACATTACGTTATTTATAAAGAATTTTAGCTTTACAGTTAAAAAGTGCGGCAGCCATAGCGCGCACTTTCAGTTTCTTGAAAAATTCGAAATCGAATAAAATCTGAACAAGTGTTTCGATTATTGTGTAAATTCTTTAATTATTACAAACAATTAACTGCTGCATTTTTCTAAAACACTTTACTTGATGTTTTAGACCATTTCAAGTATCCTGAAATGAAAATTTCGATTTTCATTTCTCTCTTGAAATTAAAGCTTCCTCTATAAGGCAGCAAAATATATGCTTATTAAAAGCTAATTTTTAGCATACTAGCCAGACCTCTTTCACTAAACAGACCCGGTCCCTTAAGCCCCGGGTTTCTTTTACTCAGATTCGGTATTTGACATAAACAAAAAGTTTCAATACATGAACTTGGTCCCGATCCGAGTGTGTCTGATGACAGCGACGACCAATCACAGCACGAATAAAATGGTGACGCAGCGATATTTCGAGATTTGCGATATCTCGAGCAACTTTTTAGAAGGGGATTCATGATAAAAATCATGATTCGCCGGTTAGTTGCCACCTAAAAATAATATCAATCAGAATTACCGAGTCGCGTCTTCAAACTAATTTTTGGAGAAATACCAGCTATTAAAATACGGAAAATACGACAAATCATGGGAATCTACTCCACAAAAGTGCACCGAGAGAAATCGTTTCATTGATTCAAGGAAAAGAGCCTCATTGAATTTTTTTTCATTGATTCCAATGAAATATTTCCTTATTTCCAATGAAACGGTACCTTTCAATTACGAAGAGAACATTTCATTGATTTCAATGAAACATTTCATTGATTGCCAGAATCAAGGAGACATTTTCGTTGATTCAATGAAAAGATTTCATTGCCGGCGCCTCTGGTTCGAGAACGGTTGGCGCGAACGCTGTAAGGCTATAGTCGCGAGTGACCGACAACATTTTAAGTTTAATTAAGTAAGCTTAGCTCTTCGCTCTTCTCGCGAATTTCGTGCCGCGGTAAAGAGTTTAGGTTTGTCGAACCTAACCTCTTTTCCAAGTGTCATTTCATTATATTAATGAAAAAGGTTTCATTGATTCAATGACAATACATTTCATTGATTTTCGGATTAATCAATGAAAAGATATCATTACTTCAAGTATATTCTTTCATTGAATTTAATGAAATGTTTCATAGATTGAGATTTCAATGAAATTTCATTGAATCAATGAAACTTTTTCTCTCGGTGTGAACACCTTCTGTAATTTACGGACGTTATTTTAATTTCATAATACATCCGATGACTGGCTATTATACCGTAAGTGAGGACATCAAAATTCCATCCGGTTTTCAAAGCATCAATAATACACACCTCATTACCACAGTTCCGTCGAGACGTCTATTTACAGGTTATTACCGTGAATGGGATTCAAATTTGATCGATTATACAATCGGTCATTTCCTGCTGGGTGCTTGCAAACAATTTGCAGTAAGTATTAAAAAGTTAATGAATGAGAGTGAGTTGCTAAGGTTTTCAATCCGCATTGAAGCTCGTTGATAAAACCTTGTACGACGTGTTTTGGCATACGCGCGTATACACATAGTTAAAACGTTAAGGTTAGGAGATAGGAAAAGTTCTTGAGCAAGCGTGTATAGGTATACCAATGATACAGTTATAATACAGTGAAATAAACGCTTCGAGGCATCTTTGAAAACTGGCAACTTTATAAACGATGACGTTACCGATGACTGTTCCAAAAATCTTTCGTCGTAGAAACTTTTCTTTATGCATGGTATGTCGCTCATGAGGAAAGTGACACTGAAGCAAAAATACCGACTCCAGTAATTGTAATTATCCTGTTAACGAATAACTATCCTCAATTAATAGGATAACTAGAATTGCTCGGATTTATGAGAGAAAACAATTATTCAATAAGTGATAAATATGCGATATTATCACTTACAGTAATTAATGGGTTATCATGCGAATAGATTATCTGCTGGTTCAAAAGGTCTAGACAAAAAAAAAGGTCAGTAATTATTCCAAACTAGGGCTTTTATTAGTTTTCTCGTTTTGACACTTTTTTGAAACTTTTATTATCATTTTCGCCAAATATTTGAAACAATAATTTTGCTTTTATGGAATTTTTTCTCCGGTTAAAATATTTCTTCAATGCAGGATTACTTTGAAGTTGAATCAGGATATTATAAACGTATATTATTTTATGATATTGACTAGTGTAATATTATTTCAATCATACTTGATTTTGGTTTCATATAATTTATATTACCGAATTTTGTACATTCTCAACCAAAAACATATATTTTTTTTAAACTTGATAACTTTCAGATGAGAAAATATTAATTAAAAAATTCAATGTCATTGAAGATAATCAAAACTTTTATTTTGAATAATAATAATGTAAAAAGTTATTATTAATAGAATTATTTAGATAAATATTGTTCAACAAACTCGAAAGAAATCTTAATTCTTCAAATACATATGATTCCTTTTTGAGTTACTTATAATTGTGGTTTTTTCTTTGTACTGGCTGAAATATCGCAAATTTTAGGTATGTTTTCATAGCTTTTCAATGGAAAACACCATTTCATAAAAACATCCTTAATAAATCTGAAAACTGGAAATTTCATAGTCTCAATTTGAAAAAAAAAAATGTATTTGAAATAATCATACCATTTGTTCGTATAATAATTTATGAAAAAAAGACATTGGGCGCTACAGTGTCACAGAATCGACGTTCAGAATTTGGTTAAGTAAGTTTTTACCGTTTTCGAGAACATTGGCTTCAAAGAAATCGCTCAAATCAGCTGATCGCCGTCAAACGCATAACTCCCGTCTTTTTGCCCTGGGAGGGCAGTCGGGAGTTAAAAAAAGTTTACTATTATGAATTTATGAAGCAATTTTTTTTGCTAATTTATTAATAACTATTTGGCATTATTAATCAAAAACTGTTTTCTCTAAAATGCATTGTTTCGGCACAATAGTCTTTTAAACAATTAATTTGTTTAAAAATAAAAGAATACGACTTTTAGAAAATAATAACTTTCATACTCGTATTCCACATATCCAAAAATATAAAAAATCGATGTGATCTATCACATGATGGAATGATTTTTAGATATGTTTATCCATTTGCTAATTTAAAAAAACGGTTAAGATTGTTTTTTTCCCTTTCTTTTTTTCGAAAATCGAACTTTTGTTTCGGCAGCTTGCTATTTTTGTAATTTTCAACATTTCAATAAAGTATCCGGTTATACAAAAGTTTTATTATTATGTTAAGAATATATTTCTTTTTAAGGGGTTACATACAGTTAGAAGGCTTTAAAAAGACGGATTTTCAAGAATTTTTTTCGCGCAGACTATTCAATTTATTAATTTGAAAATTGGTGTACATATTATAATAACCTTATAATATATTAACATATTTTTTATTTGTAAAAATAATCATCGCGAATGTTGCTATCGCCGATCTCCTAGAGCTCCGCAAAAAAAACCAATTTTGCGGTGATCACGATATCTCTGGACCGGATTATCTGAAATGAAAAAACCAAATAAATTTCGTTAATATAATACATTATCTAGTATTTAATCGAAGGAATTAGCGAAAAAATAATTTTTGACAAAATGGCGGCTTCTCAAAATAAAAGACTCGATTTTGAACGAAAATTTAAGCCTTAAATTGTTTATAAAATGGAAAATATTTATCGGAGAAAAAAAATCTTCGATTAATTACTAAAAAATCTAGTTAAAAAGGTTGTGTTAAAATTTGAGACTGATCGGTTCAGCCGTTTTCGAGAAATCTTGATCACCGATTTTGAAAACATAGTTTTGAGAAAAACGCGTTTAAAGTTTCAAAAGCGTTTTACATGTGGTAAATTTTGTTTTTTTTCAACTTACATGGAGTCATCTATTCCAGGGCCATATAATAATCCGTTCGCATCGTTGGCAGCTTCTAATAATTCGATTTGATGCTGTCTGCGAGCCATTCTTCCCTCTCTGGTGCTCTCGTGTGATCTCAGGTCGGAGATCTTGATGCGCTGCGCATCTTCTTTATCTGTATATGAATGCGCATTGGACCCAAGTGAGACGCCCATTGCATTCATATAATATAAAAGGGCAGCTGTCCCTTCATTGAAGATGCCAGCAGCTATATATGCAGCCATTTCCACCGTTTTTGATCCGGCTGGAAGTACTTTTGGAGAGATCTTCCACACCAGTTGGTTATAGCTTTCATTATTGTTTTGGGTGAAACCACCCACACATCTTTCCAATAATTTTTCATTGCTGAGATCTTCATAAATGGGCCTCAGGGCCTCAGCAACTTCTTGTGGAAATGGCTGATAATCATGCTTATAAACTGATAAGTTATCAGCAGCTGCTGCCCGCTGCCAAGAGCACCATGAGTCCAATCCGATCGGACACTTTGCGTGTTGTTGATTTTCGTCTGTCGAGCAGTAATGATAAAATGTGGCCCAGATTGCATTACTCATATTCTCAACCGAATCACAATTTCTCCTAATTGCTAAGCCATAATAAACTGTCAACTTGTCGATCATTTTTGCTGTCAGCTTGCTTTTTCCACCGAGAGTTTTTCTTCGCTCTTGACTTGTACACTTTCGTTGATTTTCTAAGTTCTCTGCTAGACTTCATTTTCACGATATTATCGAAGGCACAAGTACACTGACACGACTTTACTGTTAGGCTTCTCTGCTGAGACTGACGACTACTTTTCAAATGTTGGCAACTGAGAAACATACAATAGAAAATGACAAAGGAAAGAGAGTAGGATAGACAAGGAAAGAAGGGACAGCGCCTCAGGTAGACAGCTGGCGCGCCGGTCCCCGACTGTGAGACGCGCCTCCCTAACGCGCCTTCATAAATGTGTCTATAACTTCGAAAATATTCGTCTGATTGACATAAAATTTTGAGTGTGTATGCTCAAATATATGTATATTCAGAAAATACAAAAAAAAAAAAAAACGATTTTTTGAAAATTACAAGTGTATGTAAGCCCTTAAATTACTTCAGATAACCCTAGAACGACCTACATCGATTGGTCATACAACTACGGCGGCACTTTGTTTAAATAATAATAACTTCATTGTTTATCAATATTTTTAAATTTGAAAAACTCAAGCTTGACAAGATTATGTATTAATTGTATGTAAAATCCCGACCTCGTCATTCCAATATACTCGTAAAGAAGAAATATTGAAAATCGACCTGTTCTTTGGGCCGCAAACTTATGCAGACTCCTTAACAGAAGTTGGGTACGAAAAAGGTAAATATCCAATACATAATAAAAAGGACAAAATAAAAAAGAAACAAAACTAAGATATTAAAAAACGCCATTGAGTGAAAAATCGTTATTGTACAAAAAGTTACATAATTTTACAAACTAGGAAAAAGTTTAGTCGCATTTTCCAACTGTTGCACATACCTTTTCATAGTTTGTGAAATAATTTAATTATTTTAGAAGCTCAACGATTTTTCAGTCGAGGTTTTTTCTTTACAAAATATTAATATTGTCTTTTCTTTCTTCACGAGATTGTAATCTGGGTTTGCTGGTGATATCCGGCGATAAAGACACTGGCCAAAAGCGCAGTTGCGCCTGGAGAGCGAGTTACGAAACGCACATCTCGTTTGAAAGGTGTGGTGACTCGTGGTTAACTCGTGAATATGTATGGTAAATAAAGGAAAAACGTAGGAGAATACGTGCACTATGAAGGAATTCGGTACCAGAGAATTTGGGAAAAGATGACGTATCATGGGTATGTCGAATGTTTTAACGCGTGCGTCAGACGACTCTTTCGAGCTGGCGAAACACAGCCAGAACCCAACGAACGAGGGAATTCCGAGCGCGGAAGTAAAACGTACGAACAATAAGTTCACGTTCTAAAAACCGATGCATTAACAGCCCGGAAACTATTTTACAACATCGTAAGACATGTTGATTGCACTGTAATAAAGAAGCATAGGCTTGTGTCTAGTCTTGAAAGTTTTCATCCGAAAATAGGAATTGGATTCATTACAAGACTAAGACAATTGAAACACAGACTACTGAAATGCTCAACTCTTAGCAAATTTTACTTTTACTCCTAATTTCGTGCGCTAATAAAATGAAATATATGTTTTTAGCGATAATGTATGACGCTGCGTCTATAAGTGACCATTATATTATGATGGAAATTTGGCAAATCGTAACTCGGGTCTGAGTCGACGTAGCCGAAGGTTATCGTTATACGTTATCGTTTTTCCTATACGGGATCATCTCAAACAATTTGGAATTATTCATTTTTGTCCACTCTAATTGCTTCACCAATTCGTAAATTGATGAAGCAATCAGAATGGACGATTTTTTAAGAATTAAAATTAATCGTGAAAAAATATCGCCACAGCCCGGGATCGAACCGGGAACTCCAGAATTCTAGCCTGGTGAGTTACCAATTTCGCCACCGTGGCTCTGGCGACATTAGTTCACGATTTCTCTACCTTATAGACAGATATGAAACTTTATTTTTATTAGGCTTCGGTCGGTTCTATCAACGATAGTGTATTAAGCTGCGTCTATGAGCGACCATTATATTATGATGGAAATTTGGCAAATCGGAATTCGGGTCTGAGTTGATGGAGCCGAAGATTACGACGTTATCGACTTTCCTATTCAGGATCATCTAAAACAATTTGGAATCATTCATTTTTGTCCACTCTATCTTTGTAACTCCCGATAGCCACTCTCCAGGGGGGCAAAAAGACGGGTGTTATGCGTTTGGTGTCGATTTGCAGATCTCACCTCGAAAGTTTGTAATTGGCGCTTACCAAAAATTACATAAAATCTCTTGATAGAATCTGATACTTCCATGACCACGAGTATCGATTTTAGGCCATGGATTTCCGAAATTCATGATACTTTCGCAGAGATAAACCACTTTATAAAATGCCTTTTTGAAAATATTAAATTTCTACAACTAATATAAAGAAAAATGTGTATGTGAGTGCACTGACTAAATCTCATATGACGCGTGGTCATGATAAGTAGCTACACGCTCGTGGTTGACAAACAAACAACAAACCGACTAGCGTATTTCGGACGTTAACTATTTTCAAGAGGGATGCAGTAATGGGACAAAGTGGGCGGTATTTACAATTAAAATTAACAATATTCTCGACTGCAAAAAGTAACCACGGTGAAAATAGAAAAATATTTATTTTTGAAACTTGTACTTAGAACCAAATGAATTATAATAATTCTTTTAAAAAATTGTATTCAATCCGAATGGATTACAAGTTCCTTTTGGAATTTGCATTTGAGTCTTAATGAATTGCAAATACCTTTTTAAATGTGTATTTGATTCTGAGCAAATTACAAATTCCTTTGTACTTGAATCTGAATGAATTAAGAATTCCTTTTGGAATTTGCATTTGTATCTTAAGGGCCGGCAAAACCTCCACTAGTGCGAGTAAGTTAGGAAATCATTGTTGGAACAGCAATACATGGAAACTAGACACATACCGGAAAAAATAAAAGTCTTACATCATTCAGAATTGATAGACGAATGATGCAAGACTTTTCTTTAACTCGAAAACGGTTGAGTATGTTGTGCATCCCCTTAATGAAGTACAAACTTCTTTTGAAATTTATATTCGAATCTACATGAATTACAAGATCCTCTTCACATTTGAATTTAAATAAGAATCAAATGCCAAGTCGCTTAATGATTAGTTTTAATTGAAATACATATTTCAAAAGGAATTTTCTATTCATTTGGATTCAAATACAAATTCGAAAAGCAATGTGTAATTAATTCTAATTCAAACACAAATTACAAATGAAATTTTTAATTCATTACAATTCTAATGCAAATTCCAAAAGTAATTTGTATTTCAGTCGGAATGAATAACAAATTTCACAGGAATTTCAATTTAAATCAATTACGAATCCAAAACATACAAATTATTTACGAGTATTTGAACTATTTATAAACACTTGAATTTTACATGAAAATTATGAACTGAATAATTCATTTTCAACTGATAATGAATTAATCGAAATTTTGAATATTCGCAAAACCCTAATTAATATGTGCAATTTATGTTGCCCATTGTCACTCCTCTTGCGTTCTCTTTTTATACACTGCCTGTTTTGCAATTTGGTACTTTTTCTACTAAAATATATGTTTAATATTTTTTAACTTTATAATCTAATTTAAAGGAAACTCTATGGCAAGTGCTCTGTTGAGTGTTAGAAATCATGTGTTGAGTTGGTGTAAAAGGTGCCTAACCTGTGTACAGTATTGCCGTTGTGAATTTGGCTCGTGACTATTGTTCCCGTGTAGAATATTGCTTGTGTAAAGTATTCCGTTGTAAATTTGGCTCGTGACAGTTGTGCCGGTGTAGAATATTGCTTGTGTACAGTATTGCTATTGTGAATTTGGCTGTTGACAGTTTTGCCCGTGCAGAATATTGCCTGTGTATAATATTGCCGGTGTGAATTTAGCTCGTGACAATTTCGCTGTAGAGAGTTCGTGTTTGTGTAGAGATGCGGTTGTGTTGAATTTAGGGATGTGTAGAGATAAGGTTGTGCACAGTTGAGCATGTGTAGAGTTGGTGTTGTGTACAGTTGAGCATTGTGTAGAGCTGCTGTTGTGTAGAGTCTCGGTGTAGAGTCGGTGATGTGTCGAGTCGGGTTATGCAGAACCGCAGTATTGCCAAGAATTTCAGATTTAATTTTAGTTAATTAGTGATTTAAATTATAATGAATAATTTAAGGCCGTCACTACAGTCGGAAGACGTGTTCTTCCGCGTTAACAAAAGTCCATATCGTATATCATTTTTGCTTAAAATTATAGTCTAGACGCCAACGTGTTGCTTGATATGTAATTAACGATTACGAGATTTAGGAGACGTCTCCCAAAACTGTAGGTCTTCATTTATGTATTATAATTTAAATAAAAAGTTAACAAAAATGAAATGTAAAATTACTTCATACTTTTTACATTTATTTTTGTTATAGTCTCATTTTTATTTTATAGCTATTTGCAGTCGGGAGTTTTTTTTGTTTTATAAATTTATTTTTTTTAATTACGAAAACGGTAATTATTTTCTCTGAATTAAAGCCGTTTTTACGCAAAAATTGATATATTTAAAATATAGTTTAGCCTTTTTTATTTAAATTTATTTACATAGCAAATAATTATTATTCTTTAACAGAGCTATTAATAAATGTAATAATATTTTCGAAAAATAATTAAAAGTGCAGATGGAATTTTGTTTGCGACTGTAAAAAGTAAATAAAGATAAAAGACTACAAAAAAAAGTAAATAAAGTGTCGTACTGAAGAACCTGTAAAATTTCCGCTCACTTTAAAAATGAGTCTTCTGATATCTAGAAGATAATTGGCATGATGTATGTCGTACAGCGTACAGAAATTGTTCGAAAAATTCAACCCGAAAAAAATTTAAAGAGGTGTTTCAATTCATTCGAAAATGATTCAAAAGAAAGGTGTTTGTATGTTTCACATGTGCGCGAAACTTCACTCCATTGATGAAGCCGTTCGTGAGATATGAAGGTTTGGATTTTTCAAGCCATCCACACGCACGCACGCACGCACGCACGCACGCACGCACGCACGCACGCACGCACGCACGCACGCACGCACGCACGCACGCACGCATGCACTCACGAAGGACATTTTACACCATGTAAAGTGTCTTTCACGAAAATTTCACGAAAACAAAATTTTGTCTATGAGGTAACTAAATATATAAAAACAATATTTTTCTATTTTTTATTATAACCATCTTTCTATGGGCGCTGCAGCGCACTTTTAACTAAACGGACCCGGGCGCTGCAGCGCCCGTGTCACACCTTCTGTCAGTTTTGACATTTGACAAAAACAAAAAGATTCAATGTATGAACTTAGTCACGGTCCCGGTGTCTGACCACCAATCATAGCACGAATAAAACGGCTTGACATGAACATAGCTGACTGCCACCAACTTTTTAAAAGGGGATTTTATTATATATACTTATTAACTTTTTCCAAATAATTAACAATTCCGTTTATCAATTTCTTACAAAATGAGCAAATACTCATTATTAATTGCTTGTGGTGTAAAAATAATTGTTTTGTGACATTAATTGTACATATGATGTTGAAGTTTGCATCGTTGGAATGCAACGAAATCAAGAGAAAAAATTAATTCTAATGAACCCAAACGATTATACAGGGTATAAAAAGTTATCGTAACGACTAAGAAGATGAAGAAAAAATATTGCACCTGCATTACAGCACCCTTAACAGGTGGTGAGGACTTGTGGATTTTATATTTTTTGATTTCGTTACATTCCAACGATGCAAACTTCAACATCATTTGTACATAGACTATAATAATGCTGAAGAAATATTTCGTAATAATGTAGAAAATTATGAATTGCAGTTATCACTTACCGGACCGATTGTCCATGAGATCCCTGTAACCGTCCACCAGATTTGCTACTATACTCGTCATTTTTATTTAGTTCTGAAAAATACAGAGAAAAAAAAACAAATTTAATATATGCATCCATTATAACTAGTTGAGTTTCTATATTAAGAGATACGGTAACATCTGGACGTCAAGTGAAATATATATATATGTAATCTGTACTATACGGCATTTAGGTCATCGAGTGAGCCATGTGCTTTTTTTTAACTACTCACAAATATATATATATATATATATACGTTCGGATGCACGAAACGCGATTCAATGAGCGTGCATGCAATAATAAATTATTTGAACTGAAAACGAGTAGTGAAAGAGAAAATCCATCTCATTTAGACCAGTCAAATTAGT
This sequence comes from Perithous albicinctus, assembly GCA_964016905.1. Classification (NCBI taxonomy): domain Eukaryota; kingdom Metazoa; phylum Arthropoda; class Insecta; order Hymenoptera; family Ichneumonidae; genus Perithous; species Perithous albicinctus. The sequence goes on along the minus strand of OZ024693.1, from coordinate 12,237,643 downwards.
TTTGTACACCAGGAAGCGCGAATCCTTCAGTTCTGCCTATCCCACACAAATTCACGGGCTTGCGGAACGAACGCTTTTTTAAAAAGAAGCGCATACGTTTAAAATTACTTAAGTCATAGAAACCTCTCACTTTCATGAAGATAAATTGTTTCCGTTCAAATTGAAAGTCTCTTTTATTACGTATTTCTTATTACAACTGGTTTATTGTCTTGTATATTTTACTACTACTAACTACGTTTTTAAGCATCTTTTTATTACTTATTTATATTTTGGTTTGTTTTCCTTCCGGTTCCTTAGACAATTTTGTTGGGATGGAAATATGAAAAAAATATCCCAGAATTAGGTTTTATGAAAAGAAAACTAGTAGCAGTGATAATTTGAATTACCAAACGTATCGCTAAGCCCGGATTTTCTCTACACACACGGAAAACGATTTGTTAATACTAACTACAGAAATTTAGTTGAGACAATAAAAAAATGGTTCAAAAATTGATTGAGCCTAATTTTATTATTTCCGAGAAATAAGAAAATGACATTAACATAGCAATCCCAACCTGAATATATAATATGTTAGCTCAATTGACTTGGGAGTGATTTAACTAAATATTGTATTATTTCAATTTGATATTTTTCATCATATTGTACGGAGAACCACATTTTCCAAGTATTTTTATTGTTACGATCAAAACAATTAATGTTTATATATGATTATATAAATTGGCTGAAATCAAATTATTCAACAAAAGTGGTTGGACGACTCGGACGGTCTAAAGCATATTCGTATCAACTGCAGTAACAGTTGTCCTCATAAAATATATCACAAAATGAATCTGGAACAACTGAACATATTCACGTTTACCAAATAAATTACTTATCTAATGTAACATGCTCTGCATTGTATTTAAAGCGCATCTGCTTGATTCTACTATATGTCTTTAATTTACATAAATATTGCCCGAAGAGATCTAAAGCCTCAACTCACTGACTCAATTTTTCTATACGATAAAACATCATTTGGTTTCAATTAAATCTGCACTTTTGCGAATGAAATAACAGTACATTTCATCGGACTAAATCTCCATTTGTGATTCAACGAAATCTTACAGCCAAACGAACTGTTTATCGCACTGCACGATTTAATTAAATTGAACAATTTTTTTTTTGGCTGCACCAAACCTTCTGAGTACAGGTCTAAATGGACTACAATGTTTAAAAAATGTATACTCTACATTTACAGTACAGAACTGGAAATTCTTATGGATTAATTGGTATATCAAATTAAATATAGAAGTACAATGTAAAATTATAGTAAAGTATGCAAACTGTTTGTTCAATAGTTTATAAATTTCTTAATTTGCGACCTATCGACGGATTCTTAAGAGTTCAAAAAATGTGAGAAAATTTTCAATAATTCCGTACTAATTCATTAATAATTGTTTGTACTCATTATTATTTAAAAAGAAATGTTCATAGTATCTTTAATGTTGATGTTCTTCACATTTTTTCTCATATGAAAGTTTCGAAATTCTAAAACAAACAAAAGTTTTGATTGGGAATGTATGTGTAACGCATCTCAAACATCTCATACTAGGGTTTCGTCCGACCCAAGGCATTATATGCCGGTTATGCGATCTCGCAACTATATTATTCAAACACACCTTCCCAGAACTTCGAACCTTCCCCACCCCTGCCCATATTGTTAACAGGGAGGTCAATAATTCGCCCATGCATAATTTGCACGTCCATACTGTACCCCGATAGTCACTTGTTTTTCTACTGATCGTCTTTTATTTACAGTTCCGATTACCTTTTGTTTCGCCCACGATTGTCTTTTGTACCCCTCCTTTTCGCGCGCCGACACCCCACCCCGGCAGTCACTTATTTTCCTGCCCCTTTGGTCTTTTTGTTCTGATCGTCTTTTGTTCGATCCGGATTGTATTTTTTTCCCACTTCGGAATCTGAGCCACTCAGAACCGGACCTTAAACAACTCTTTTTCTGACTTTTTGTTCAGAAAAAGCAATGCACTTCAATCCTTTACGGTAGACGTTCTGCTACGTGCTAATACTCAAATCACTGTAAAGCAAATTACTCGATGAATTCATAAAACATCATTTAACGAACGAAATGAGCGGTTTTTCGTCAAAATCGAAATATTACAAATTTGACGTCTAAGATACTGCGTAAAAATATGTCTTATGAGTTCGTAGCGTAGTTATTATTTTTATAAATTGTGTATAATTGTTGTGGTCCTTTAAGTATGAATTTTTTAATTTCGATCCACCGCCTTGCATTTTTACCTGCTTTTTTTTATCGAACTCACTCCCACTGTTTTCACATAACACTTGTAAGATATTAGTGATTCTCATATTGCATGCAATGTCATTGGACAATCGGAAGAGTTCAAACAAAGCAATATGCGCAGCTTGCCATAGATTTATCAAGAAAGTATCTGGCTAAAAACAAAATTTTGGTACTCGAAATACGTCACTGTACCATCGAAGCCTCCTTCAAATAACAGTTGAGATTTATGTTGTTTTCAAAAAGTAAAACCTATTCATTTTTACATCTGTTGTATATCAAATTAAAGGCCATAGTAGGGTTACCATGGGTGCATTGCCTTTGCGCGGATTCGGTCTATATTTCAGCAGTAACTTAATACAACTATCGCAGATATGTCCTATGAATTCCAGCTTCGAAAAATACTTTTTTCAAAAGTCATTGAAAATAAAAAAATGAAATTAATTTTTTTCTCCGAATATACTGAACTGATTTTCAGGAAAAAAGGTATGTTGGGATGAATGAGAGTGCTTGGAAAACAAATTGGGAATCAATTAAGTGTACAGGAAGGATCAGAAATAAAATCTTTTGTTCTGTTTATTAATTCTTCTGTCAGATTCATCTTCAGCACAGTCACCATTTTTTTCTATAAAATATCAATGCACTGATGGGCATCATATATTTTGTTCGTTACTTAATCGGAGCGGTACTATATAGTTAAATTTTTTTTAATCCCGGTGACATCGGTGAGTATTTCAAGATATAAGTGTCAACAATACGCAATTGTGAAAATGTGATACAAAAGGAACATTCATAATCGTTTACGATGCTTGAAATTCTCGGAAAAGTCTCTTAACTGCTGACGATATGATATTATATACTCACTCAATACGATTCGTCGATTTCGAAGTGAGGTATACAAACAATAATAAAATTTCGATAAAGCAACCTACGATTTGCGCGACGCTCGCTACCACGCGAGTTCAGACACAAACACTACCTACTGTGTAAGCTGTGCAGACAGAAAAACACAAAAGAGCAAATCGGTCTTTGATACGCAAGCAGGATATCGAGATCACTCCCACTGTTCTCACATAACACTTTTAAGATACTAGTGATTCTCATATTGCAGCGATACAACATCATTGGACAATCGGAAGAGTTCAATTAACCAAAAATGCGCAGCTTGCCATAGATTTATCAAGAACGTATCTGGCTATAGTAAATTGGTTCAGTACGCAGACGAAGCAAATTCTTTTTCTCTCGCGTTTGACAAGGCCATCGTCGTTAACGATGTATTGTACGGAAGCTGTCGTACTGTCATTTACAAATATAAGAACCTGAATGACGGGAGCAGGGTTCCTAGAAGTTCTGGTGTCAATGCTTCCTTATATCGAGAAAGTAATTCTTCTTCGTCGGAATCAATTGCAGATGATCCAACTTTCGAAGTGCGCTCAAGAAGCGTAGTACATGAAATAGAGATCGAGTATATTCAGTTGAAACTACAGAGAGCTATTTCAACTTACGCATACTGGTGTGTGTGCTACGCAGCACGAGATTTGAGAACAGTTCCGCAACAAGCTCGCATATAATCCTATATCAAAAGGAAGATTTGTATTCCTCATGGCAATCGATGCTGTCGCGATCATTTAATAAAAAATCGTTTCATCGACAAAGATCTTTGCCGTTTACAAGTTTACTCGAATTCTGCACAAGTCGAGACATCAGAATTATCGGAATTATTACAAGGTTTAAGAGTCGAATGTGATTCGACTATTTTCGACAGAATTAGTGATTTTGTTTTGCTGGGTATACAGCTGCAGATATTTACCGGGTTAACTTGGGAAAACATAGGAATTACGGGAAATGGTGTCTTCAATGCGAAATAATACGACCCGGACCGAGACGCAAGCTCTTGTTCTTATTGAAACTAAGAAGAGGAATCTTGAATCGGATGATAGCCTCTATTTTGCAACTGGAGCAAGCTCAACTGGTTTCAGAATATTCTGCATCGGTGATGAGATTCTTTGAAAAAGATATATACTCCCTTCTCGGTTCGGGTTCCGCGCGATGTCAAGACGCGAACTCAATGACGCCCATACTTCCGAAATCGTAAAGAAACTGTACGACTGTAATGATAAATTAATACTGATTTGCGATGGCACATACGCTCGCCATCCGAAGAGTAAAAACAATGAATACCAAAGAAAATCTTTGTCAGATCAAAAGAAAGTTTCGCTTTGCAAGCCATTTACGATTTGCACCACAGATGGGTATGTCGTTGAGATGGTTGGACCATACACTATGCAAATCAAGATGATGCCGAAGTAATGAAAACCGTCGTTGCAGACTCAGATGGGTTGTACACATTAGTCGAGAAAGGAAACATCTTCGTCTTCGATCGCGGTTTTCGCGACGTGAAAGATCTTTTGAAATCGAAAGATTTTACTGTGATTATGCCTGCTTTGAAAGCGTCATCAGTTGACAACTGATGAATCAAACAAGTTTCGTTTTGTAACGAAAATTCGTTGGGCAGTGGACGCCGTTCACGGTGTCATTAAACAAAAGTATTGCCTTCTGGGCAACGTGATTGACAAGAAGTTGCTTCCGAAAGCCGGATTGCACTTTAAAATCGCCGCATTCCTGCACAACCAGTTTGGAAAAAGATTGGTATACGACGCCAAGATAACTGACGAAACAGTATCGAGGATGCAACATCAAAGAGGTGTACAGAACTCTTTGGCTAGCGAAGCAGATTGAAAAGGGCTGGTTTCGCATGAGGATTATATTCCAAAGTGTTAAGTCTAATAATATTCTTGATTTTCCGGAGTTCACAGAAAAAGACTTAAGGGTACTTTTCTCTGGTACGTATCAGATATCGTAAGCTATTTAGTATTTAGCAGAAATGATGAATACAGATGGATCTATAAATCTGCAATTCGTCCAAGATAACGCACGTGAAAGTACAAGTGCCGTCACGACACATAGACAGAAAAACCTACAGATGCTTCATCGAATATACACCGAATTATGTCGGTGTGTCAGGTATTAGACGGTATTTTTGTGAGTCTGCCGATAGTCGCAGAAATGTTGGACGCTGCTCGCACGTAGCTGCTGTTGTTTATTACCTGTCACACGCAAGGTATTTGTCTAGAATTGTACGACCGGCTGAGATCCTAAGTCGCTTGTTTGAAATCGATAATATGAATCCGGTTATTGATTAAAACAGCGACCTCGGCTGATAGGGAAGCTTAAGAGAATATCCCTGTTACTTCAAGATTGACGAACTAATCGGGACTTCCTATGAAATTATTACAAAAAATTGTGCCTCGTACTTTGTGTAGATAGTGTATAGAATGTATAACGTATAATATAAGTCTTGTACATATTGTGGAAAGTTTAGAATGTAGCGTGTATATAGTGTACACATCATCAGCGGTGCAAATCTGACTGACAACCTCCACGTGGTGCATCTTGGGCGAACCCGAGCAACGAGTATCGGCGAATTATTGAAAGAGTGTGTATCACATTTTCATTTTTTAACCATTTTTTAATCTCTATTTTTATAACCAATGTAACTTCCATACTCATCAGAATCCTCGAAGAGTCGGAAAAAAACTCATATAGCAACAGGACTTGCTTCATACTAATTAGTGTAATGTCTTTTTCACGGTCACATTGTATTCAACACATAAAATACCCAATAATTCCAATCAAGTAAGAAGGAATAAATAATCCTGTTGCAATCGCATACGCTAATGAATATTTTATGAGTTTTGTCTATACGACACTCATTTTCTCATCACCTTTCAGGATGATATTGGCAAAATGCTATTGTCAGAAAGAAATACCCATAGCAATAATATTGTGAGCACAATATAAAACTATTAAGATTCTTATCGAATCATCGTGCAATTTATTATCCATCCTGTAAACGAAATTAACTTCTTAAGGATGTATATTACGTAAAATCCACTTCCGTATTTGCAACCGTCACGATTTCTTTCAACCCCTCGAGGACGATCGATTTGAAAATTCGTCTTCAAGCCGTAAAACGTCGCCAGTTAGTGGAACGACGGGGAGGATAGCGGGGAGAAAGTATATGTGGAAGTACTGACGAGAGGAGGCGGTGGCGCGCGGTGGCCTACTTTTGGATTTTCGTGCAGGGCGTCACACTCACATCGCCCAGTAGCGAGCATCGATGCACTTTTCTCTCCTTCTCTTTCTTCCCTGTGCTTCGTACGTTAGTGTTGGTGCTTCGTGGCGGGCACCGCAAATAGCGGGGAAAAGACATGTCTGTGGCAAATTTTGTGAGAGAGACAGAGAGAGGAATACACGTTTTTCGTATATAGTCGAGGCGCCGGTGTGCTATCGGATTCTCGGCGGGCGGACACGCGGAGCAACAGAGCTCGGAGAACCCAGTCATCCCGTCGCCTATATCCATTGATCGCAAAGCAAACCACGAGTAGCACAACAGAAGTTTCTTCGGTACTATGATAAATAGCGAAATTCATCTAAATTTTCGTCAACATTTTTTACATCCCCAACAGTTTAAGATAGAGGAAGTAGGGACAAAACAGACACCTTGATTAAAATTAAAAATAACCTGAAATTGGGTTTTTGGTCTAAAAATCATTAGATTTCTGAAATGATAATTTTTATAAGTTTCAACAAGGATTATACGAAAATAAACAACATTATAAACCGATTTTTAAATAACAATCTAATTTTATGAAACATTTTTGTCGGTTTATTTACCATTGTTTTGTACAAACAAAATGTTCGAACATAAAATGTAGATATTTCAATGCAGTTTCCACTCCAAAATGATTACGGCTGCACAGAATATATTTTATGCATTTTTGGGAAAAATTAAGTGTTTAAAAAATGTTTAAAAAAATGTTAAGAGTTTTGATGAGTCTTGATTTTGTTTTTTGATAAAACACATGAAATACAGAGAGCTACTTTTATAATCATTATTATTAGATCGATTAATTCTTTAGCCATTAACCCAACTACATCTGTCGAAGATATGAATTTGTCATTATACCAATTTTTTGTAGGTCGTATACAAAATATCTTTTTTAAAAAACAAAAAGAAATATTCAGTTGATTAATCTCAAAAATGTATGACAATTATTCTGTGTCGCTATGACAAATTTTCAGTGGAAACTACATTTAAAGACCTACATCTTATGTTAAAGTATTTTGTTTGTAAAATGGATTATTTTTTTATATACATATATAGCAAATGGAAAAAACACAAAAATAAAAAATGGGTTTTTAATTCTGGGTGAAATATAAGATTTAAAAATCTGATATAATTTGTACATATTCTAGACTCTGAAAAAAATCTTTAAAAAACGGTTGAACTTTCTTTGTGTCATCTCGAAAGAGAGGTGAATTTAACCGGTGTAAAGTTTTCTCGTCGAGAGTTACACTTGTGTAGAATATTGGTGTAGCGAATTTTTCTCGTATCTGTTTTTCTGACGAGAGTCGATGAATGTCTAGAGTTGCGGATGTGTTGAATTAAACCATTGGAGGAGTCGGTGATGTGTAGAGTTGTATTCTGTAGGACCCCTGTATAGCCCAATGTGTGTTCTATGATAAATGTCTCTACTTTAGGTTCATCAAGAGACGCGGTAGTGTCTCGACGCCAAGCATTAAAAAAAATTCAATTGATATTTATATCTCAACATCCATGTGGGGTAACATTTTCATCAAAATTCTTCAATAATTCCTTACTCCTCTATAGTAACATCTGTGATTTTCAATTGCAGTCGGTGAAAATGACTTACTCATACGCAGCGTTTTACTTAAAGCGTCTTCGTAGCAAGTAAAAATTTTTGTGGAAATGAAAAAAAAAAAGGTTGCTTCAAAGAAAAGTTCATTGAAATCAAAGAAAAATACTTAATTAGTTGCCGTTAAATTTCAATGAATTCAAGATCATCAAAAGAAAATATAATATAAATAATAAAATGATATATTATTTTTTTCACGGTAAACAAATATTTTACAGACGGAGATTTGTTTGAATAAATTTTAAACAGTTTCTCAATGATATAGTATAATTTTCCAAATTTCGATATTCTCAAAACACGAAAATTTACATGGGCAAACTGTCAACCGAACATTTAAATATATCGCACATATCATCGTTTTTCTTGTCCATCGAAGTCCCAGTCACTATTGTCTGGTGCACATTACTTCAAATAATTTGTAGGAATATGTATTCACAACGAAAATAAGAATTAAAAACAAAGTTGTTTACGTTAACATTTTTTACGATCCGACAACACAACAGCTGAGTATCTTGCTATGACTGTGATATGACACGTCATAAGTTATTCTCACAGACTTCGACAATATTTTCTTGTGAAAAACTCCGGCTGACTCTAATTTTTTAAGCGCGGTTATTAATCTCTGAAGTGCGGTGAGTTCGTTGCATATTACATATTTCAGATAACGAGATGCACAACACACGAAATTAGCAATTGAATAGCGGTCTTCAGTCCGCGTTTTAATTGATAATTTCGTCTGTCCATACGCCTCTATATTAATACTGCATTTTTCTTTTTAAACTGACAATTAATCGTTAAAATTCCCGTAGACAAACCCTAGATTTCCTAGCATGATGCTACCTTGACGTGATTGTAGTATAACGATAAAAATATTAATTACTAAAGATTATCGTCTCATGCTCGAAATAACTTAATTAGAGAGAACAACGTACTCGGGGAATCTACGCTGTCGAAATATACCTGACCAAGACACTAAGGTTCCAGTTGTGCAAAGGCAAAATTCACTAACAAATAACACAAAAAATGATACAGCAAATAGTGTTCGTAATACCAATACTTTTTTCAGTATTGTTTTACAACGCGTCGCTCAGAAATGTAAATTTTATTAATTTTTCATTGTAACACTTAAAATCCCGGCAGTTCAGACATAATCAAAATTGCAATGTCATGCAGTGATATTTAAAAATCATCCACGCAGCCGGTTCAGTCAGTGAAACTAACCAATTTGCTAAAATATCTTTAAACAAATGTCTTTAAATAATGAGTTGCCAAAACCAACATCCCCTCCTGCAAGCTTATATTAGTTGGAAGAACCAACAAATTTGTAAAGGGATATAAATAAATTGGTTGACTAAAGAAAAAATATTTAATTGACCCAACTTAAATTCTGATTTTAACGCCGGAATGAGTTCTGGTAACTAACTATTTATTTCAAGGATTCTGATTGATCGTATAGCAATTACGGTATCATCTGTTCAGAAAAAAAGAATCTTAATTCATAATTTATCCGAGATTCGAATCTAGGGCACTGTGTAATTACTGCTTAACACTAAATCGCTGGCACTCGGCTATCGACGGGTACAAATTTTGCACGATTCTAATGGAATAATAGTTGCATCGAACTGTTGCAGTGACAAAATGTAATATTTATACAAATTACGTTTATAAGCACAAATAATTGAGCCACTTCGCCTGGCTGCAAGATGAACAATTTTGTGCCTAAGGCAGTTGCCGTACTGCAATATGTAATCATCACGAACAGCGTGAGCAATTACTGCAGGATATTTCTACATTTACAAATTGCGCAGATAAAAATGAAATACAGTGGAGTAGCATTAACGTACGTTAAATCCTGCTGTATGATTTTAAATATTATGTAGACAGAAAAATTTTAAATCGTAATTTACAGGGTAACATTGTAATCTCTTTGCAGGAACAAAGGTTAAAACGATTTTTTTTCATGAATAACAAGGCATTATTCATATGAAACTTGTTGCTAAGTTAAATCTATCGATTACAATACCAGGTGAACCTTTTGAGGCTATGTCAAAATAATGTATTAATTACTTGTAAAATAAACAAAAATGTGCACATTAAAGTTAAAATTTGTAGGCAATTAAAATAATAAAATTACACCACTAATCGCAGACTTTACTACTCGTTATTCGTTATATGCACGAGGACATTATAATTTTTAATTTTGTGCACGAGGACTTTATAATTTTTACTTTAGTGTGCAATTACTTTAAAAAACTCGAAAAAAAAAAAATTCATATATTTTTTATGGTCAAAAAATTTCATAAAAAGAAAGCATCCTTTATATGAGGAAGTGAAAATTGTAAAAAAAAAAAAAAATCAGCGTTGTATAAATAATCGGAGTTCTACCGCAATCAAACAGAAACAAGTTTTGGTACGGATATCCTTAAAAGCGTATGCGAGTAATAGCGAAATAAACGAAGGGGATTCACACTGAAAACTACAATGACGACGGCGCGTCGTTTAGTAGTAACTTTCTCGTAGTCGATCCTCTTCGCTCTCTTCGCTCGGCAATTTACGAGGAGGAGAGAGAGAGGAACAGTAATGCAGAGAGCGCGCTGAGACTCAACCGGCTTTACATAAGACTCACAATCGGTTCGCGACCGAGCCCCAATGTGTTTGTCTTAAGACGATGAAAAAGCGTTAATGTGTTGGTGCAAGAGAGACAGAAATAATGACACCCACAGCGGAGTGAAAGAGAAACACTGAGAATATCTTTAACATCACCTAAGAGAAATGCTGTTATCCGATACTGCGAACGAGAAGCGTTCAGACATTGGTTAACCGGATTTCTCGAGATCTTCGTCGTTTTGCCACTATATTCTGGCGAAATATAGGATTCAATATATCTTTTTTTTATGTTGTTACTCTATATGCATTCTAGTTTATTTATTTATTCATTTACAAATGAGTCGTGGTCCAGTGTGAAGACTAGAAAACTATCCCTCCAAGCGTACACCAGAGATTTTGGTACATTTGATGATGACAATAAAGGTGTGTTCGAGACAAAAATTCTTTTATACTGTAAAAGTATAAAAGTATACTGTTTGCAAATTTTCAAATGTTCTTATAAAATTACACTAGTGCTATATAAAATTTTCTTAATTTTCGTATCCTGAAAAGTAAAAACTTTCAGTTTTCGAAGTAGGTAACAAAATGGGTTTTTAAAAACATTTCACGTATTTTATTGGTTTTTGAATAGATGACAAAAAGATCTAAACATGGTCAAATTTGCAAATATTACTTTTTGTAAAATTACAAGCGGTAAAATAAAAATGTCAAACAAACAATTTTTCTATTTGTTAAATTAGAGGTAACAAAAAAGTTGATCAAATTTACAAAAACAAATCTGCGAAATTAGAAGTCACCAATTTCTTTTTGTAAAAGGTATAAAATGAACGAATTTTTTTGGTTTATTGAAATGGCATAAATATATTGTAAAATGAAAATACAAAATGTTTAACAAATAAACAAATAACAAATAAATATTTTTTTTCTAAAACTAGAAATTGACAAAAAAAATGGTGTGAAATTAACAAAAGACTTTTGTGGACTTTTTGTTTGTGAACGTCCATGTTAAAACTACAAAAATGCAAACTTAGTTTTTATTATCTATAAATAACAGAAAAAAAATATTTATGTCGTCGTCTATATGCATAAGGTTCCGCAATGTAGTACCGGAAGGATATTTAATTTAGTTGTATACACCTGTTAAATGGATGCACAACGTCTATGGTTCGAACGAGCTCGAGGTGGTTTGAACGCCTCAATGTAAATACTCGAGTGCATGAGTCTGAACTGAGCAAAGTGTAACGAGCAACAAGGCTCTCTGACATCGATCGATTACCGTTCGACAACCGTGGTGTCATCACGTCAATAAGACGGTGTTGAAAACGACAACGCCATAACACATTGTGTTGGCAACCGTTCGCATATATATAACGGATCGAATGAAAACAGATCGAATTTACTTAGCAATCAATACTGCGCCAGCGGGAACTTTTGTTAAATACTATATTCAAAACATGTGAAGTTCTAGTATTTGAATTACAGTTATAATTATAATGTTTGACTTTGATAATTAACGAACTTTTTTGTTATAATGGCCTTCTGACGTTATTGTCTAATATCGAGATGTCCTTCGAAATAAACTTGAATGTGTACAAAAATCATATAAACAGAAATGTGTTTTAAACATCTTCTTTACCGATACATCTTACAAAAGAAAATTATTAAATTCACTTCCTGAGACACTAAGTTTCTTTTAACTTTTTAGTATTCGTTGTATGTAAATTGGGGAAACAGAAAATAATGTTTGAAGCACTATTTTTCTGAGAGTACCTTTCATTATATTTGAATACATGTGCTAGATTTTTGTAATCGTTTTTTTTGCTTCCTCATAGAGGAAGCTTCTTTTCGTGAAATTATTTTTTTTTTTCGAGATTTTCATGTCAGGACACTCAGAATGGTCCAAAACGTCGAGAAATGTGATTTGTACGATATGTCTGTGTGTGTGAGTGGCAAGTCATGCAAGAATGTTTGGGATTGTAGTTGACGCGAATCGGTTGGAAAATCCAATTTTTACAACATTTTGAAAATTTTGAAAAAACCGTTTTCACGCTATAACTTCCGTTAATTGAGAGATATCGGGCTGTAATTTTGTACGTAAGTGGACTACCATCAAACCATGATGTGTACCAAAAAAGCTTTGTCAAAGATAGAAAATTGTGAGGAAGCAATTTGCAAGGTTCTACTTTGCAGGCTTGCTCTTTTTTATTTTGTAAAGTTGTATGGATTAAACGACAATTTTCGAGGGAAATTCGTATTACCGCATGTGCCCTTAGCGCAGAGAAACATTAATAGTAATCGATTTACAAAAACATTATCTGAAGTTTGATTATCGTAAACTTTCGAGAAGATACGTTGAGATTTTCTTAAAGACCAATACGTAATTTGATGAACTAAACAAATTTAATCAGAGAACGATGTGTACAAAAAGTAGCTCTTAAAAAGTGACACAAACAAAAACGTATCTGAAAACATATGAAGAGATTCGTCTCTTTCGATATACGATCTGAATATACAAGCAAATGTTCAACATAATTCCTTAGTGGTTTTAATGCGGGACGCCTCATTTTTTGTTTCTTGAAAGAGGGCTTTACAAATTAAGAGCCCAGATGTTTAGTGGTGTTAATCGCTTAAAAATTACGGCCTGTTGTTTATCCAGCGAAAAATTTCCTTTATAAACAAACGACTATTAATTATTAGCCGATGAACACTGTTAAGAATCTTGGTGGTTAATTCGAAGAGAATTTTTTAAGAAACCGAATAAGTCATTCTCCATTTATATTCATAAAGAATTGCGGATTCTTCTTGAAAAAAAAACACCCAGTGAAATAAAGGGAATTTCTTTGAGTACAATACAACTTTATTTAAACAAAATAAAATATCAAATCAACTGAACTATAGTTGAATTAAGTAAATGTATTAACTGAATTGTAAATAAAATTATTATTTTTTACAGCAGGTGCTTGGCGCGCGTATCGCTCTTTGTAGCGTCCTGCCAATTATTCAGAATTTAAATGTTGAATCTCCACGTGCGTACTCTAGTTGAGGGGATTTTAGTACGCTGACGCGTGATGATAACTAAAATAATAAGTGCAGAGTGGAAAAATACGAATTGCGCTGTGCATTTCGCTGTGAAAATTTCGACCAAAAAGTGTGGTTAACCGTATAAGTTAAGAACCTTCGAGAATTCGGCAGACATCATAAGTCAACGCCACACGCGCCTCAATCCGGCCAACAATAAGATCAACGCAAAAATCAAAGATATGATGAATCTAAAAAGCAACAAAAGCAACAATAACAAAAACGTTATAAATGCTACAGATTTTGTTTCTGAATCATCAGAAACAAAATCTATCTACGGATGAGAATCATAATTCAAGCTACGAGAGATTCGACACATTGCCCACCGCCGATACCGGTGTCAAAGATCTGCTGACTTCCCAGCAGAATTGATACCCTAACGGTGGAGGTTCAGGAAATAAGAAAAGAAAATAAGACAAGAACACAGTCGAAGAGATGCGCGCCCTACAGGAAGAGGTTAACATCAAAGCACTGACCTGGGATACTAACATTGTTCAATTGAAATAAAGCCTGGCAATCGTTGAACAGCGAGAAGAAATCAGAGAAAAAACAGAGAAACGAAAGTATATTGTGGTGAGCGGCCTCGAGGTGACAGAGCAGAATATCTCACAAGAAGTTGAATTCTTCATCGAAAAGAATTGCAGGTTGTGTGTGGTGTTAAAGAAGCATCCATCACCAAAAGGAAAGAGAGACCAGATCTAATTTTTGTAGAACTTTGCCACCTGGAGGATAAGAAAAAAATCATGGCAAATAAGTCCAAGCTGAAGGGAACCAGAATTTACATCGACCATGTTGAAACTACCAAGGATAAAGAGATTCTAAGAAAAATTGCAGCAATAGCTTAAGAAGAAACTGCCAAAGGAAAAAACACTCGTATCGGTTATCGAAAACTCCTGGTAGATGACATCCAATACACATGAGACAACGAGAACGGCTTGATCCAGACATTTCGTTCACCAAATCGAAGAAGAAAAAGATTTCACAACCCACCGGAGAATTGTTCAGTCAAAACCGAATTCTAGCTTCCACGCAAAGAACTTAGAAATCACGTTTTGGAATATTCATGGTTTAGGCAATTTATTTGGGCTTCAGGAAGATGAATTTGAAGAACATCTGCAAAATAATGCTATAATATGTATCAGTGAAACGTGATTAGTCAATCTGTCACTCCAACTTCCTAAAATATTTGATACGTTTCAAGCATAGACTAGTCTAGCTATTAAAGAAAAATCCACTTCAGGAGGCTGAGCCACACTATTTAACAGAAAATTAACAAAAGATATATTAATTTTAGAATCAAGTGAATCTTGGATTATCTCGCGTTGCAATATTAAAGGCTGCGACTATTTGATAGGAAATGTCTACTTGCGCAATAGCTTCTTCGAAGAACGCTGCTGTATGTCAGGTGAATCTCTTAAAAACATTTTAGAAAATCACGACTGCCCAGTAATACTAGGAGGAGATTGTAATGCGAGACTTGGAAACTTAAATCAATTTGACGAAGATTTTTTTATAGGGACACATTTTACGGGATATAGAGCAAATATTGATAAAACAATTAATAAAAACGGTAGACTGCTTGTTGAAAAAATGGAAGAGCTACGACTAGTACTGGTAAACGACAGATCCAAATCTGACAAGATAGGCAATTTCACGTAGGACGGTTAGGGGAAAGCACGATTGATTATGTGTGGGTTAATGTGGTTTGCCTTGATCTCGTAAAAGACTTCCTTGTTAGCGAATACGGACTCTCTGATCATTTACCAATATCCCTAAGATTGCGTGAGGAGGTGTTTATAAAAGGAGATAAAATCCCTTTGACCAAAAAAAGCGTTGAAATTTACAAATGGGATGCAGAGCAACGCGAAGCATATACACAAAGTTTAAATGAGAAAACACCAACAATTATGAATAGTATCCGAGAGACACACCACCACATTTTCTATAACATCACCTCAACTGCGCAACAATTAGGTATGACGCTAAAAATATCTGCAAATAAAAAACGTAAAATTCATGACAAGCCATGGTTCGATGACGAATGCAGAATACTACGAAAGTTAACCAAAAGACTCCATAAAGAAAAAAAAAATAATCAAATATACGTAGATACTCGGAGAAGTTATGGGTCATTATCAAAAAAGAAAAAGAAAGAATATTCCAATATACTTAAAACAGCAGTATCAAACGCCAGAAATTCACAAACTCTTTGGAAACTGATTAACGACTTTAGAAGAAAATTTGTAACTCCTTGTCCGATCCCCTGCGACCGATGGTACACCTTCTATTAATCTATGTTTCCTCCAAGAGAACCGAATCCTGTTCAACTTATTCAACCAAATCACCCAATCCTAGATAACCTTATAGAGTCTGATGAGATGAGAAAAATACTGAAATCACTAATCTCTACGAAAGCCCCAGGACCCGATACTATAGAAAACGGATTTTACAAAGCTCTACCGACCATGTGGATTGATGTCCTGACACGACTTTTCAATAATATTCTGGACTCAAGAGAGGTCCCTGAAGAATGATGCCTTGCAGATGTTATACTCTTCTTCAAAAAAGAAGACCCCAATAACCCTCTTAATCATCGAGGAGTAGCGTTAGCTAACTCAAAGGCGAACATTTTTTACTACTATCCTTACTAAACGGCTGAACGATTGGACAGAAAGGTATAAGATACTACCGGAAGGACAAGCCGGATTCCGGAAGAGTCGATCCTGTGAGGACAATATTTTTACTCTTAACGCTAGAATAGCTTGTGCTCTTGCGAAACCAAAAGGCAAACTATATGTCGCATTTATAGATTTTAGAAGAGCCTTAGACTCAGTCGCACATTCAGTACTCTGGCGAAAATTACAGAAAGCAGGAGTCAGCGCGAAATTCATTCGCGTTTTTCAGAATTTTTATCATCAAGCTAGATTCAAAGTGAAAATCAATCAACTACAAAAATCCGAAGAAATAGATATCACCCAAGGAGTTCTTCAGAGCGATACTAGTAGCCCAATGCTTTTCTCCCTACTCCTCCACGATATTGCCGAGTTTTTCATCAAAGCGGGTCACATCAATCTCAACAAACAGATCGATTTGTTACTTTATGCAGATGACCTCGTATTGATATCGAATGATATAATCGATTTGCAGGGAAAAATGAACACCCTCGCGGCTTACTACGCTGACAACAAAGTGGAAGTTAATACCGCAAAAACCAATATCATGATTTTTCACAAAGGAGGAAAGCGCAAAAAAGAGCGACAAATTAAATACAGTCGATAGAAAATGTTAATCGATATACATATTTGGGGGTAGTATTTTCTTCTTCGGGACTCCAGATAGCAACGTTAAATCATTTCTTAACAAAGACACGGATGGCCCTGGGCACATTATGCAGGCCACTCATGGCCACAAAATTAGAGAATTGGAATCCTCGACTGAAACTGTTCAATGCAATAGTGACATCAACTCTTCTCTATAGTTCAAGTACATGGGGGCTAAAACACTTAGACGAAATCAACAAAGGAAAGACTGGTTTTTTCAAACTCCTACTTGCCCTCCCAAAAAGCACTCCAGGATACATGATACGACTTGAGATAGGAACAACGACCCTTGACGGAGAACTTATAAAATGAACTCTTAACTTCGGGATTAAAATATTAAAAATGGACGAAACCCGATTCCCGCGAAGATGCTACGAACGCCTTGTCTTACTTGACTCATCAACCGAAAATGACGATAAGAGAAACTGGTTTACACTCATAAGGACAATCATCACAAGTTATGGCTTCCCCGAACTGATAAACTATCCAGCGCCACCTGAAATCTCTAAATCTATTAGTTCCATTCTCAAAAAGATATCACAATTGCAACTAGCTTCCGATGTACTTAGGGCTCGTTCGTTCATTTATAGTTTAATTTATAAAGACATTAAAAACCTCGACGATCCTCGAACCGAACAATATCTTTTGGAGAAACAACCAATAACGTTTATCAGAGCAGTTGGGCAATGTAAACCTTCGGGTAGACGTGTAATTATCTTCAAAAATAAAAAAATAACAAATAAGATAACCGAAGAAAACATATGTCTCACTTGCAATCAAGGTGTATTAGAATCTCTTGAGCATTTTATATGCCATTGCTCGTTATATAAACCATGTCGTAACCATCTGCTAAGGAATAATAACCTTCCGGAAGTTCTAAACATAAGTAACACTAACGAATCCAAAAATCTGTATTTGTTTGTACAAAATGCATGTAAACTACGAGCCTTTGCAGTGTATGATTAACTATAGTTTTTTCAATTTATATTAAGTATTATTGTTCAACAACTCTTGTTATCTAAGAAGACATTGTAATAGGTACTTACCTGACATACAATAAATCTACTATACTACTAATTATTTTTTTAAATGCCGGCCCAAAATGATGTTTTTAAATCAACTGTACTTTATTTGATTTAAATAACATTTTATTTGAGTCAAATAACCCAATTTCCTTTGTCTAGGTGAACTGTACAAAAATGTACAAAAAAATGTAGTTTGAAGCGCTCCAACTTCTTTAATTAAAACTTCACCAATTTCAGCCAAGAAAGTTTCTTGTATATTTTTTATGTAGGTCAAAAAATTGTATAAACATCCGATGCGTTTAATTCTCCATAACGATATTCTGAGCACTTACGCAAATCTCCAGGCATAAACCGGAAGCAACTTCTGTCATTTTTTTAGTGATAAAAAAAATTAAACAATGCTATTTTCCCAAAACCAGAGCTACTCCGCTCATAAAAACAACATGAAAAAGGCATAGCTTTATCATTTCATATCAGGTTTGATGATCCAACCTTAAACTCTACTATATATAGAAGCCCGTTGATAGTAATTTCTTATACTGTTTGAAAAACATTGTCTAAATATGAAAAATTAAACATGCTCACAGTAATTCCGGCAATTATTCTCATCTGCAAAGTGAGTATAACACTTTACCGCAAGTAGATAAATCTGGTTTTTTTTTAACATTCCTGATCAACGGACTTGGATACTAAGGATTAAGTATGTAGATGCTCGTTGGGCCCACAGGATATTATACATTGAGTACAGTGGTCGCACGAGCACTGTGCTCAGTTCGTGAAGATATGTAGGCGAGCACGAACATGCAGTGGAGGAGAGAACGTATAGTTGAAGCTCATGTGGGTCGTGGAGCTCATTTCGTGCACAATATCACGTGCGTCGTGTCGTCCTCGTCGTCGTTGCCGGCATCGTCGTGGTCGTTGCCGCGTTATATACTATATACACAGAGCGAGCGGTCATTTATATATTGATTTTCTTTTATTAAGCCTTAACGCGTTCACGACACCCCAAGCTCTCTGTTCCCTCAGTTAACTCAGTTCGCTCGGCACCCTTTTCTCCAACATCGTCGTCGTCGTAGTCGTCGTCCTACAACGCATCTACCTCTCCTTCTACCGTCAAACATATTCCCTTCTCGTGCCATTCAGCCTGTGAACGCGCGATGATTAGACGCTATCGGGTATGCGGAAGTCTGCAAAAGCCTTGCTCGGTTGCCTGTTCACTTGTTCGCTTACTCGCTTGCCTTCTCACGACACGAGAGAATCGAGCGCCTACTAGCTGCTCTCCTGACTAACTGGTACTGTAGAGCGCTATTTAGTACGTACGTATATTGACTATCGCCCCGGCAGCCACAAATTAATCCGCGTCTATGCAAAATCGCTGAGTCAAAAACTCAATTATTATACACTGCAATATTTAATCTTAACGTAAGTACTACTGATCATATAGACAATTAATTATTAAATAATACGAGATTTCCATACGTAGATGGAAAGAGAAAATACCTTTCGGAGACAGTAGTTTGCTGACGTTAAATTATTTATAATAAATCATTGTTTTATTAGTCTGGCTATAACTTTTTCAACAATTTTGTTTCCTTTCCTGATTTTTAATATCTTTCATCTCCATCTTTTTATTCGTTGAATTTAGTGAAAAAAAACTATAGTCTAAAATAAATAGAAAAAAGTAAGTAGGTGATTAGTTGCTTTTGTTAATTTATTTCGAAATATTTTCTTTTTTGTGACAGAAATTATCGTTTTTGTACTGAAGGGGGGGGGGGGGGGGGGATGTACTATTGACCTATACAACAAAGAATTTTTTGCCAGGTGTGCAATTTGCTACAATATTTTATTTTTGATTTTACACTCTGGATACTCTTGAAAGAGAACTAGTAGGTCAAATATTCTCAAATAATTCTCAATCGTTCTTTGAGATTAGTCTCTCTGGCATGAGTATAGCAATTTGAGAAAGACGTAAAGTTAAAGTAAAGCCGCAGGTTTGAATGGTTATTTAAAAAATAATTTCCTTGAATAAATTATAACAAAATTAAACAAAAAAGCTAAAAGCATCCATGCCATAACGGTTTATCTTAAGCTTAAGGTAGAATTATTATATAACTAATTATTGAAGTAGGCAACAGCACTGAAAAACTATTTCTTCAAAATAATTATGAATGTAAAAGTACAAAAAAAATATTTTTAAAAATAAATAATATGGCTAATTACTGTACGGATAAAAAATATCCGTTTTTGCAAAAATTATGAACAACTTAGAATAATTATTACTTTGCAATTAATAACAATGTCTTGATTCTTGTTATGATCATCATTTAGTCAAAGTACTATTGAGAATAGTCTTTTTATTTATTACATTGTGTCCATTCCTGTGGAAATCGCCGACACAATCGCTTGACTATAATATACTGAAATATTTAATCTCAATGTCCCTGTTAGTAGCCATATGCTTAATATGAAATTAAGTATTAAATAATCAGGCGGTACAGTGCAGCTATACCGGCTGCAGATGCATCGGCATTTAAGGTAGTATTATAGTTGATCTGGTTAAAAAAAAAATCGATTTTTGCAAATTCTTATAGTTTGGGAACTTAAAAATGGGTCTTGAAAGTTTCAAAGTGAAATTTGTGAAAATAATCGAAATACGACCAATCCTTCGCGAGATCGAGGTAATAACTACCTCCTGCCAGACAGTTTGCAATAAAATGCTTTGAAACAAATTTTAAATGTTACTTCAAACATGTATAAATATAACTGAGGAACACAAACACTATAGATTTAAACATTTTCTCAAAAGAAATTCCCAAAACAATCAACTCGAAAAGGGGTGCTCCAACTATAACACGGCTTTAAGTTTGCTTGGCGAAGAACTAAAATAGAACTGGAAAGTAATACTTCAAAAAGCCGAAATATCACGTTATATCACAGAAACGTTCCTATATAGGAATGTCGATAATATCAGAATCTTCGACACAGATATCTCAGACCCCGAGTATGACGAGTCAAAAATTACATCTATGAAAAATCAGGTCGAAACGGCGAAGCTTAATAAAACAATGATATAGCAAAAACTTGGAGGAAACATAAATGGGCACGATTCGAATGAAAAGCATTTTTTAAATATTTCTTACAATATATAATTATGAGTAACTATTGTGCGGAAATAAAAACTGTCATGTTTTTGTAATAATTGTTCATTTCTTAAAACAATTATTCGTTAATTGATTTAATTTTTCTTTCAATTATAATATTTCGTAGATGTAACTAAACTATCATCGCTTAGTACAAAAAAAAAGTATTTAAAATAAATAAATAAAATAGTTTTTCATGCTTCTTCATTGTTAGTATTGGCTCAAGTAAAAGTTAGCCTTTTACTTGAGCCAATAATTGAGCTATAGTGGGTTATGGTTAAAAAGAAAAAGTGAGACAAACTGCTAAATAACACGTACGATAAAACGTAAATAATTAAATGACGCATTAGATCTGATCTATGTAATGAGTAATAGTAGCATTGTTTTCATAAATTCGGCGATAAGATGATCCATCATTGTAAGCTACTAGGCATTATTTTATCACTGCGATATCGATCAAATGCATACTGTCTAGCGGATGTCGGTGGTACGATAAGATTCGATCGAATCCAGCCTTTCACCAGCCCATGGGCGGGATAATAACCGGAGTGGATTACTCATCGATTGCATCACCGACTAATCACACTCGCAATGCCGACGAGGAAGAGCAATATGTACGAGACGGGAGTTATCACTGATCTCTTCAGACCTGGAGTCTACAAAGCCGGCGTTGATTATGTGTTCTCAGATGAACTTGCGTGTTTCTACTACACAAATCGATAGAACATACATGTTCTAATTACTTTTTTAAAAAATGGTTCGTAATGTTTCAATGGACACATCCCTCCGTAAGTACAGATTCCAGGCTTA
This sequence comes from Perithous albicinctus, assembly GCA_964016905.1. Taxonomy (NCBI): domain Eukaryota; kingdom Metazoa; phylum Arthropoda; class Insecta; order Hymenoptera; family Ichneumonidae; genus Perithous; species Perithous albicinctus. The sequence continues at coordinate 12,215,584 of OZ024693.1, read as the reverse complement.
AGATAAAAAAGGAAAAATAGTTTTAATAAGGGTGTGTCACGAACTTTATTAAATCAATAAAAAAATATATTAGAAACAAATTTAAAAATCCTCCATTTCAACTAGATTTTTTCACACTCCCGGATCTGTTTCATAATTGGCCGTATAGTGCTACTACTTAAAGGTACTTTCTAAATTTATTCAGTTTTTTTAACCCACTCGTTTCGGAAATGGGGGTTTTTTTTTCAAACCCGTATGTCATGGAAAATTAAGGTAGGGCACAAAAAAATGTAAAAACAAAAAGTTATGTTTTTCCATGAACTGTTCAATGCAATATATGTTATATTTTTAATGGCATCAAAAAGGCTATTTTCAGCGAAAAAAAAATTGAAAATATATATTTTTTTTAATGCGACACCGTCAATTTCGCTGTATAGATTTTACAAGGTATAGGCCAGTGAATTGACAGCGTATAAGAAAAATGATCATTTTCCAATATTTAAAAAATATTAACGTTATTTATAGAGCCCAAAAATTATTATTAATTTCCGTATTATTTGAAGAAATATTCTATTTGTTTGAAATACATTTTTCTTAAACATGAAGAAAAGTTCACTTCACTGAAATGCATCTTTTTTATATTTAAACAAAATACGTATTCTGTTCAAATACATATTTATTCGGTTTGAATTATTAGAAATAGCTTATTTAATTGGAATGTATTCAAATTTAATTTAAAGAATTGACTTGAAGTTAACACAAGTCTACTAGACCGGGCAACAAGCAAAAAAATGTATTCCCGATAAGTAGAATCTAGTTCCGGTCAACTAGATTTTTGTTCTGGATGTAAAGATACATTGGAAGTGCTTTTGCTGGAATGACCCACCTCACCATCCGACGTACTCACCATACATTCTTATGAAGATAAGTTGAAAAATGGGTCAAAGATTGGATTGCTTGGAAAGATATTCAATTTTTTCATCGCGGAATACGTCTGTTGCAGGGATGATTCTAAAAAGTTACAGACAGCGATGGGCGATACTTTGATTAAAGTAAAATTGATTCTTTATTTAAAGAGAATAGTTATTTTTTATTTAAAAAAAAACCCCTTTAAAATTAAGTTCCACACCTAATATATAAATATATAATTTTGTAGAAAGTTGATTCTTTTCATTCCTGGACCAGAATCGAATGGGAAATCTCCAGAGTTCTAAGGTTTCCCCGTTGGGAAATACCCAACAATTATATGGTGAAACTTTAATTTCGCGGAGCCCTGTTGGCATAACTGGTTTTACGTTGAATAAGAAGTATTGATCATACATTTAATCGGATTTGGCCAAAAAGCAACCATGTCCTAAAAAAATTCTTGTTCAAATTTCTAACCTAAGACGATCAATTGTAACCTGCGAGTTAGAACATAATTTACAACTGCTTCCCAAACAAAAAGAGGACTCTATCGGTAATATATTTTTATATTTAAAAATCTGGTGAGACCCTAATACAAGTACTTCCGTCATTATCCATGACCTTTTTTTTTTAGCAATTGTTACGTCGAAGGAAAAGTCATTCTTTATAACTAGGGAGATCTGATGTGGGTCACAAGGAAATGAGTGTCGCCATTTTAATAAAAATCCACATATAATATAAAAAAAAAAAACTGTATTGTAATCAAATGAAATATAGTTGAATTAAATAATCCTATTTGACCGGCTATTAAATAAACATATTTATACCATTTAACCACAAATATTTCTTTAACTGCCTAATAGAATTTTTAAAATTCAACTATACTTTGATTTTATGTAAATAAAGTTTTATGCTATTCAAATAAATTTCCGTACTTAATTCAAATAAACCCATCCCTCCCGCCCTTCTGTGGCTGCAGTCGAGGGAACATCCGTTGGATTCGTGTATTCGGGTTCCCCAATTGTAGCTGATACTTTTTCTTCCTTTGTAAAATTATTTAATTATTTTCATTTATTAGGAATATTTTCGTCATTGTTGTATGCGTATAAAATATATGTCACTCTCTTAAGGAATATTTATATAGATTATCAAAATTTCTGTATAAATAGCGTTAATTCCCCTACCTAAATATTTCAAAGTTACTCGCCTCATCCCTCCAACCAAAGACATTTTTTATGTTTCCAGCATTAAAAAGTTTCAGGTTTGACTTTCACTCGGATTCAGATAGATGTATCATCAGAATTAATGGGGATTGCGTATCAATCTGTTCATACCCATCTGTTCAACCAAAATAAATTAAATAACTTAATATTTTATTTATTCAAGAAAACTTTATTCAGGGTTCAAGATACATGAAAACCCTTATAGACTTTTCTCGCTCCTTTTATCAGCTGAGGATTCGTTAGTCGCTTCGTCGTCGCTGATTCTTCAGTAAAAATTACTCAAAGCTATGTTAAGAGGGCGAATAAGGCAGTGCAACACGCGAGAGATAACCATAAGATTTTGGGGACTGAGGAAGTTACAAGTGTGTTAATTAGCACTTGTAACTACCTCAGTTCACTTTCCCTGCCCTCTCAAAATCTGAATCTTCATCTAGAGTCAGCTTGACTCTTCGAGCTCGACATTCACTTTATTCACTTATGCATACACTAATTACTGCGATCAGAATTTTGACGTAGAGGGCGTTAATACCCCTAATACAAATAATTAAAATTCACATGCTCCATCCATTCAACCAAAAACATTTTTCATGTTTCCATTTAAAGGTTTTCATTTGTCCTTCACTCGGATTCAGACAAATGTGTCATATAATATAAAGAATACATAGGGAGTAGTGTATCTGTTACTCTATTCCTAACCATAAGCTATTTTTTTACGATTACTGCCAAAGAAGAAACATTCCTCGAGACAACGACCGCAGTAATATCGCATCAACGACGAACCTCCGGGCGCAACACTCGAAGTGTGTGCGAACTGCCGGAGGAACAGAGCCGGTGAAAGTGCCGAATGACTCCACTGAATCTCCTTCGTCGCCGGAAGCTATGTCAGATAACCAGCGGCAACCGCATCGCGCGGGAAGTTTTATTGTGTTATGCAACTGTTACGTTCCCGTCACGTCCGCGACGTACATCGATATTGTCCGAGTGTAAAACCCTTTTCGTTGTTCTTTTAATTTCTCGTGTCGACAGAGACAATCGAACGTGACTAAGGAAAACTATACGTGCACGACTACTCATGAAGATTGAGAAGTTGAGTCAATTATGAATTAAAGGATGTTTAACTTATGCAATACCAAAGTTCGTTTCCATGAAATTTTTAGTAATGGCTATAGAAACATTTTAAGAATATTGCAGATACTGAGAACATTGGTTGTCGTTAATAATAACGATAATACCTGAAATTGAATATAGTGGTTTTTTTCAGCAACCCGAGAAAGTTTTGGATAACATTTTTTTTTTTTTGTCATATGTAATTAATTTTCTGCTTTTTCCGGTTGTATAATTTATTTTTCTTTTTTTTAAATAAAATTTTTAAAAATTAAATAAGTAATCTTAAGTTCACTGAACGAATCAGTTAATTAAATAACACAAAAAATTGAATTTCCTGAAAACCTGTTGAATCATTTTTTTAACTATGTATTGTACTTATAACTTTTTAGCACTATTATTACTATTTAAAATCAATGTTTAGTAACAATCAATATTGTCAGTTTTTTCCAAGATTTTTTTTTTCATATCGCAAACTATGCAACATTTGCATTCTCACTTTGCTTGGAATGTATGCGTGGAACATTCTTAATTCAGTCGATTATAAGACTTTTGTGATCGCTCGAGACGCAATTTTATTCTGATCATCACACGGAGCAGAATTTTATGGGAATTATTATAAATGCGTGTCTACCATGGATGTATATTAAGAGACGTGGTGGCAGTGGAATATTAAAATAAATTAAAATGTATAAATGATTTTTTCTTTTAGCTATTTACATTATCTTTCACCGACAGATGGCATCGAAAGATCTCGCAAACGAGCTGGCAGTAGGCGAGCGCGTCTGAAAAAGAAAGTCGATTGACCGGCGAAATATATATAAGCCCGTTTGTCGGGTTCACTCTTGAAGACTGTAACCGGAAGTCACGCGGATACGACGCGATTACGATTCTAACGGGTTAACTGGGTTCCGGTATGACTGCCGCAGAGTCTCAGCACAAACGTTGAGACACGAATTCATTAAGGAACTTTTATAAGCCTCAAACCTCGCGCATGTCTTCAGATCAATGTTGTGTCATTCGTTAGAAATAATATATATATATGAGGCATACCGTACGAAGTGGGCCACCCTTGTTTCGAGATGACAAAAAAAAGCCTTCTAAATATTTTTAAGCGCGTCGTAGAGTATCTAGAATATGTACATATTATTTCAAATTTCTTATTTTTATATTTTACGCAGAATTAAGTAAAGATTTTTCATTTTTTTCTGTTTTTTTTTTCGATTCGCTGTATAGCGAAAAAACGGTCCATTTTGTTTGAACAAAATGTTTTGAAATAAAATGTAGGTCTTTGAGTGTAGCTTTCACTCGAAATTTTTCGTAACTGCGCACAATAAATGTCATACATTTTTGAGACGAATAAATTAATGTCAACATATTTTTTTTTTTTTTTTAGAGGGACGATCTTCATTTTGCACAAAGATTACAAAATTTTACAAAAAGAAAATCTAAACAAAATATTTAGAATGCAAATGTAAAAGTTAAAACAAAATCGATGGGGTTATAGAAAAAGAAAAGAAAAGATATTTTAGATAAGCTATTGTGACAGTCTCAACAACGTTAAATGCATCGGACTATTATTTCTATAACCATTATTATTAGACCGATTTAATTTTTTTAGCGATTAAGCCGACTTCGATTAATCAGATTTTCGTTCGATAGCCACCTGTTTATTAAAGGTGCAAGAAGTAATGTTGTATAAAATTCACAATTCCACATAATTCGAACTATTTGATTTATTATTCGTTTGTACAACATTAATTACAAACAACTTTGTTGATTGTAGAATTATTTTACGTTTGTAAACAAATATAGTGAAAAAAAAGCAGAATCAAAAATTCAAATCGCCATAAAATTTGAACCTCTTAACGGATTCATGCCAGATTCATTCCCAAACCTTGTCTGATAATAGTGTACTTGTAAACCGAATTTCAGCTAGATATCTTAAAAATTGTAGAAATTGGAGCTTAAAATTTTTTTTTTCAAAAGATTCAAAATGCCATAAAGTCTGAATTCCTCAACGAATTCATATCACATTCAATTCCAAACGTTCTTCAATGATAATCCACGTGTGGTACAAATTTAAGCCCGATATCTTTGATCCCGAGAGCATTTTGAGTGTCCTAAGATGAAAATCTCGAAAAACTAAAATTTCACGAAAACAAAGCTTACTTTATGGGAGAGCAAAATGCACGAAATTCATTCTGCGCAGCTGTGAGCATTTTTTAGTGGAAACTACATTGAAATATAAATACATTTTATGTTTGAACATATATAGTTTGTACAATGGATCGTTTTTTATATACAGCGAATCAAAAGAAAAAACACTAAAATCAAAAATCGCTATTAAATTTCGATGATTTTTATAAGATAAATAACCCTCAAACAAATTATAAATTTTTTTTTATCACTTCTCAAAACATGGGTAGGAATGCCTCCAAACTTCGTGCGCAATGCCTCATATACGCCAAATGTATATTATATATATAAACAATTAACAGAGTATGTTTTAATTAGATCGTTCATTATTTCGTACTATCTATTTTACGTGTGTGGACAATGGGCATTCGTTACTTCCGGAGAGTTGCGTCAGTGATAAATTTGTCTGATTCTTACTAATTTTATATCCAATTACCAGATTATTATGGTATTCACGCTTCGCGTGCTCGATTTTACTTTATAATAATTGATTCAATGTAATGAAGAATTTCGTTTTTTATTGCATGAGCTGATTATTTGAATAACAAACAGCTTTTTGAAATATGAATATGAATTTATGTGATTGCGCTTTATCTGGTCTATTATAATTCCTTTCCTTTCATACAAACTTCCGACCTTCGAGCCTCCGTTCAATCTTGCAGGAACCGTAACATTTTAATTTATTAATTTTTTCCATTAAAAAGATTGAGGATGCGTCAAAGAGAATGAAAAATTGTTTCAAATAAAATTACTAAATTGAATAAACTGTATCTACAACAAATCTTACAAGTACAAAAAAAATGTTACTTTTTATGTACACAACGTCGTGGTTTTTTAAAAGTAATTCATTGGCATCATTATACGGCTTATCATACTGTTTTTTTCTGTTTTCGTAAAAAATGACGTAGAAAATGCTATAAAATCTTATATATGCTCAACCAAAATAAATGCAATAAACAAAAAATAAATTAAATAACTAAATAAGTTAATATTGTATTTATTGAAAAAAAAATATTCAGAATTGAAGATACTTGAAAGCACCCATAGACTTTTCTCGCTCCTTTTATCAGCTAAGGGTTCGTTTTAGTCGTTTCGTGGTCCACGATTCTTCAGTAAGAAATGCTCAAAGCTACTAAAACTATACGTTAAGGGGTCAAAGGCAGTGCGACTAGCGAAAGATAATCGTAAGATTTGAAACACGGTTCTAATTAACACACGTGTAACTTCGTTAGTTCCCATTTCTTGCCCTCTCAAAATCTGAATCTTCATCCAGACTCAGCTCGAGCTAAGTTTAGATGAATAACGCTCGAGCGTTGCGTTATTTATTGGTGCACACAGTAATTATACTGCTAGTTTATAGGTACTCGGCCGATATTTGCTGTATTAACGAAAAATTGTAACTGAGACAAAAAGTCTGAGAAACCGGTGCAAACAAATACCGTCCGCAGATTAGATTGTCTCACAAAGAGTAATTATAGCGTGTTTAGGACCTTTTGCATTAAAAAGAAAAATAAAACTCTAATAAAATTTTAACGAGATAACCATTTTCAATTAAATTGGCAGCGATGGTCCAAGCCATTATCAAATTATAGGGGATTCAATGTTTTCACCCATGACACACATACCGGACATTTTTTCTAGTCGCCTTCGCACATTTTTATCGTTATTATTTTTTCGTTCCTTAAGATGTACTTCATTTACTTAAAAAAGGTGCGACCAAATTGTCACCTAGCCTTTTCCTTTTGTTCGCTTCCAATTAAATAAAATTGTATGTTTTCTTATTATTAAAATGTTTATATACGTTTTTGTAACGCGGGCATGAACAGCAGTGTTTTTCATGGCAGTTTTGCGGGGCGAAAGTGGCTAGTTTCATAGCAGTGTTGTAATGATAGGTTGGCGCAAGCGCAGTTCGCGATTCCTTCACTTTCGCCCGTGCTGTTTCACTTTCGACCCTAGGGACGAAAGATTGTAACCTCACTTTTCACTGTTCGTCCTGCTAAACTACCATTCAAATCACCACTATTCATGCAATTGTGATTGCAGTGCATGAAACCTTACACTCGGCGCAATCATCAACTTTTGGCCCTTGTTGCACAATATACTATTTTCTATCCCTGCTCTTAGAGTCTACTTTATTCACTAAATATAGATCAAGATGCTTCAAGAGTGCGACAAAGCTTTTCAGTTTATCTTCCTTGACACTGTTCATAAAATATATAATTTAAAAAATATTAATCTAAAATTCTGTTGCGCGGAGTTCAATGGGATCAAACAGAGAACATGTAAAAACAGCCAGCTGCGAGTTTTGTCGTTTTTTGTCACATCTTGAACTATGTTCAGTACAATTTTCAAGTAAATAAAATAGATTGTGAAGGCAGAAAAAAATATGAACATGTTAACGATAAAAAAATTAAATCATATTTAATTGCAAGTGAACAAAAGAAAAAGACAAGCTGAAAATCGTGCCGTGCCTTTTTGATATCTTAATCTATGTTCAGTACACTCGGATTGCAAGAGGGATAAAAAAAATGTATTGGGACATACAACCTATGGGAGACCTCGTGAATAATATTAAGGGAAGAGACTAATAATGGGTGATTCGAGGACCTTCGGCAAAAATCTGTCCTACTTTCCGTGAAATACCCCATTTCAGATAGTACCTTTACTGCGTACAGGTGGGGATAGGTGCGGTAGCAGATACGTACGCCACTCGCATCCTACCTCATTCCACTTTAACTCGCAATATCTCAAAAAGTAAACTGTAAATCACTCTCAATATTTTTAGCATATTCTAAACAGACTTTGGAACTGAAAACGTCTCGTTTGTGCATGTTTAATATAGGAGATACATGCAAATCATGCAAACTTCAAGTGTAAATATCTCACCTTACGGACAGTAAATCTGATTTAAATCGCACAGATTTTTAGATAACATGTTCAATAATGTGTATGCCAAGTTTTAACAAACTCTTTTATAAAACCATTCAGTGAAGATACTACCTTAATATATCAGTCAGTGAATAAAAATTTCTGAAAGCAACATATTCATAGGCGTCTGTCTGTAGCTCTCAGACACCCCCATCGACGCCTCTGATTATACAAGGACCCGAACGGACCCATGTGGGCCATAGATAGTGACTCCAGGACTTTCGAGGACTTAGGGATGGCGCGCCTAGCTAACGGGCTAGACGAGGCATTCTACGGTGAGCCCCGCCAACGTTAACTTCTATCCGCGATTACATAATTGGTACCGATTATAAGTACTTTGTTAATGAATATATACTTTTTCAAACACCTCCCAATTCTCGATTTCTTACATTTCGAAATTTGGTAATGTAAGTTTCCAAACATTTTTAACAGTGATGCAGCCCAATTACCATAGTAAAAATCGCTTCATTGTAAGTACGGTAAGTTGTGTGAAACAACTTGTGTGCTAATTTGTGGACGTTGAACGACAGGTACAAACGTCATCTTACTAAAGTGGAGGACCTGTCAGACCGTACGAAAATAGAAAATCCGTGTGAATCATGTGAACCCATCGTATCAGAGGACTTCGGACTATGTGCATCTATTTATTCGCAGAGAAGCATCATTGCCTATAGTACAGTAGATTTTCTCACTTCATCTTTCTTGCTCTCATTCACTCTCTGTCGCTCACAACGTACTAACGTACAGTGCTGTAGGCTCTCGTGACACAGAAACGATATATAGCGTGATGGGTGAAGAAGAAGCGCACATTAGCCGCGTCGGCAAGTTAGGATGAGCAAAGCTTATGAAATACTAAACCATTTCTTATACACACAAGCAACCAAAGTGTCGTGGTGGTATTATACTGTAATTGATACGACACTATTATGAGGTCGTTGAAGACCCGCAGGACAGTCAATGGCTTGTCATCATAATATTTGTCGTCGCAAATTTAAAAAAAAATCTACATAAACAACCCTATAGAATAAAGTTATCGCCAGATCGCAATATAGATTATACTTTTTATATATTTATGTATGTATATATACTTTTTAATTGTTTGTCGTTTTCTTTGTAGTCTGACAATTTGAGTCACTACACATTAAATTATAATCCAATATATTTGTACTTTTAACAAAAAGATATTGTTCAGAAATGTTTGTTGTTAACTTTACTGATTTGAGAAAAAAACGTCCTTAGGGTCCTTAGGTTCTTTAGGTTCCTTAGGTTTCTTAGGTTCTCGATATTCTAAATTTTTTTTTATTGAGGTAACAAGCAGAATTCTTACTTGTTTCACAACATTATTTTTAAAAAACGCATTATTTAGTTTTCACATACTTATTTTTTTTTTAAAAAGTTTTTACTTTTGCTTTCTCGAAGTAGAAAAACACACATAAATTCGAGAAAATTTCAGAGATGTTAAAAAAGAAAAAAAAGAAGATTTTGAGTTTAACCTTGCACATTGCTTCCTTCTTTTTCTCCACTCCTCTGTGAGAAAGTGTATCTGACAATTTTGGTTTCCTCATAGAGAAAGCTTTGTGGATCGTGAGCGAAAAAAATACGAAAGCAATGAGCAGCGTTCCACTTTGCACTCTTTTTTTTTAGTATTTGAATGACACATTAGTGACTTGCAGTCCGATGATAAATTGGAATAAAAATCAAAACATTTGTAAAAACTGTAAAACAAAACCATTTATTCGTCATATACTTTAATTTAAAAAAACAGTCTTTTCAAACATTCAATGATTTTTTAGAAATGTTAAAATTAGGTTTCGACAACATATATTCATATCTGTTCCAAACTTGAGTTTTTATACAGTCACAAACCAATTTGCAAAATCGGAATACTAAACTTTGTAAAAAAAATTTTCTTTGAAAAGTTAAAAAAAAAAACCGGCCGGATACTGGCATTACAAATTAAAACTTTACCAAATGAGATACACTAACATACGAAAATGGTGTTAAATACCCTGATAAAATAAAAAATTCCAACAATTTCTCTCATAAATTTGTATCGTAAAAAAAGCTGCATAAAAATGTGCCCGTGGATTTATTGGCGTAATCTGAGTTATTTTTCTGTAAATTTATTCTTATAATTTTTTTTTCTATATTAAGTAGAATCTCCTTAATCCAGATTCACCTTAGTTTACACTAGTTTCGCCTTCAAAACGTTTGCAAAAACTGTTAAACAGAAATATTTATTTATCATACACTTCAATACCAAGAAAAAATTCAGTATTTAACATTCGATGATCTTGTTTCATCAAATTGTAAAACATCCTGTAATTCTATGAACCTTGACAAAAACAAATGAAAAATTCGCTAAAATATTAATTTTCTGTCGAATTCTCATTAAATTCAGTATTAAATATCGACACATTCTATTTAAGATTTATGTCAAATTTTAGATCAGTTATTTAAACCATTTTCGAGTTATAAGATTGGTATTTCATTACTTATTTTTAACCATGTCCAACTCCATACCAAGTTATGACCATTCTTCAGCTTTCATTTATTTGGAGTCCGGTTTATCAGTTTTTCGTTCGCTAGATACATGTTCATTAAAGATTAAAAATAGTCGATTTGTAAATAAAATTTGAGCCCAATCTCTCAAAAATTGTGGAAGTTGGAGTAAGAACGAAAAAATTGTTTAAAAAAATAAAATCGCCATAAAATTTGAAACGCTTAACGGATTCATACCAGATTCACTCCAAACCTTGTTTGATAATACAGTACTTGTAAACCAAATTTCAGCTAGATATATCAAAAACTTTAGAAGTTGGGGCAAAATGAAATTTTTTTTTTTTTAAACTTCAAAATTTCATAAAATTTCAATCTCTTATAAGATTCTCAAAAAAATGATGAAAATGCGAATTTCTATAAAATCTGAATAATTTTATTTTGGCCAAATACAATGCCAGAGGTCGCATCACTCTGATAAAGTTTTATGCCAAGTATTTTCGGCCCGATAGACAAAAATTTGTTCGAATTAAAGTGATAACAGACATTTTTAAAAATCTTAAAGATTCCAAAAAATCAAAATGCTTCAACTGATTAAACAAATATATATATACCAGGAAACATTGTACACATACACATACACACACACACACACACACACACACACACACACGACGTTTTAAACCAAATTGAGTAAACAGACATGGAAATTTCGAAAAAAAAAAAAAAAATCCATGAAAACAAAGCAACCCTTTATGAGGAAGCAAAACAAGCCTACAATAAAGTATCTTGATCAATATTGGCTTCCACATACAGGAATCATCCTCGTCGAGTGAATCCTCAATGAGGAAGCAAGATACACCACAAATTCATAGATAAATATTTTTACCAACACCCAAGAAAGTAACATTTATATTTTTAAATATCAAATCCGTCGTTGACGATTCTCAGACTCGACATGCAAAACGGCAGCCATAAACATCGATCCGAATGCGCAATTATTGTCTAACATTTATTGTCACGAATAAAAAGTAGGAGAGTACGTTGAATTCGCGTGCTTTTATCGTTTAGAGGCCTCGGTCTCTGCGCCAGTGTTTTCTCCCTCCGTTCAGTTCCTTCCTTCTCTCTCTCAATCGCTCATTCGCTCGAGAGCGTGCGAGACAGAGAATAGAATCGATCGCGCGCGCGGTGCGGTCGCGCGACGACGCTCTAACCTCAAAACTCTAAACGTTCAAGGAATACATAAATATCCGTTTGCTATTGACGCTGAATATTTACGACAGTCTCACAGTTTTTTCTTCATCCACAACATTAACTTTATCATTATGTCCTCTCGTCCATCAATGCACACACGAGATTTTAAATGCATAGCCTCGGGTTTTTCATCGTCTCGGATTACCTACACTACACTCTGTGCTTTATTTGCACACGAGTAGCAAGTATTATCCTGGCGACTTGGCGGTTACGTCTGCTTTGCGGCTCTATGGTTACGCACAGAGTATATATATGTATAAAGTTACTTGTATAGATATAAATATATATATATACATATACACAAGAGAGCGCGAGAGTGAACATTGAAAGTCGCGCGGGCGCACACAGGTCAACTCAACAGTTATTATAATACATCCAACTAGCCTCACTATCGTAGAAAACACACACACACACACACACACACGAGCTTGTACATACACTCTTGTTATCATGAATTAAATGTTGCCTTGTTTGATTATTGCATCCAAGAATGTATACAACTTGTAATGCATACGAATGATGGAAAAAAAAAAATCTATTATATGATCGAGAAGATGAGCAGAGCCATAGTAGCAGCAAAATAAAGTAACGTATGTATAATCCTGCACGGTCAAACACACCCACCTGTGCTTTGGCGCTGCTTGTCTCTCTGTCGCGCTTTTTACGGGGGCACAGAGAATCGTAAGCGCGGTACACAAACAGAGCCTAGCTGTCTCCTTCACTTAGTTCACCGTTAAATTGTCTGCAGTTTCGACGAGCACGACCCAAGCGTTTGCACCTCGTCTTTCTCGGAACACGTTACTTTTTTTTTCTCTTTTTTTTATGCATGTACCTGATTTTTCGTTACTTCTCAAAGTCCTCTGTGAAACACGACTGTTTTGTGTATGAATAAAAAAAATGTATTAAAAAAAGGAACGTCGAAGCGGTTCGGATGCAAGAAAGCACGCGAAAAGCCAACTGTCACCTGGCCGAGCCGAAACACGTTTAACCTGGCTACCGAGTACCGGCGGAATGAACGAGCCACGCCGGCGACGAGGAGCACACTGTCTGCTCTCCGACAGCCAGGGCTGTCATTGCATCGGGCACGGCCCCTTCTCAACTTATTTTCTTGTAAACGATTCTTAAACTCGTAATCGGAAACACTAGACTGTGCCAAGAAAAAAAGAAACTTTCTTTTTTTCTTTTGTTTTACTTCTTAGGTCATAAACCTACAAGTTTGGATTTTTAATATTGAACGTCGTGAAAGGAAAGCTTGTTGCGAATTTTTTTGGAGGTGGCGCAGCGGGCTTTTGTTTTTTCCATTTGATTAACACGTAAACAATCGAATCGTCAGTTTGGATGGTTATCAAAAAAATGTCTACACAATAGACGGTACTCTGTATGGTAACATTTGATAGTTTATATATTTTTCTTTAATTCAGCGTAACTAAGAACATTTTAGACCGCATACTGTCCAAGATATTCAAATTCACGAGAAAAGGTGATTTTAACCTTATCAAAAAAGGTTGTCCAAGACAAACTGCCAATTTTCTCGATGGAAACACTCTAAAAATTTGGTATAAAATACGCCAAGTACATGGAAAAATGATATTTAATACAATTTAGCCGCATTTGTAGTTATTATTAATATTTGTCTCATTATATGGTTATTAAAATGTCTTGTTAACTTTATAAAATACATTTTGTGTCTGCAATTAGCATCATTTACGTTTGAAAATAAATTTCTAATACAAATATTACTGTTGGATCACTTAACTTTCAATGCGCTAGATGATTAATATTCAAAGACGTATCTGGAATTTCAAAAACGGTTTCTTTCAAGAGCTTCCTGCATATGTACCGTAATTTTAAATCAAACTTTAAAAGCGTACTTCTCATTGACAATTTGAAAAAATAAACAAAATACCGAAGTACAATATATTTTTGCAGAAAATATTAACAAATGTTAGAGCGCTTTAGACTAGTCAACATTTTATCGTTTTCACGAACTTTTACGATTTAATTGATCACAATAAATGATACTCTGTATTACTGTATGTATCCGTAATACAGAGATTCATTTACAGCAATTGATTTAGAAAAATACTGACTAATTGTAATTTCCGAAAAAGTACGTTTTCGTTTAGTTCTTTTCTTTGCTTTTCTTTGTTTTTTTTTTATAATTCCTCCTTTTTAACTACTTTTAATAAGTAATTCAATAATTATAGGCATTTTTTATGAAGGTTTTTTTTTCGCTGGTAAGTAAAAAGCTGTACTTTTTTTAAACAATTTACACTGTCAAATAAAAACTGTTTACTTTAGAACTTCATTCGAGAAATATAATGAACAGCTTCGTATCGAAGCTCAACGAAAGCAACCGTACTTGGAAACTAATGTTAATCAGTAAGTGTTATTAATTAAATATTAAATCCCATCACTATTAATATTTCTCGGAATTAAGTACACATACTGTATTACAAACCTTTATTTTATTAACTTTTTTTAGTGTCTAAGAAAAAAACTTTAGAGAAACACGACTTCCGAAATTTAGCACTCGTTTTAATAATGTGAAGCGCTCCAAACAAATTAAACAAAATTTGAGTAAACAAAACTTTAATGACACAAAAAAAGGCGGCGATTGAAATTACAAACATTACTACCCAGCATCTTTTATTCATAAAAATTCTGTTGTGATAGGTCAAGTTTTGGTAATTTCTAACTTTACCATAAAGGAAGCTTTGTTGCGTATTTAGTTATTTCAATACTTATTTTTAACCATGTCCAACTCCATACCAAGTTATGACCATTCTTCAGATTTCATTTATTTGGAGTTTGGTTTATCAGTTTTTCGTTCGATAGATACATGTTCACTAAACATTCAAAATAGTGGACTTGTAAATAAAATTTGAGCCGAATCTCTAAAAAATTGTGGAAGTTCCAGTAAGAACAAAATTTGTTTACAAAAATCAAATCGCCATAAAATTTGAAACGCTTAACGGATTCATGCCAGATTCAATTCCAAGCCTTGTCTGATAATAGAGTACTTATAAGTCAAATTTCAGCTGAATATATCAAAAACTTCGAAGTTGGGGCAAAATGAAACTTTTTTTCGTAAAAGTTCAAAACTTCATGAAATTTCAATCTCTAAATAGATTAACGCCAAATTTAAACCCAAACCTTACCTGATCAAAGTCTACTTTTGAACCAAATTTCAGTCCAACATCAAAAAAATTGTGAAAATTTGAGTAAAAACAAACTTTTTTCAAAAAAATTCTAAACGCCATAAAATTTGAACCCCTTAACGGATAATGTCAGATTCAATCCCAGGCGTTGTTCAATGAGGAATGGTTCAAATTTGAGCCCGATATCTTAAAAATGCTAACAAGATACGAATACAAACACACACACACATTTTCTAGAAACCATTTTTCACGACGTTTTAGAGCATTTTAAGTATCCCGAGATGAAAATCTCGAAAGTTTTGTTTTTTAAATGAAAACAAAGCTTTCTTTACAAGGAAGCAAAAATGAAAAAATTAAAAAGTACGCATCCTTTGTTGAGTTAAACTCGAAAATTGCATGCACGAAACAAGTGCGATCTTTCCCAAGAATTTTTGCTTCGAAATCTCGATATAATTTTTTCTTGACACTTTTTTCTCAATCGAAAGTTTCTGATAAACGTCATTTCACATAATCATATTTCTTAAACGGATTTATCTTCTAAACAAATAACAATCGTTATTCAATTTTTGTTTTCAATGCAAAAAATGCATTGTCTCGATTGTACTCGTAATAAATATCGACTATTACTCCCAAATCGCGCGACAGAGTAAAATGACAAACGTTTCAATTAGAACGAGATAATAATAGATGACACTAAGAGACAGACAGTCGTGTACAACCTGCTGTGCCGGTCGTAACAACTGACCAACCAACCGTCGGTCGGTACCCATACAAATGCTTGCCGGTGTACCTATGCAAATGCTCTACTGTAAAATCTCGTGAAACGCGTGCTGCTGTCACGACGATTAACGGAAAAGCACGAGAGGAGCTTTTAACTACAATATACAATGCATGCTCTCTTTAGGAGCGATATCGAGTGTCTAGCTCGTTCGAAGCTCTAAATGAGAAACAATATATTTTCAAACGTCTCTTCCACGTATTCCCTAACACAAGTAAATCTTAATTTTAATATTGAATTAATTGTTGATTACCGTTAAATTATTGCTTCCTCTTTGAACTAAATAAAAAAAACGTCCCTCGCTGCTTCCCAAATTAGCCGGCTTATCGTCACAGAGTCACTTTAAGCCGTTGCTTCTCCAATTTTATCACGTAATACAAAAACAACAACAACAACAACAAAAAAAAGTAGAAAAAAGAACCAAGTTTTTCTTTTAGCCTCTCTGTCACTCCGTACGTATGTACAACAAAAACTTATTGGCTATTATGCCGCGTTCTTTTTTTTTTCTTTCTTTCTTTTTTTTTCAATGATTCTCGTGATTGATTGACGATTTGCTGGTGAAACTCGTTGATTAGTCGCGCGCATTCACAGAGCGACAGAGATTATTAAACAGGTACAAGAGATTTTATTATAGTCGACGCGAAGCACACAAATAACGGTTTAATAAAAACCGTCCAACACAAAACTGGACTTTCCTCGTACGCGTTCGCGCTCGACTGACGGTCCCCGCCTTTTAGCACGATCTATTTGCCGACTTGCCGCGACGCCGATTTTCGTATAGGCGGCACACTCGCCGTCCTATCCCCGCTCCTTTCTTCTTCTTCTTCTTCTTCTTCTTCTTTTTTTTCTCTCTCTCGGTGTGATCGTGAGCTGCTCTGAACGTAAGCGCCGCGCACTGTGTTTTCAACCCCCACCACACTGAATACGTCGTCGCCGACGACGACGACGCCGTTAGCTTTTTAGTCCTCCACCTTCACTCGCTGCCAGCACGTTGCAAGCAACAAATCAGTACGGGTATTCCTTCACCTTACACCTCACTTGATCACTGCTTTGACAGTGAATTGAACGTTAATTGACGAGACTAATATCCGAAGCAATAAACATACTTAAAAGAAAAAAGATCTATAGAGCAGTTCTGCTGAATCGTCTTCAACGGCGATGTGTTAATTAAAGGGGCCGAGGGGGGGGGTGTAACACTTCAAATTAGGTAAATCAGCGATAAATTTCTTAAAACGTTTCTACTATTTTTTGTGGTTGTATGAATTACACATATATTTCCAAGCAAGTTTGTTTTTATTGGATTTTCCTGACTATGAATCGAGAGATAAGTCGGAATAAAAAGTTAACGTTATTAAAGACGCCGGGAATATGGATGCTTAATAATAATACTGGCAAAAAATTATTGGGTTAGTTTAACCCAATGTCACCCTATGTCACTAATTCGTCATTTTCGTGGGAGAAGTTTTTTTTTATTATTTCTTTTATAGAAACTTTTTCAAACAGGTCTGAGTTTCATGATTAGTGAATTTAAAAAAAAACATTTTTTAAGATTAAATTAATGTGATTATGACGAGTAATAGTTTATTCGCGCGACAGTTCAGCTGTTCAAGTTACTACTTTCAACTTTTGAACAAGAAATACTGTAAAAAAATTTGAACGGTTGATCAAAAAGCACCTTTTATTAAACGAAACGAGCTGTTACGCGTCATAATCAGCATAGTGGTTTATTAATTTTTTTTTAACTAGAACAAAAAATGGGTTTGTATATATCAGTCGACTTTCTTATCAAAAATTTGCTACTGCGCAAGTCACTCCTTAGAAAAGTCAATTAAACCACAAAATAAAAAAATAAAAAATCGCTTCGATTTGACTAGTTTGGAGAGCTCCACCTTTCTTAAGGTAGTTACGTCGGTAAGCTGGAGTCATATACTATTTAGGCAATTTATATTGAGACATCAATGGAGTGAGTGTTCAAGATATGATATAAAAATGTTCCCAAATGTTTTATTGTCAAATTATTATTTTCCATGCTAAATTGTCTAGGTTCTCCGTCATAGGTTATGTTTTGACAATTCGAAATATTAATTTATTTAACAGCTGCAAGTGCTGCGAGTATCATAACAATTTCAGAACCGATTGCGGAAAATGGGTCAAAATAATTAGTATCCAATATTTGCTATTATCTTCTTTTTTGTCCCATGTAAATATATCGATCAAAAGCAGAATGCTTTTTTACCACCTTGAACAACGTCGAAAGCTTGATACCATACGGCATGATCTCATCCAATAGAGGCCAGATTCATCCATCAAATGTCCGGTTACCCTAGTTCTTTTTTTCTTCGATTTAAACAAATTCTCAAATATCGAATTAACAAGCAGCAATTTTTATAATCTCTCTAGCTTATATCAAAGTTTGTCTATTTTATTATTCAAAGTATGAATTTGCTGTTTATTTCATATAAAACTCCATGTTAAAATCACAGTTTTTCTTGCAATTATTCGTTTGGATGGTTGACAACGTAACCTCGCATTTCGGGATAACACAATATTTAATATTTCGACAATAGATATAGAAAAAAAACTACCTTTAAATGTGTTAAGAATTAGGTATTAGACACAGTACTCGGAATTAACGAACACCGGCCACACGGACACTATTCGCACTCACACAATTTGGGCGGACACCTGCGAGAGTCTGAATGTTCCAACGCCCTCTTAATTCTCGACCCTTTTTTTTTTAATACTACAGAGGGGCATATATTCATGAACCCACTACCTGTACAGCTGTCTCTGTTGGGTGATACTCAACGTATTTCAGTCTCTGCATTTCGCTTGTCTTTTCTCGGGCGCCACGAACAATTATCACTAAACTTTCTCGCCCTTGCTCCCGTTTTCAGTAAGCCAATTATTGTCTGTCTCTAGTAGTGTCTAGAAGCGTCGGCAATCTTGCCTATCTTAGACGCTAGACTCGCTGATCGCGGTTGGTAGCTTTTGGCGATGACGAGATCACCTCTGTCCCGGGTGTCCCGGCTCACGTTTTACAACGACGAAGAGAGAGATAGAGAGTGAGAGAGAGAGAGAGAGAGTGTGTGAGAGAGAGAGATGGAGATGGAGAGCCCATCGTCAGCGCGCGCGTGCTCACCACGAGGGTTCGTCGAAACCGAGGCGTTCCGACGTTAAGCGTCGAACATAAAACGCATGGAGACTGTAGTTAAGGAGAATAAGCTCTGCGGTTCCGAAACGGCCGCAATATTCTGCTGTAGAAGGATTTAAACGGCGCTGCTGTCGGTTTGTTTATGATTGGCGCCATATATGAATTGTTTTCGCGATATCACGGAGAATTTTGTACGTACAAGATATATTTAAGATTTACTGGCGGGTCTCGTTGAGGAGAGTGTTTCGTTGCTGAAACTATTAGGAACACGCTGAAACTGTGATCTACACTCAAGATTAAGGAGGTTGGAGCGCGTCACACTAGTGAAATTAGTACGAATTTTTTTAAAGCGTTTCTACAATTACGGGTAGTTTCATTAACTATTCCGAGAGATTAGTAACGTAGCAGTATTAGCTTCTAATATATAAATACATTTATAGCCGTGATTTGAAAAGAAAGTCGACAGATATATGGAAATGTAGTATCAGGTCGATTATTACCAAGAATAGCTCATTTTGTTTATTAGAAGATGCTTTATGTATTGAACGCATAGATCTTTGATAGAATGATTTTTTGAAAAGTTACAACCCTTTGATAAACATAATCTAATCTAACGTTCGGCTGTAACTTTTGAACAAGTAATACTATAAAAAATCTGGGCGGTCAATCGATCGTGCATCTTCTATTTAAAAAAATGGCCTGTTGCTTGTCATAATATAAACATTTTAATTATGACCCTTAACCTTGAAAAAAGCTACACGAAAAAACATGATATCGGGTATTATTATCTATCCGTCGAGTTTCTTTTCAAATCAAGGCTATAATGAATGTATTTAGATATTAGGAAGTAATGCTGCTACGTCAGTAATCCCTTGATGGAATTAAACTATCAGAAAATTTATAAGAAATTGAATGTTTATATATGAATATTTTCATCATACGGCTGTTTATTTGAAAATCTCTTTATAGTTTAATTACATACTTCGCATATGGATCAGTTAGACACTTAGTAAAAAAGCTGACAATTGTATTGTCATAGTGTTTCCTCTATCAGCTCCGTTTAGGTGGAAGTACGTTTATCACATTTGGTTTCCTCAAGAAGCTTTGTTTTGTGATTAGTTACTTTTTAAATGTTAGTTTTTGCGTAAACCTGTCATCAGACTTTTTCTTTTAATTGGATGTCGAATGAAATCTGAACGATTTAACCAATTTTCCACAAATTCAATACCGATTATCGGTCTATAATAGTTCATTCGTGTACTAATTGTACCGATAATCAGCCCGATATATCTAAGTTTGTTAGAACTAGAGCGCATGCAGACATTAAAAAAAAAATTGAAAGCCGCATAAAATCCGAACGACTGACCCGATTTTGTCCAAATTCAATACCAATCATCGGTCTGTAATAATTCAACTTTGTACCAAATTTTATACCGATATCTCAAAAATTGCGGAAGCTAGAGCGCATACAGGTATTTTCGAACAATTTCAAAATCGTGTAAAAACAAAACTATTGCATGGATTTGGCCCAAATTCAATACCAATCATCGGTCTATAATAGTCCAACTTTGTACCAAATTTTAACCCGATATCTGAAAAATTGTAGAAGCTAGAGCGCGTACAAACATTTTTGAAAAATTTCAAAATTGTGTTAAAACAATTATGAAATAACAATAACAATATTGTGTTAAAACAAAAACAAAATACACATACACACACTCATACATCGGGACATATTTTCTAAATGTGATTTTTCGACGTTTTGGAACATTCTGAACAAGTTTACATGAAAAACGCGAAAAAAAAAATGTTCGCGAAAACAAAGCTTCTTGAGGAAGCACAAATGGGGTCATTGGAAACTTCTCGGTAGAATTATAACTTAACGTTCGGTAAATTACAATAATGGAGACAAACCAGTATATACTTTATTGAAGTAACGCCGAAAACACCAGTTTTGTGGATCTCATTGGCAAGTGTACAGCGTGTGATAGAGACAACATACTACATTCACATGTTTTCCATACTATCCCTCTTTATGCGATCCCGACCACCGCCGCATACTTTCATTTCAGTGGGGGACACCTTTCTCATGCACGATCGCACCGCTAAGGTGGCGCCACTAGATTTAAGTGACGTATTTACACGTGTTTACTATATATATGGTATAGTATATATAGATATAGAGTCCTTATTATTTCGGATATCGTGTTTTCATATTTTGTCACACATCGTTGACTAAATTCACGCGCAAAGCTAATTTTTTAAATTTCGAGGTATCACGGACGCTTCTGCGTATTTCTGCATGGACATTAGATCCTCTACTGCAGCCCCCATGCTCAAACGTGCACTGACGGCTGCTCGACATCTGCCGGCAACAGCCGGTTATCGTCTCTCACTCCACAGAGATTCTCAATCATGGGATACGGCATGAATGCAGTAGTTTTCTAAGTATGCTATCTGCATAGTAATGAAATTCACAGATAGGTATACAGAGAAGACACTGTGAGCTTAGAGTGAGGCGGAAGTGACTTCCGGTGGAGACAGAACCGTTTGTTGCAGATATAAATTCTTATGTTCGTAAAGAGAAGGCACTGGATTATGATAGTTCAAACAGAGATGAGAATATCTCTGGTTCAGTTTGCGGGTTATTCTAGTACTATTCTAGACCTAGACGAATAGCGCGGTGCGGTCAAGTTACCCCGCCAATTCTCACTCTTTGCAGAAAGAATGCAAGGGTTTTCATTGGCTCTTGTCTCGCAAATCTTGCGTTTGATAATTCTTGGTGGTAGCGATGCAAATATTACTTTGCTTTAGCAATAGGAGAAACTTTCCAGTTGACCTAACCGGAAATTATATCAATTCATGTGTCGAAAACTTAAATATTCAGATGGTAATCGAAGCTATGTTAATTGTGTGCATATTCACGATCGTAACAAGCTTCGTGTTTATTCGAATGATAAACATTATAAATGTGCATAAATCCATTTAAAATGACTAACAATATAAACGTGCACTGCTTTCAGGAATATTCAATATCTTATTATGAAGATGATAAGAAGCTCAATTCTTAACCAAATAAATTCGGAATATCTATTATTTATTTAAAAATTATTGAAAAACCGCAGATTTTGGATATGCTTATTAGGCTAATAGAATCTGACAAATTCAAAATTCTTTTATTTTTTTAATAATTGTATATTGGCCATGCGAGGGCTCGAAAAGCAAACCTCTAAGACCTACTAGTTGCAAAACAAGGATCATATGTTCTTGGTATCTTCAATCATGTTGACTTTAAAAAAAGTTTCTTCCGTTTAAAGTACTGAAATTCCAATAAAATTAAACTATTGATTGGAAATGTTTGTACAATAATTTCTTAAACGTGCGAATACCACTTTTGTGATAAAGATTTGCTGTTGTTCGGCTGATAGACTATCACTATATACATGCAACATTTAGAAATGTTGTAATATCTTATCATCAACAAAGATGATTGAAATAATTTTGCTTTCACTCTAAAAAAAAATGATGCAAAGTAGAACTTTGCACGTTGATTCCTCATTAAATCTTATTTTTCACAAAGCCACCGCTATGAGGCAGTTTATTTATTAATTTTGTCTTCCTCATAGATGAAGCTTTGTGAGAAATGAGATTTAATGAGGAAGCAACGTGTAAACTTCTACTTTGCATCATTTTTCATTTTAATTAGCATTTTTTAAATACCGTTACTTTTGGTATACTCTACATATACTTTTGGTAATTGCTTGTGCAACAACACAAATTAAAAGTTGAAAATGTATTATCTATAAAAAAAAAACAAATTACGTTATACTTGACAAAGAAAATTTCGTAAGTAATATCGTTGCATCATATTTCCAACTAGTACAAAGTTTTGACTTACTTTCTTAACTTTTGCGGAAGTTAGTGCGAAAATTTAAATTCTTTGAAAAATTCAAATTGGATTAAAGTCCGCCCATACACACTCACACACACATACCCACATACCCACATACAGACATTTTTTCTAAATCATTTTTCTCGACCTTTTGGACCATTCTAAGTATGGTGACATGAAAATCTCAATAAAAAAAAATTTCACGAAAACAAAGCTTCCTCTATGAGGTAGCAAAAAGAAATAAACTTTAAGGTGATTCCACAAAAACAACCTGAGGTCATTGAATTTTCCATCTGATGATGCTTCGCTTTTACCCGAAAGTTCAACGGTTTGTAAAAACCATTGGTTCGGAAAATGCAACTAACACTATCGTGCTCGAGTGGTGGTTATAAATCTTTCGCATGGCCTTAAGGTGATGTGCTACACCGATTCAAGCGCTATGTGTGAAAAAAGGCTTGGTTGAAATACACAAAAAACTGGTAGTTCCTACCAATTGCTATGGTTATATATGCGCTAGGCGATTTTCTGGTTACGCAAGCCAATCGCATTTGGTTAGATAGATGATAGTTGGAGCAACCAAGTTAATAGTAGCCCTAACCATAAACTGTATTATTGTGTTGACCAATTTGTTTGGTTGATCCAACTAACTCGCTCGCTTGGATCAACCAACCCACTTGGTTCCGGCCGGCAACAGGTATATTGTTGAGGTTATGTTATATTGCACGTACGCACAAACATAAACAATTTCGAAGTACGGAATCGTGGAATCCGTTTCTTGAAATTCTTTATGATGAATAAAGATATTTATAATAATAAGTCCAACAGAACATATCTTGAAATTGTGCGAATAGATTCGCGTAACCCCAAGCTGTCAACAGTTTGGCCACCACCATTGCAACATAACACTGTTCTGATGCCTTTTAGCTGGCGCGCAAAATTCGTGGTGGCGCCAAACAATCCGTTAGTAGCGCTGACCACGGTAGTTAGGCGCAACAACCAATGGAATTAGTAACATTTTCTTGGTTACTCTAACTAATCGCGTTGGTCATATACACCATTATCCCAACCAATTCGGAATTTTCGAGCGAACCAACTGGTCGAGGTTCCGGTAATAAATGCAATGGTTGTCACAATAAATAAGTGTCTAACCAATTAAAAAATGGTAGTTCCAACTAAGCCTTTTTTCCCGTGTGAGATATCGCCATTGGCGATTGCAGTGAAGCGAGAGAGAACGACATTAAGATGTAGCTCATCGTCTTAAGGCGGAACTTTTTCGTTCAATACTAAACGCCTTTAAGGCTGTCGTGCCGAAACCCACTTTTGAATTTTCGACTCTCTTGAAAAATTGCGTTTGAGTGTTGTGAAGCCAGAAGCATAGCCCAATTGTAACATCCTTCTGCGCATTGTCTCAAATTTTGAGCCCAATCTGTCGACTTATGTAGAATAGGAGGGAAAATAGGTTTCCAATTAATTGACCGTTATTCGACGCATATTATAGCGGGGCGAGACATTTCAACACTTCCGGATGGGGCATTGTAAATATTTCATTGTCCACCCGACAGTGTTAATATTCTAAGGAGAGCTTGCTAATTTTACAGTGTGAGAATTCAATTTTCCAACTCGTCAAATGCGAAGATTTAATAACATACTGAAAATTATTGCATCACACTGCATTTTCTGCGAATGGCAATTTAAAAAAAGAAATAGTCAAACTGTGAACTAAATTACTATATCTGTATTGGCGTTTCAATATGCATCGCGGCATAAATAATGTATTACTTTGCGAATTAAGTAAAAAGTTAGAGCACAAATTCACATTACTGTTTGTAAATGACACTCTATTTTATAACATTTTATTACCTCTGTATCCCGCGAAAAAATGTAGTATCAAAGTAGCACTTCTGAAGTATTGAAAGTCGAAGTATATCGAAGCCACCGTCGCTAGGTGGCTTCGATGATGAAGCGTTTCTCTCGCAAGCGGTCCGGTATCTAGCAAGTTACTATATAAGAGTCACTCTTTTAAATATGATATTAGTTAACGGATGATAGGTACGATGGTTAGGTAGGATAAGTAGGCAGGTAGGATATATACGGATAGCCACGAAGACGTTGGTTCCCGTCACTGCCCGCAATAGAGCGACCCGTTGAAAATTAAGGCATTAATGAATAAGCTTCAAACCCTGTCTAGTTAAGTGCACAAAATATATTTTTCTCTTTGACTGAAAACCTACAAATAATTTAGTTGAATCAACCGATTTTTTTTAAGCCAACCGAATTTCTTTTCAATGCATGAACAAAATATCCTGCTATTATTACATCGACCTGTAGTTGATGCTATCCGACCGCACAATTTTGTTCAGTCAAATAATTTTCTGTTCGTTCAACAATTTTTTTTTTCTCAGTGTAGACTCGACAAAAATTACAAATTCTCCGCGCTGGAGGATGGCGGATGGTGAAAAAATCTGATGATCCAAATATTAAAAAATTGTATGTGATTCATTTATTTAAATGGAAGATATAACAAAAAATATATTTAAAGAAATAAATGTCCTCTTACAATTTCTTATATTCGGATCTGGTCCCTTTTTTCATGATCAGAATACCTTTATAAACAACGAAGACCTTGAAATTCTTTTTACGCCTCTGTTTTTTACACAAAAGAAAAAAATAAAACCTGTTCATTTCTCCTGTAATGGTTGTTTATCCACCGCTTAAGGCGACTTGACATACCGGCTGAACGACACTGTATTTCCCTATTTGTCAGAGGTACGGTAGAGTAGTTTGGTCAGAAGCAAATCAGGTTTGCCTTTGCCTTATAGATTAAATCCGTCTTTGAAAAAATGTTATAATCTGTAATTTTCCGGCTCAGTCGATATGTAACATCGTTTTGAAGATAAACAATCAAAAAATTTTATTTCAGGATTACTTTAGAAATTGTATGTGAGCATGCTGTTACTCCTTTTATGAAAATTTATTTTACGATTTGTTTTTAAGCATTTGTCGGTTAATGTCGAATACACGTTAGATTTAGCTACTGATGGAAACGTACCAGACACTATGATTTCCCGCAAGTTCCGACAAGCTTCCTTCTAGTGCGAAGATTGGAAGGATAATTCGTTATAGCTAATTTTGTGATTAGGATCTGCTTACGTTCGACTTGGAGTTATGGAAGAGAAAAGGGGATACGGAATAACTATAATCACCGACATGAAAAATCATTTTTTTGTCACTCTTATCTTCCGGCGCTGCTTGCGTTCTCTACTGCGTCCCTGTACTGCACTGATATATATAGTATTACTTCACGATTACTTATTTGTCATACTTGCACAATTTCAACATCATCGTATACACCTGAATGCACTATATGTAGGTAAAAAACTATATAATCAGGCACGTGAGAAAAGACGCTTAGTCGAGAAAAAAAAGTAGTTTAAATCGTCGCAGACCAATGTGTTAAGCAAGTTTGTACTCTGGCACTCTATGCTGCGGAATATGGTGTTCTAACAGGTATGGAAATATGTGGAATCTCGGTGACCAACAGATGCAGTAACATCGGACATTTTAACGTTTTTACATTTTATCTCAAAAGGTCAACTGTGAAGGTAAATTTGTAAATTAAATACGGATATTCACGCAGAGTTATAAATTCAGTATCTTAAAGACGATTAGTTTGGAATTTAGTCCAATGTTGTCCAATTTCGTGTTAAACACTTACTGTGCACACCGGCGTATATATATGAACATACTGTTTTTCTTGGTATATAACGGAAACGAAATGTTAAAAAAAAAATAATTAATTATCATCATTCAATAAAGAACATCTTAAAGTTATCAAGCCAACCCTAATGTATTCAAATTTAGATTGATTTAGGATCGAATTTTTTAACTTAAGTTGGAAGTTCAACCTTTAAATCGAAAAAGTTTTTAATAATAACAGTACCAAAAATTTATTAACACCTTTATTTTTTAAATAATTCAAATTCTTTAGAAAATGTTATTTTTGTTTATATCAAATGAATTCGTTGATTTTCCCGAGTTCATATGATTATAAAAAGAAAAAAATGTCTAATGCTGAGAAATGGTTGACAACCCATCAGTTTTAGGTATATGAAAAAGATCTCTTTCGAATATGTTGAAACATACGCGTAATGCGCACGAAATGGGTCACCCCGCTTCAATGCCACAAAAAATGTTATCATTTGAGAGTGGTTTAGAATATCTAGAATACGTACAAATTATTTTTGAATTTTGCTTCCTCATGAGGATCAGAGGAATTAAACATTTTCGATAAAATGGTTTAAATTAAATATGAAAAAAAAACAAAATTTCTCATTAAAGTTATAGACCTTGTAAGAATACGTTTAATCATTGTTTAAAACAGTGATTTTAAGGGGGGACAGCTTGAAATTATTTTAACTGCAGCTGATGTGCATAGTATATAGACAAACCAGTAAAGCAGAACCTTGCAAATTGTTTCCTCAATATTTTGTATCTTTGACAAAGCTCTATGAGGAAGCACAAATTGATCAACGCACTTCCTCACAGAGGTGGCTTTGCCGTTGGAAGCAATTTGCAAGGTTCTGCTTTGCAGGCTTTTTTAATTCGTTTCAATTATCATTTTAATTAAGCTGTGGCTCTTAAATAATTTCTAGGGAAACAACGATTCCAACACGTGTTTCCGATTGTCAAGCAACAAGACAATACTGCATAATATTAGCGGCACTCAGAATAATCGAATGCGGAACATCGCATTACTAGTGACTGTTGCATTACTAGTAACTCTTTCTTTCCATATTTCAAATAACTTATATTTTATGTCCAAATATCGTATGCTTGCATAAATAGATAAATCAACAAGTAATTTATCACGCACATACAACTTCTTTCAATTTGTTGCGACGCTATGTAAATCACCTTGTTACACAGTCGATTTATTTTCTAATATCTATCGTCCATGCACCATACAATGGGACATTGTATGGTGGACGACAGATATTGGTATATATCGTAGAAGACGACGGAGAAGACGGAACAGAGAGAGTTCAAAGCTCAAGTTCACGCCGTTCAATACGTCTAGATTTACAAATAAAATTGACAGTTTTAACAGCATGTGAATTTTTTCAACTTGCAAAACATCAATACTTATGTCAAGTACTCTAGCTTCTTGGGCAACCAGTTATTGATCATTCATTATAAGAACAAACAAATAATCTATAAAAAGAATCCAACTGAAAAATTCTCACTCTACAGAAATAATTAAATAATTTTACACCCTAAGGAAAAGTATACGCTGTAGTTGGAAACGAATATATGATTTCAAACGGAGAACACGAATCACGACGAATTGCCCAACGACACAATATCTGCGTTAAAATGTTTGACCACTAAATATCCACGTCAAAATGTTACGACTAAAAAATATACGTGCGACAAAATATCCGCCGCCAATATATCCAAAGACAAAATATGTTGAGGTAATTATGATCAAATATGTAATAGCATTTAGCATTTATTGATTTGCATTTTCCGTAGCATGTATTTTATAAATACTTTCCGTCGAATCACTACCGCGACTCTTGATTACGAATTTTCTCTGGATATTGACTCGATTTTGTTTTTTAATTTTCAAATTGTGTGCGGTATTTCGGAGATACTCGACGATTTTATTGGGATTGAATTCAGTGACGGATTTTTATCTACCTAATACTATTCGTGAAATGAATCAATAATATATGCCTCGAATTTCTAAAACTGTTATTATTATTATTATTTTAATTATTATGTTTAGTTAATGAAAATCAATGTATTGTATTGCTCTTTACTGTTTCCCATAAGGGTTACAAAGCTTCCGTTCCTTAACCTACTTTTTACATTTCTCTTCTTTCGGCACCTTACGACCCTGTCTCTCTCCCTTTTTCTCACCACGCTTCTTTATCGCACGCTTGCATGCCTCTCCGCTCGCCCGCAAGCTCGTTTCTCCGTCTGCTCTCCCGCACACTCGTTTTGAGATTTCTCATACAGTTTCACATACTGTACTCCTGTATGAGTACAGAGGAAGAATTATATTCTTTCTCTGTTTTCACCTTCCTGGCCATGAAACCCTTCTGTTCTTCCTTCTCCTCATCCTCTGTTGCCATCTCTTCTCTTATCCCCATTAACATTTCCCCATTGCTCTGGTTTTCTTCTTTTTCTTTGCACCCTGTCTTTACCACTTTGTATCTCTTCAGTAACCTGCTGCTTATCTTTCCCCAATTTTTTGCCTACATCCACGTCTCAATTACGACTATTACCTCCCATTCTTCTATCTGCTACCAAAAATCCTTACTCTTATTGCCTAGCTCCGCCACGTTCCAAAACGCTATTTCCGACCGTTCTTGCTTTTTCCGCTTCCTCTCCTTTCCTCTTATTTTCCGTTTTTTGCTCCTCCCTCCCGCTATTTCCTCCCTTTCCTCCCTTTCCTCCCTTTCCTCCCTTTCCTCCCTTTCCTCCCTTTCCTCCCTTTCCTCCCTCTCCTCCCTCTCCTCCCTTTCCTCCCTTTCCGTAGTTCCAAAGTTTTCCGTATACTATCTTCACGCTTCTCCCATTTCTCTTTTCCTCGACTCCTACCTCTCTTATCATCCACTGCATCCTTCTCTCTCTCCATGTGAGATCCATTTCTCTCAAATTCGCCTTCTTTTTCTTAACTTCCCTTCTTCCTTCTTCTTCCTTTATCTTTATCCCCACTTTTACTTCCCTTCTCCCTACTCTATTTTTCCCTATCTCCTTCGCTGCCGTTATTCTTGCCTGCACTCCTGTTCCTTCCAACATCCTCTTTGTTGTTTCATTCGCCGAACCCTGCACTACCACTCTCTTTAATATTACTCTTTAATATTGAAAATCAGTATATATTGCATTCAATGAACACGAATCGACGAATAACTTGGCTAAGATTACTCACTGAACAAATCTGAACATTCTATGTGTTGGATATGTTGGATTCTTTTTTAACGGTTTTGATGCTACGAGGGCACATACAATAAACTGATATCAAAGTCAAACGCATAACACACCTCCTTTTTCAGTCGAGTGTTTAAAATGTAAATCCACAATTAATTTATTAATTCACTGAATGAAATACTCTGAAGGAGGTGATACTTTTTTACTTAAGGGGATACTGGAGTAGATTTGTTACCAACGGCATTTGAGTGTATTCTCAAATGCTGTATAAGAAGATTTTAAAGATATAACTTATATAATAATAATACAAAACACTTGTACTCACATATCCACTCACGGACTCACGTTAAAGCAAGAACAATATAGTAGGGCGCGAAGATTTTTCAATGGCAGTACACATGAGTGTTAGCCATCCGACACTGATTGCAATGCTTCGCTGTCAAGAAGTAGCAACGAACTGCCGTACGGTACTTATTATACGCTCAGAGAGAATAGTAAATGAAATTTGCATAGAGGAGGAGAACCGTTAGGAAATTGTTGCTAAGACCAGAGAAAACGTGGTAGTCTTGAGACCTATAAGTGACATATATTAATTGTTAGTTTGTTATTTGTATAGTTACAATAACATCTTACAACTATTAAATAGTTAAAGCAACTTGAAAAATATCATTGAGGTCTATTTAAATCAAATATTTATAGTTACGGGTATCATTTTTTTATGGTTAAAGTGCAGTGCACCATTCTTAGATTAATGAATATTCAATAATGAATAGAAAGTGCGGTCGATGTAGAAAAAATGCTTCTAATTTTTGTTATGTATTTTCTGGTACTATAAGCTGAACCATAGGTCAAATTGAAAATTATTCATAAAGTCCATCTACTTTTCTCTACGATCTTTACACTTTACACGTGTTAACAGATATAATGTATACGGGTGTGAAGTCATAATTTCATGCATTAAGTGAAAAAATAGCATGAGACGGTATGGTAATACAGCGGTTCTACAAAATTTGCCTCTACGCATCACCGACTCGACACATGGCTTAATTCGACATATCCGCAACTCTACACATGCAGCGACTTTCACCAGCAAACTGTCACAAGCAAAGTTAACCATGGCAATATTCTACACAAACAAAACTCTCGATGGCAAAATTCTACATAAGCAATACCATACACAGACAAAACTATCTACGGGAATACTCTACCCAAGCAAAATTCTCCACGACAAAACTGACCACAGGGAATATTCACCACAGTTTTGATTCGATACATGCCGAATTCTACACCGTCACTAACCCACGAACCAATCAACGTGTGCCGACAGAAAGAAATGTTTTAACGGCGCACATTGATTGGTTTCGAGTAGGTGACGGTGTACTAATTATTTACACATATAATCGATAATGTACTATGCGGAAGAATACATCAAGTAACGTATCTAAATTCCATCGGTGAAATTGTTAATATTTATATACTTCACCATTACGAAGTATGCAAAGTAATAAGTATTGCAATAAAAAAAAATGATTGCCAAATTTTTGTATAAATAAATGTTTTGTGTGTCCTAAATTTTAAAAAATCACATTGTCACTAATTACTGTTTGTCTGTGTCGTCTGAAAGCACAATAACTTTTGAAGGAGACCGCGGACTACAGCGAAATTTGTTGTGGGTCTTCTAAGTACAAAATGCAATTTTCGTATTGAAATTCAAAACAAAATACAAGTTCCTTCTGATAATTTACCTGGATTGTCAAAAAAACATGCTTACATACAAATATCAGGTAAACAATAAATGATTTTTTGGTATCAGGAAAACATGGTCGTGGAAAAAGGGCCGCGGAAAAAATTCAGGGTTGTAGCTGAAGTTGACTTGTCAGCATGTCCTCGAAAATAATTGCCAGCGTGTCCTTCCTCAACCCTAATTTTTTAAATGTAAATAAACGAAATGCAGTGTATTATGAAAATTCACAAAATAACGAAGATTTCCATACGAACCGATGAAGATCTTAGGATGAGTTACAGATCGCTATCATAATATTGGTCATAATGAATTGCACCATATAATAATCGCAGATGTCTCATGTAAATTGATTTACAATGTTATTTACAAAAAAAAAGTCAGCCATGTAGAACCTTCAACATTGTTTCCTTCATAACTTTCCATTTTTCACAAAGTTATCTCTATGAAAAGTTATGTTGATCAATGTTGACTTTTCTACTTTGCATCTCAGTTTAAAAAAGATAGTAGCTCAGAAGCTTATCAACATTTTAGTGGTCGAGAAATAATAAATTCCAAGATCCAGAATCTTAATATATCGATATATTTTAACATTAATTGCAGCTGATAACGAGAACTTTCTGTGTAACTAATGTGACAAATGTTAGATCATGTGTTCAAGTCATTTACGAGTTACAGGCTTTTTCTTTGAAACTCTGATCAAAGTTAAACTCAATGAATCTCCGGACTGCGGTCAATTTCAATTGGGTATTTTTTCAACATTTGTTTAAAAAATTGTATTTTTATAAAGCATACCAAAACATCAGCATCGGGTAACTTCAAATGCAAACGCCAGCAACTCCCCCTTTTTGGTATACTTATCCTATTAAATCATGGTTGAGAGAAACATTTGATGCACTGCACTCATTAATTAAATAAAAATTAAATGATAGAATTATTCCAGAAAACTGTCCTTAGGCAGCACGTTAAAATCAATGAAAAAAAAAATCCTCATAAAAAAATCGTTACACATGCGTTTTTGGCTGCGAGGACGATGAAGATTTTATTTGCTTGCTCACTGATAATCTCATAAAATATAAATAGTCCTTGCAGTCTTTCGACGCAAAGTATTAAAAAAATTAAATTACATTAAACATTCTTGTTCCCCTGTTTTCTATCATATCTACGCAAAATTATGACATTCTTTTTGCAGAAACAATATGCAAACAACACCAGAATGTAGTCTACCAAATTTGATCGGTTTTGAAGAATATTTTCCAAGGTGTGTATTAAAAAGTTTGAGTGTTGATACCGGAAGTTTAAAAAGTGTGGTCCATTAGACTCTGGGCTCTTTCATGGTGAACAGGAAAGTAATGAATTCACAAACCGGCATTGAAGAGATAGCGCCATTCCGGTTTTTTTTTGCATAGGCTCAATGTGGTAGTGAAATAAGGGGGCTTTGCCAGTGTATATACTACGGTCTCGCTTAAAAAGTAGCAGCCTTGCAAGTCATTATGTAAGAAGCCAAGATCGGAACAGGGGAGCTACAACGGCGGTCAGCGAAAGTGTTTCTGCTTGTTTTTCGATGCGGTCGCGCCAGTTCGTACCGCGTGGATGCTGACCAACCCAGACTCATTTCTTCGTGGAAACACTAGGTTACACGGATTGGTAATGGGTCATATTTAACAGACAATAATTACAGTTATTGGCATATGGAGTTTATTTTATATTGTCTATTATTTTGCTGTATATCAAGTCATTTGTTCCTTTGGTTTTACTGTATTTCCGAACGTTATGACTGTAAAATGAGGATTGCGTGCAAGAGGACATTTTGTTCCTAGAATACTAAATACACCATTTATCTATCTATCTATCTGTTCCTCTGTCTATCTATAGTACAATTTATTTCGGAGATTGCTAACGACATCGAAGTGTCTGGATTACTGTATTTCGCTTACCTTGCTCAATAGTATTAAAATAAAGGCACGAATAACAGTATAATCAACATTTCTTCTTTTTATTTGTCTATATTGCAGTTCTGTAAATTGTCGAATTGTAGTTGTGTGCAGCACACTAAAATTATCGTTGGCAGTCTTGGTTTCTCAAACTCGAAACTGATTTTTTTTAAATGGCATTGATATTTCTTAGTTTATGAACTTAAGTTTTACGGTTCTTATGCAAACAGCATTGTTTATTTTATTTTTTAATGAAAAAAAAATGCAAATAAAAATTTCATGTGACCGTCCGTAAAGGAGTTTTGATCATATAAAAAAATCTCATCAATTTTGAATATAGAAATTACAGAAGTTTCCAAAAATTTAATGTCAAATGGAAATCCTACAATTTAACTTCCTTATTATAGAAGAAACTTTCATTTCGTACATTCTTTTTTTTTAATATTTTTATATTTGGACACACAAAATAGTCTGAAGCAGCGAGAAAAGTGCAATGGAGCTAAATTTTTACACGCTGGTACACAATATTATGCTGTTTTCATTTTAACAAATTGAAAATCTGTTTGTATCATATTAAGTAAGATACAGGACAAAATCGGTATTGAATCCAAGTATATTTCCAATATTAGCTTTAACTTAATTATTTAATTATTATTTACTAACTCCCACAAATTATTTTATTTTTATTACATACATTTTTATTTCTCGTCATTGATATATTTATTCAAATTGAAATCAGTTCTTTAATTTTCACAAAACGTTGTAGTTTTCCAAATAATATAATTAAGTCTTTAAATACCAGCCAAGCGGGTCGGGAATCTGACTGAAAGTGTTGGAAACTGGGACACTCACCTTGCACGTAAGCGCGAGCGGTCACGATGACGCAGCACATTGGTTGCGAGTAACGAGTTTCAGTCTCCGTATGTTTTAAATCGTATGCGTTTGTAATATCCAAATTATAAGAGCTCGCAGTCCTGTTACCGTTCGATTCAGCGATAACACATTGTATTCTTAATATGAAAATATATGAGGCATTCCGTACGAAGTGGACCACCCCGGTTTCGATATGTCACAAACATTTTTTATAATTTGTTTCAGACTTGTGTAGGATATCTAAAATATGTACAAATTATTTTAGATTTTTTTCTCTTATATTTTCTCCAAAATTAAATACACCTATTTTTTATTTTAGTGTTTTTTTCGATTAGCTGGATATAAAAAGACTTATTGTACAATCAAAATGTTCAAACATATAACGTAGATATTTAAATGCAGTTTCAACTCAAACATTGAAATTGTAAATTTGATGCGTTTTTAAGAAGAGTAAGTAAACAAAATTTATTGAGAGGAACCGTGTTGATTCTGCTCCAAATATGATTGAAATGTTGGTCTTATGTATATGTACTAAAAAAAATTTATATTAAGGGAAATTTATATCTTTGAGAGGTTTAACCGGGTTGATCACTGATAAAAATTAAATCGAACTAATTGGGATGGTTATAAAAATAGGTGTCTGCATTATGCGTCGTTGAGGCTGTCAGAAAATATTATCTGAACCTCTTCTTCTTTTCTAAAGCCCCATGCCATTATTTAATTTTTTTTAACTTCCATTTTTGGACAATGCCTCAGTTCTACAGAATCGATCTCTACACAGACCCATATCTACACGAGAATATCTATACCATTTTTTTTACACGCGTTTAATTGAGCACGACAAAGTTGTACCCAACACGAACTCGACACAGCGAAATTAAAAACGGATACCTTCTACCCGATAAATTCTTGCAGGAATTAAATTCACCACGAACCAAATTATCACGGCGGTAATCGTTACGACAAAACTTTGCACATCATAACTTGGACACTACAAATCTGTTTACAGGACTAGTTCGACACAATAAATTTCTTCGCGGCACTAGATCGAAACAGTAAATCTCGACACAGCACCAATTTGAAACGACAAATCTCTATACAGCGCTAGTACGACGCGGTAAAGTTCGACATGACGTATGTTCGACACGACATAACTTCTACACGACAAAGTTCTACACCGCTCGAGTTCGACACAGACCCATCTCGACACGAGCGATATTCGTTCGATGGTAAATCGGAGAACATGTTTACCGTCTGATAATTTTCCTTTCAGCTGGAAAAATAAGACAGCTTTGATGCTGTACATAATATTATAGCATCAAACCTGTCAACAGCAGTTACTGTTACTGATTTGACAACTATTTTATTTTTATTTTGCCGGTTCAACGCAAAATTGTAAGTCAGTAAGCATGTTCTCCGATTTACCATCGAACGAATATCGTCCGTGTAGTGATAGGTCTGTGTAGAGATGGATCTGTGTTGAACTCGGCCGGTGTAGAACTTTCTCGTGTAGAACTTATGTCGTGTCGAACATACGTCGTGTCGAACTTTACCACATCGTACTAGCGCTGTGTACAGATTTGTCGTTTCAAACTGGTGCTGTGACGAGATTTACTGTTTCGATCTAGTGCCACGAAGAAATTTGTCGTGTCGAACTAGTCCTGTGAACAGATTTGTAGTGTCCAAGTTATGATGTGCAAATTTTCGTAGTAACGATTACTGCCGAGATACATTTTTTTGTGTTGAGTTTAATTCCTGCAAGCATTTGTCGTGTAGAAGGTGATCCGTTTTCAATTGTGGTGTGTCGAGTTCGTGTTGAGTACAACTTCGTCGTGCTCAATTAAACGCGTGGAAAAAAATTGTATACACATTCTCGTCTAGAGATGGGTCTGTGTAATGTGGTCAAATTTTATTTTCATTTTCATCTCATTTTTTAAAAATATGTTTATCATATTTTGTTAAGATGTTGGACTTTTTATGTGCTTTTAAATAACAGTTTTTTTAAACCCGCTCGGAATCAGTATCGATATAGTTATAGATAAAGTATATATATAGTTATATATACGGTATGAAATTTAAAAAATTAAAAAGCCCTTAATAAGTCCAAAATCTTAGCAATATCTAATAATATACACATATTTAAAAAAGTTTAATTAATCTAAAGCAAGACGAAAAAAAAATAATTAAAATAAAAATATAAAAAATATTTGAAATGCAAAAATTAAAGATAAAAAGATTAAATAAAGGTAATGGGGCTTTACACAAAAGAAGAAAGATATTACATAACATGTTCTGACAGAGTCAAACAGGTGGAATGCAGAGAACTATTTTTATAATCATTATTATATTAGCTCGGTTTAATTTTCTTAGCGATTAACCCGACTAAATCTGTTGAGAACACGATTTTGTCATCACGCCAATTTTTTTTTGTAGTTTGTATACATAATATCAAAATTATGATCGAATTTGGAGTAAAATCAAGAAGGTCCCTCTCAACAACAAAAAATGTTAACATTATTTCTCTAAAAAATGTATGACATTTATTCTTCGTAATTATAAAAAAATTATCAGCAGAAACTACATTCAAATACCTACATGTTATGTTGAAACATTTTGTTAGTGTAATGAATCATTATTTATGTAGAGCGAATCGAAAAAACAAAAATCGGCATTAAATTCAGGGCGAAATGTAAGAGTAAAAAATTTGAATTATTTCTGTGACATTTCAAGACACGGGTCGCCCACGGAATGCCCCATATAATTCTCGCCAATTTAATATTTACATAAAGCAAACGATAATCGTTATTCTCACTTGTGGAGAGGTCGCGATACTCGAACCTTTGAAAAATATCTTTTAACCATACTTTGAAAAATAAAAAACGTATTTTTTACGTAATTTGCGTTACCAGCGACATCCGTATTACCGATAGTCTGGTATGCGGTTGGTCAAGGTTAGGGCACGTGCATAAGTGAACAACGCTTATACCGAATTAACCAGTGTAGTGATGCACACGAAAGCTTCTATTACGTGTCAGAATGTCTATACGAATACGCACCAAATTAAAGAATTAATGAGGTCACCTTCGAAATCATGAGTTGTGTTTTTGTTAGCTTCTTCCAATATACTATTTATCATTATTATTTTATCCTTTAGCTCGAAACACACTTTAGAATAAAGTGGAAAATATTTTGGATACATTAAATATTTCGTGCGTGCATAAATTAACGGAAATTGTGAAAGAGTATATATTTTGTGTTGGGGCGAATATACTGATTACAATGTTTTAATATTAATCACCAATCGTGTAAAGAATTTCGGTGACCACGTTCTAGTTAAAACTGTTTATCTGTCACTTTCGTTTTGAATAGTCTTTCGTTGGTCAGCTGTTTCTTAATAACAAATGGTATTGTGATACTGGAAAATATTTGAATATGCATATATGATTTTGAGGGGGTCGCACGATGGCCTTATTATTAATTTTTTTCCCGTCAACCTTAAGGTTATATGAATGTCAACTTCATTATCTTGAATGGGAATCTATCATTTAACCTCATTAGAATTGTACTCGAAATGAAGATGAATCTAATTTAAAAAATTGCACCTAGCCTCAAAACCATGGAAGTTTTGAAGTTTGAACATTTTTTAATTCTACCCCCTTTAAACGAATTCGACTCTGTATTGAGCAGAATTGGAGTTTGGAGTAAAAAATATTCTGCAATTGTGATGAGCCGTAGGATTCTCTATATAATTACCTGAACTGTAAAAATTAGTTATTTTTTTCTTTTTTTTTTACATTTAATGTAAAGTACTAAAAGCAATGGATGTTTTCATATTTAATACCAAAACGACAATTGATTCCTAAAAGACACTCAGTTAATTTTAGGGCAGTCTGCAGTTGTTTGAAAAGTTGCTGTCCTTTCAACTTTATTTTACATAGTTTTTATGCGGTGAGAAAGTAATAACTTTTAATGGAGACTGTGAACCGTGTAAAAATTTGTTGTGTATCTTCGATGAATAAGATATAGTTTTGGTATCGAAGTTGAAAACAAAACACCAATGTCTTTTGGTACTTTATCTGAAATGTCAAAATTATATTTTTTTTCTTTTTTCATGTTCCAGGTAAAGAGTCAGAAGGAGTGGAGATTTTGAATTGAATTTCAATACCAAAACTATATTCTATACATAGAAGACATACATAAAATTTCATTGCGGTCCACAAATTTTTACAAAAGTCATTCTGTTTTCGGACAGCCACTTGCAGACAGACAGACAGACAGACAGACGTAGAGACATACAGAAATGAATGAATACTTTTTTTGGAATTTAGTACCCTCAAAACATGTACTTTCACCAAAATCTGAGTTTTTTTTTTTATTGCAATACTTTCTTTTTTATTAGATACTTTGTATGTGATGAGAAAGTAAAAAATGGGACACCCTATATATACTATATTATAATTTTTTTGTTTCAGTCACCTCTATGAAGTGGTGATCAGTGTGTGCTTTCTCATAGAGAAATATATTCGAAAAATGAAAAATGACGAGGAAATACTTTAGGTATGTAAAGTTCGTCATGAAATCTACGCTCCTAATTAAATTCATCTCAAATTTAAGGCCGAATGTTAATTGATGTTAATTCATTTCTTTTCAAAGTTTTAGCCCGATGGTTCGAAATTTGCTTGAGCATGAACACACACTTCTCGAAAAATTCAAGATCTAATATAATACGTACAGAGGTCTGAATAATCCTATAAAATATATCAATCAAACGAGCGTGTTGCGTGTTGGCAACTAAATATAATCACTTTTAATTGTTGTCGTTTTTATCACGAATTATGTTCCTCGACGTTTTGCACGTGTGATAAGTCAAGAAGTTAAGAATTCATCGATTTATCGCTTTCATTATTTCGCGTGATATGTGCGAACATAAACTAAGGAGTCAAACTAAAACCTTGCACATATTTCCGCATCATTTTTCACGCCGAGAGCAAAAAAAATTATAGAATTTGTTACAAACTATAATTTTTTATACAATTATACATTAACTTTTATTATTTACAATTGTTGCCTTCTCACATAGGAAGCAAATTTCCATACATTTTTTTCAAAATGCTCTAATTTGTGAATGGTTCAAGCAGTTGATCTAAACAAGTGCATAAAACTTCAACAAAATGTGTCGTTGTTTGATACTGAATTTGGTGAGCATCCTATAAAGAGTTAATGATTTAGAGAATCTTTATTTATTTTTTTACAAAGCTTCCTCTATGAGGAAGCCAAAATTGATCAGCGTACTTCCTCGTAGAGATAGCTTTGTAAAAATTTTAAGATAATGAGGAAGCAATGTGCAAAGTTTCACTTTGCATCTTTTTTTTCTACGATTATACGATAACATTTTACAACTTATAATTTTTTTATACGATGCATCATTGCCGAGATATCTTCGTTAAAAATAAAAATTTTAAAGAAGGATGCAAAATAAAACTTTGCACATTGGTTCCTCATTATTTTTGAACTTTTACAAATATCACCTTCGGACCAAATGGTCAGGAAGAAATTGTATTCAGACGTTCTGACATTCAGAAATATTTTAAGCTATAGTAATTTTTTGGTTGGTTGAAGTCTGGTGGAATCGCTTATATGTGCTCCGCGTTTATAGTACAAATACTGGCTGACCAATGTATGAAAACGCTCTTCCGAGTATCCTTATATGAGAATACGAGTGATAGAGTCGAGAACTCGTCAGCAAACAGTGGATCGTTCAAGAATATTTACGCATACGTAATCGCTCACGCGCTGCCTGGACCTCATAATATAATATACAATGCACTACGTGATACCTGAAGTTATTACGCTTCGAAAATTCATTCGGCAACCTCTGGCTTGCTCGAAATATGATTATTGCTGCAAACATGAAAATTCAATATCGTGATTTGCACTATTCATCGAAATTAGCTTCAAGTGTGAAATCATTTTGCTTTCTTACGAAGGAATATTTTCACGTAGAAAAAGAAAATTCACGAAGGAATATTTTCACGAAGAAAAAGAAAATTCACGAAGGAATATTTTCGCGTAGAAAATCAAATTTCAATATTTGGGTTTTCAAAATACTCTGCGATGCATAGAAATTAATATTTTCATCAAATTTCCGGGTGTTTGTGTAGTTGGCCTGTAAAATTTAAACATTTGTGACTGACGAACAACTTTAATAACCAAGCTTAAATTCGTCACAGAAATGAGATCATTAATGTTCCTTTTGCTTTCTCATAGAGGAAGCTTTGTTTTCGTGAAATTTTTTTTTTTCGAGATTTTCATGTCAGCATACTCAGAACGGTCCAAAGCGTTGCGAAAAGTGATTTGTACGAAATGTCTGTATGCGTCTATGTGTGTGTGTGTGTGTGTGTGTGCAAATTGCCTTGTTACTACGATAATTGCCGCAGTTTTTCATGTATTTTCCTCAAATTTGGCACGCAAGTGGGCTGTCATACAACATCCTTTGGGATTGCAGTTGACGCGAATCGGTTGAAGAATTCAAATTTTACTTCAAATTTTACAGCATTTTGAAAAAATCGTTTTCACGCTATAACTTTTGTAAATTACGACATATCAGGCTGAAATTTTGAACGCAAACGATCTAATAGTGAACCATGATTGGTGCGAAGTTTGGCGAGAATCGATAGAGTGGTTCAAATTTTATTGAAATTTTAATTTTTTTTTTAATGTCCGTAAACATTTCTACTTTTCTAAATTCTCGGATGACCGGTTGCAATTTACCACGTGATTTCGCAATTATTGAGTATCGAAGATGAATTTATTTTAAAGAACGGTCGCTATGTTGATAAATTTCGTTTTTTTCCAAAAAAAGCAAAATATTGCGGTCGCGAAAAAAAATCGACTTTTTTTGGAAGATTTCTATCACATTTGGCACACATGTGGATAGTCCTAGAACTAGGTCTGGGTATAAATTTTACGCAAATCGGTCGACCGGTTCAAATTTTGTAACGTTTTTTAACTTTTGAAAAATGACATTCGAGCATTCACTCGCGCAAATTGCGAGATATCGGGCTTAAATTTGTTTTACTTCTAGTCTATGATAAAACAAGGTTTTAATTCAAATTCGGCACAAATTGGTCGAGTAGTGCGAATATTATAGTATTTTTTATTTTTTTTTAAATCTCGTTTGTGCACTAGCTTGCACAAATTAAAAGATACCGGCTTCAAATTTATTTCACGTATTGAGCACCGTGAAGCAAGGCCTGAGAACAAATTTGAAGAAAATCGGTTCAGAGGTTTAAATTTAATGATGATTTTAAAATTTCAAAAAGCTTGTGAATGCGATTTTTATAGTAGTCAAATTTTAAAATATTTTTTTATATTACACATAAACAAGCCTGCAAAATAGAACCTTGCAAATTGCTTCCTCATTATTTTACATTTTTTAAAAATGTTTACATGTATGCAAAGTAGAACTTTGTAAATTGTTTTCTCTACCAAGCTTCCACTATGAGGAAGTATGTTTATTTACTTTGGCTACCTACTTTGGAAGCAATCTGCAAGGTTCTACTTTGTTTTATTCTAATTTATGCAAACGCCTATTCCCATTTTGTTAGACGGGAATTTTTCGAAAATTGTCTGTTCGTCCCTTAGCTGACGCAAATTCTGAGTTATCGGGTTAACATTTCTTACAGAAATGGACTAACATCAAATAATTGTTGGTGCTGCGTTAAGTGAGAGTCGGTCGTAGGTCTGCACTTTTTTTTTAGCACGGATGAATATTTGCCATGTTTTGCGTAGCTTCCTCTATGTGGACATGAAAATTGATTAATCTCTTTCCACATACATACGCAGCATATGAATATAATTATTCTTATACGGTGGCTTTTGTGAAAAATGGAAAATAATGAATAATCAATGTGCCATATTCCATTTTGCTTCCTCTTTATGCACTCACTCGTAAGTCATAAACAAGAGCCTATCACGTTTTTTTTAAAAGTTTTTTTTTTCATTCTTCCTAAGTCGTGAATTTTCTCGTTTAATCAAATCATCCAGGTGTACGAGAACGTCCTTCTTTATTCCGTGAATCCATAATTACCAAAAGCGTGAGAAATGTAAATCCTGGTTTCGACGTAAAATTCTCGGTCTACGGAGTTTTTGTTGTTTTGTCAAACAAAATGGAAATGAACTTTTGACAGAGTATGTTGAATATGTCACTACGGTATGCAATTTCTGTCGAATTCCTTTACGGGTTGCCGATATATTTTTTTAGTACACTGACGTAAATACCTTTTAATGGAGACCAAGGC